>SJYX01007904.1:384433-441809 GCA_006410675.1 Oreotragus oreotragus | reverse complement strand
ACCTCCCTCCTGCGAAATCTGTATGCAGGTCAAGAAGCAACAGTTAGAACTGGACATCGAACGACGAACTGGTTCCAAATTGGGAAAGGAGTATGTCAACGCTGTATATTGTCATCCTGTTTATTTAACTTATATGCAGAGTGATGGCTACACAACATTATAAAGCAACCCTAAAGGGGATTTGATCTGAGCTGGGAGGACATGGAGGATTTGGAAAGGCAGAAAGTGAGGGCCCATCGAGCATGAAAAGCAGAGAGGACTTGACAGGTTGCATGCTTCCATGAAGCAACATGGCACTAGGGCGTTTTTGTTCTTACCTTAAAGGCACTTCAGTAAAATCTTTTCCTTCTAGAGTAAAGCCTCAGTGAAGCTCAGGTGGGTCAGGTGATCAAATAAGCAGCTTAAAAATGGAGTTACTCACTTCTGTGTTACTCACTCAGTTATGTCTGACTCTGCAGTCCCATGGGCTGTAGCCCACTAGGCTCTTCTGTTCATCAATTCCCTGGACAAGAATACTGGAGTGAGTAGCCATTCCCTTCTCCATGGGATCATTCCTACACAGGATTGAACCCGGGTCTCTTGTATTGCAGGCAAATTCTTTATCATCTGAGCCACCAGGGAAGCCTCCAATGAGCCTTCTATTCTTCCCCAAATAAGCCATTTTTCTGAGTAAAGTGATGTCTTCTGATTTAATTAATCTTAAGTTAAAGTTAAGTGATTTGTGATTTACAAACTTCTAGCTGCAATTTTAGTTAGATGAGTCAGATGGTAAATCAAACCACAGAGAAAGAACCAAGAGCCTGAGGATCAATCAGAGACCATTCTAACTGAAATTTCAAGTATAAAAAGAGAGGTCAGCAAAGGTTTGGGAGAGTAGTAAGAAAGCTCTTGCAAGAACATAGTCATTAAAATAACTTCGTGTAATCTCCCCCACTAGAAGTAAACTCTGTAAGGATCTGGAAACGGCAATGTCTTGGGAACACAGTGTACTATCTTGCAGATGAGAAATGCCAGCCATAGACACTGTTGGACATACATAAATTTTATTTCCAGGAATTCAGCCAGGGATACAAAGGAGAGTTAGTTGATATTGATGACTATGACTCTTAGGGCTATTTTGAATATAAACATCCATCTCCATGCCTATTCTTCTCTCACTAGTTTGAGAAAATGGCTAGTCTTGATCTATAACATACGGAAATTGAAAGATGAAAAAGTAAGTTGCAAAATCTGTAAATACACACTTAATGTAACACTTAAGTTCTGGAAAATACACAGTAAACTTTTAATAGTTACTTACAGTGGGAGGTGTGTGGGGAGGATGGTGAAGCAGGGAAAATTAGAGAGAACGTCCCTACTATTTATTGTTCCTCATGTGTTTTTTTTTTTCCCCCCTTGTGTGCTTTAATAGTAGCAATTATTTATCAATGCTTGGTATGTACTAGGTGAGTTTCCCTGGTGGCTCAGACAGTAAAGAATCCACCTACAACACAGAGTTCAGTCCCTGGGTTGGGAAGATCTCCTGGAGAAGGAAATGGCAACCNCCCCCTTGTGTGCTTTAATAGTAGCAATTATTTATCAATGCTTGGTATGTACTAGGTGAGTTTCCCTGGTGGCTCAGACAGTAAAGAATCCACCTACAACACAGAGTTCAGTCCCTGGGTTGGGAAGATCTCCTGGAGAAGGAAATGGCAACCCACTGCAGTATTCTTGCCTGGAGAATTCCAAGGACAGAGGAGCCTGTCGGGCTACAGTCCATGGGGTTGCAAAGTGTTGGATATGACTGAGCAACTAACGCTATGTGCTAGACACTCTTCTAAGTGTGCATTAGATGCATTAACTTATATAATACTCACCTAAACCTCATGAAGTAAGGACTATCATTATCCCCATTTTGTAAATAGGAACACTGAGGACCAAGATTAGCAACTCGCCCAAGGTCACACCCCTGGTATGTCAAAGAGCTAAGATTCAAACACAGGTAGAATTGCTCTACTGTACTGTACCTTCAAGCACCCAACAATTGGATACTCAGAAAAGAAGCAAAATTATAACTCACGTAAGGAGTATGACACTTAGAAGGAACTATTGCTATCTGGACCATAAATTTGTGAGTCCTCCTGCCCAGAACCATTATCACCCACATAGGAGTTGCTGTTGAATTTCTTGGTCTCATCACAATTGCCTGAGCCTAATTGGAGAAGGAAATGGCAACCCACTCCAGTATTCTTGCCTGGAGAATCCCAGGGACGGGGGAGCCTGGTGGGCTGCTGTCTATGGGGTCGCACAGAGTCGGACACGACTGAAGCGACTTAGCAGCAGCAGGGCCAGGATGGGTAGGGCTGGTGACTCAAGCTGTTCACTCAGAATTGCCCTTCTGAATTTCTTCTGCTAGACCTGGAGGGGCGTAGAGATCCCCATTCAGTGGTGGGAGCCATAGGCTATCAGGCTCCGAAGGGCTGGAGCAGCCATGTTTCACATCCTTGGGTGGACACAGTAAGTGAGAAACAAGGCAGCGAATAAACAGAGAAGCATCGGAGACGAACTCCAGACAGGGATCGCCTACATCTTGAGCTACGGTGGCCCCCAAAGCCAAGGGGCAGGTCTGCCCCGCCATAGCCGGCCTGTTCCACTCCTCTGTCACTCCCGAGAGACCTCCCATCAACCTTACATTCCCTTTCTTGTTCACACAATTTTGACCTGGGTTTTAAATGTTTTTGTCTCTATTAGTTTGATCTGGTTATTGCATGTGGCAATGATAAATCATATTTATCAAGGGGAAAAGGAAGCATTTTGATATTTTTGCTCGAAGGGCCCAGAATTTCAACTTTTGGTGCTAAAAGAATTTCATGCAGTAGCTGCAGAGAACAAAGAAAAATGTATAGTCACTTTAAAGAAATAAATTTACTAGTTAAAAAATTAATTGATTCACAAAAATTCGTAGTTTTGAGCATAGTTATTTTGACTGTATGTCTCCATAGAAAAAATTAGATGAACTGGTATTTATTTTTACTCATTTCTTTGAAGTGCTTTAGTTTTTTCACTTATTCTTCATAATATTGGCTTTTCGTCAAATATATGTGTGTGAATTTGTTTTATATTTTCATAAGACTTTTTCTATAAATGTAAAAAATACCTTATCAAACTTTATTTCCTGGCTCTTAAAATAGTCGCCAAAAGTTCTGCTGGTACGGTATTCTCTTCACCTATTTCTCTGCTCACCGTCTTTAGAAGGAAATATTCATTTCCTTTCTATAAATTATTTCTCCCCAAGGAGCTACTTTGTCTTCTCTGAAGCAACAGAACAATACCTACTCTAAAGACTCAGATCAGAGCAGATAAAGAGGTACAAATGACCCTTTTTCCTGAGGAGCAGGACTTCAGGAAGAGGTGTCAACGCTGGTTATGCAATCTGATCAACTCTTGAGAGGAAGTGTGTGGTGTGTTTGGAACCTACAGCGTAAGGCTGGGGAACCAAATTCTAACCTGTAGTAGCTCAAGTGAATAATAAATTGATTAAATATATTTTAAAATAAAAGTAAAATATGCAAGACAAGAAAACTAGTGTTTATTGAGTGCCTATTATGCCATATGGGCTTCCCAGGTACCTCAGTGGTAAAGAATCTGCCTGCCCATGCAGGAGACACAAGTTCAATCCCTGGACTGGGACGATCCCCTGGAGGAGTACATGACAACCCACTCCACTACTCTTGCCTGAAAATCGTGTGGAAAGAGGAGCCTGGCAGGCTACAGTGCATGGGGTCGCAAAGAGTTGTATACCACCGAGCATGCATGCATTATGCCATATATGGTATACTATGTGTGATTTCAACAAATACTCAGAATAATTCTAAAAGCAAGAAATAAGCACCACTCCTTTGAAGATGAGGGAAGCTTAGTTGCAAAGAAATTATATAAATTGCCCAAGCAGACATCCTTAGTAAGTGGAGAGCCAGAATTTGAACCCATATCTGTAGGCCTCCAGCGTCCCTGCTTTTCCCACTCTAGCACACTACCTTTAAGCAAGCCATTATTCTACTCAATCCATTCTAAGAATTACTCTACCATTGATAGCATCCAACATGCAAGAATTTGGATTGATAAGTTTCTATTTATTCTTTTAATATAAGCTTAAATATTTTCAGTCTTACAGGCACAGGTAAAAAGGTGATTATTTGAACGTATCATGATGAGTCTACATCCACAAACAAAATCACACTGGTTTTCCTAAGCCAGTCTTGGCAAGACAAAATATTTCTTTAAAGGCAATAAGTCATTGCAAGGGTCCTGCAGCCCATCAGCTGTAACTGTCCTCGAGCGAGAGACTGCTGTCTGCCTCCCCACTGCAGCCTGCAAAGGGCTTTATTAATACCAGCCGAGAGCCACAGCAGCGGAAGGGCACGTTGTCACTACAGTTTGCTCTTCCACACGTCAACGTATTCTGAGAGCTAGTGACATCTGATTTTAGCTCTTTGCTGCCTTCTGTTCCTCTGGCTTTGACAGATTTTAATGAGACAAATGCTAGCTGTGGGTTTCCTGTCTCCATATTCTTCTACCACCTTACCCCTCAGAAACTCACTTTCTGCTGCGGTCTTTGGCAAAATGGCAAATTCAACATGACAAACCACTGATAAGGAGGAGCAGACTAATGCCCAGAGGGTAAACTTAGCCGAGCTTTCCCACCGCATCTGACACTGACCCCTGCCTTTATCTCTTCAGTACTGGCAACCAGACCTGCTTCTGACATTCAGGGATGTCAACATCCAGTGACTTGTGAGAGAGCAACAACTGATGCTTCCAGGACTCTGATGTAATAGAAATGCTAGGATATGTGTTGGGAACTGTGTGTGGCTCAGGTTCTTAAGCAAGTTAATAGATTAGTGGTTTCTTAAGGAAACTTGGTTGAGTCAGCCCAAATACCTAGGAGGATGCTCAGAATAATGACCATTTATTGAGGATTAGTTACATGGCAGTTATTTTGTGTATGTCTTTTTTTAACCTGTGATTTAAGCTTTTTAAAATTTTAAATGTATTTATTTTTTCATTGAGGGCTTCCCTGGTGGCTCAGACAGTAAAGAATCTGCCTGAAATGTGGGAGACCTGAAAGGATAATTGCCTTACAGAATTGTGTTGTTTTTCTGCCAAACATCAATATGAATCAGCCATAGGTATATTGTGTATATTTTCTTAATTATCCTCAAGGTTGAACTATCAACACACTCCTATGACACTGAAAGACCAGCTTTCAGGTTGGACAGACTTGTATCTAAAGTCATATTTCTGTCACTTGGGGAGATTCCTTCAGTTGGAAAAGTTTCTTTCCATATGGCTGACCTTCATCTAGGTGAACTGAATTATTGTGACCACCTCTTCCCTAATCTGCTACCAGGTTTCCTAATATCACAATTCAGACGCTTAAGGTTTGTGGGCAGCTGGAAGAAAGAGGAGGTCTTAGAAATCCTGAGTAGGTGGGGCAAGACTCTCGGCACACACAAGGTTTATGCCTTGCTCTCCTGGAGAGTGATCACTCATAGATTGCCCTGTGGTACAGAGCAGTGGAATGTCATCAGGACAATTGTTATGAGGCAATGTTCCCCGTTCCCTCCAGCTTGGTCAGAGCATGTGAGATATTGAGAGGACAAAGGGAATGAAAGACGTGGTCAGAGGTACCTACAGGAGAGCCAGACTATGACATCATCACAGCTGAGAGCCAGGTAGGATTGTCAAACACCAGCAGATGCTGGTCCAAGTCCAGAGGCCAGGTTGGGGCCCCTTTGACCACCAACAGAAACTGGAAAAGGACACAGAGGCCAGAGAGCCCTCCTTCTGTGGCCATGTTGTTATTTCTGAAAGCTTCCCTCTGTGCACAGATGTCTTCTGGAAGAAACAAAAAAGGAGAGGGAAGGGGAAAGAATTCCTGAAAGAGCGTGCTTTATGCTGAAGTGAATGGATTAAGACTGAGACAATAACATGTAAATTGACTAGGAAAAAACAGCATCACAAAATGGAATACAATAGATTGTGTGCCCTAGGACTTAAAAGTTAAATTCAAATATACAAAATTAAAAATTACATTTTGGCACCTTTGAGTTGCAGAGTGTTCTAATATTACCTGATAGACATGTTCTTTACGCTTTTATCTATTGCTTAAAATTATTGAACAAAATTGGACAAAGGAGAGTGCTTGGAAGAGGACTAAAGAATTGCTTCTAAAATGACATCAATCTATATGTCAATATCCATTGATTACATTGGTTCAGCTAATCACAATGCAATATATTTACAGTCTTTATGTCCCATACTTTCCATGAAGATATCAATAAAAAGTTGGTCATTGCCTGGATGAAATCAAGATACACAATATTTACATAAAGTATAACATAATAAATAACTGTTGGCATTGGAGTTAGAAAATCTCTTGAATCCTGTAATTTACTAGCTGAGGAAGATTCTATAAATTGCTTAACTTTTCTAGGATTCCAGTTTTAAAGTTTTATTATCTGTTAAATGAGGGTCAGATTCAGCAATAGATTTGTTATGAATATATGAGCATCAACTGAGTCACATATGTAGTAAATATTAATCACCATAGAAATGTCAGTTGTTACCTCTTGGTATATGGGTGAGTTTTACTTAAAACTCATTATTTTAGAAGGAAATGGTTGATTTAGGTATGTCTTTATATTAAACCCATGTTGGCTCCCAGTGATCTCTATTTAACATTCTAAGTGGTTATAAGCCATCCATTTAAAAAATTCCAAAAATCCAAACATTTTGCCAAGGATCATTTCAGAAATCGTTTGTCCTTTCATAGTCAGGAGACTGAGTATGTCTACTTCTCAGAAACAAGGACTCTTTTGGCATCTTTCCAGCTCCCCTTGATTCCACGGAGATTATTGGCACGGTTCAATGATCACATCCACAGTTCTTATGTTTCCGGAGATATTAACAATCAGAACCTTAGAGACTTGCGTATAATTTTCACCATCCTTTTTGCTTCTCAATTAACCTGTTTTTCTTTCCCTACATCAAGTGAAATGCACAAACCTGTTAGCCATATTGGTTTGCTTCTTTCCAGTTTGAAGGTACTCTTCCTTAATAGAGGAGAGGGGACAAGCGAGAAGTTCAGAGCTCTGCTTTCTCTTCGTTCACCTGTAACCTTGCATAATGTGTTGAGGACAAGAGACCTTTCCTTCCCATTTCTCTTCCTTGCCCTGAACTAACCACAGCTCACCCCAGGCACTAGACTTCCTCACATGGACAGTCTTCGTGGAATTATTCTCTTTGGTTATGAGCCCTTCCT
Source organism: Oreotragus oreotragus (assembly GCA_006410675.1). NCBI lineage: Eukaryota > Metazoa > Chordata > Mammalia > Artiodactyla > Bovidae > Oreotragus > Oreotragus oreotragus. The sequence goes on along the minus strand of SJYX01007904.1, from coordinate 434,506 downwards.
GCTACCTTCGGCACATGTTCATGTCAATAGAAATTGTCTCCAGAGAGAGCCTATGCAGGAAGGTTCTTGGCATTTGAAACAGCTTCAGGTACCCATCCAGAGCCTGGGATCATGAGCGATACTGACTGGAAGCCCCGTTGGTGACCATTGGCAAGGCCAACCCAGCCAGACAAGCTTTCAGCATCACTAAGTCACCTTGTCCTGGGGGGCCCATAAAGAAACTCAGGAGAAAAGGAACAAGTTCATGTCAGTACATAAGTATCAAGGTGAGGAAACAATTTAAAGTAAATAACCAAAATCTTAACAATTGATATATTCGAGCAATAATCTGATCTTCTACTTGTCTGAATGTTCTAATATCGCTTTAAGAGGCAAGAATTACTTTTAAAATTGTTTTATAAAAACTATTTAATAGTTGAGTGCTCCCTAGAATGATGATAAGATAGACATTTGGTTTTTTATTTTTCTTTTTTAAACTGTCTGATTTTTAAAAGTTACTTAGAAGAAACACTTCCTGGAGAGAAGACAATGTTCGACAGACCCTAAAATCGAGATCCAACTTAGTGACTCATAACGGGACGTGGGAAAAGAAATTTCATTTTCATCTGAGCATGTATTGAGTTTTTATTATGTGCTCAGTCCTCAGACAGCTGGGGGGGGGAGACTGAGTATAATACCTAATTCCTGATTTCAAGAAGCACTTGTTTTCTAATTAACTGCAATAAAAATATGTCCTATTTCATGTTATGAAACATAAATATAAGAAAGAAGTTCAGAGAATAGGAAGATGAGCGTGAATGGGAGCAAAATATCTCCTGTGTTCTCTACAGAGTGCAAGCGATCCCCCTCAAGCACAGTCATATGCTTGCTAGTATATTTAAGGTTCTGAGATGTCTACAGGAAAGGGAGTCACTTAACTTTGAATAACTATTAATACTGTCATTTCCCAAATGTATTTGACAATAGGAGCTCTTTTCTCAGGGAATACCTTTAGTATCTTGCAAAGTTGCCCAACCTCAGAGCTAATGTTTGCCAGAAACAGATTTATGTAGGATATGCTGTGGAAAATTCTTCAAGAGATGGGAATACCAGACCACCTGACCTGCCTCCTGAGAAACCTGTATGCAGATCAAGAAGCAACGGTTAGAACTGGACATGGAACAACAGACTGGTTCCACATCGGGAAAGGAGTATGTCAAGGCTGCATATTGTCACCCTGCTTATATAATTTATATGCACAGTACATCATGAGAAATGTTGGACTGGATGAAGCACAAGCTGGAATCAAGATTGCCGGGAGAAATATCAATAATCTCATATGCAGATGACACCACACTTACAGCAGAAAGAGAAGAAGAACTAAAGAGACTCTTGATGAAAGTGAAAGACGAGAGTGAAAAAGTTGGCTTCAAACTCAACATTCAGAAAACTAAGATCATGGTATCCAGCCCTATCACTTCATGGCAAATAGATGGAGAAACAGTGGAAACAGTGGCAGACTTTATCTTTCTGGGCTTCAGAATCACTGCAGATGGTGACTGCAGCCATGAAATTAAGAGACAATTGCTCCTTGGAAGAAATTTATGACCAATCTAGATAGCATATTAGAAAGCAGAGACATTACTTTGCCAGCAAAGGCCTGTCTAGTCAAAGCTATGGTTTTTCCAGTAGTCATGTATGGATGTGAGAGTTGGACTATAAAGAGAGCTGAGCACCGCAGAATTGATGCTTTTGAAGTGTGGTGTTGGAGAAGACTCTTGAGAGTCCCTTGGACTGCAAGGAGATCCAATCTGTCCATCATAAAGGAAATCAGTCCTGAATATTCACTGGAAGGACTGATGCTGAAGCTGAAACTCCAATACTTTGGCCACCCAATGCGAAGAGCCAGTTCATTGGAAAAGACCCTGATGCTGGGAAAAATTGAAGGCTGGAGGAAAAGGGGATGACAGAGAATGAGATGGTTGGATGGCCTCACTGACTCAATGGACATGAGTTTGAGTAAACTCTGGGAGTTGGTGATGGACAGGGAGGCCTGGTGTGCTGCAGTCCATGGGACCACAAAGAGTCGGACACAACAGAGAAACTGAGTTGAACTGCACTGCACTCATTCTGAGCCTTGAAGAATGGATCACTTTTTTGATGGGCAGAGGATGGAGGATGGAAAGAATCCTATGGAAGTGAACACACAGATTCAAGACATCATAACTAGGGTCCTCACAAAGAGTCGGACACAACAGAGAAACTGAGTTGAACTGCACTGCACTCATTCTGAGCCTTGAAGAATGGATCACTTTTTTGATGGGCAGAGGATGGAGGATGGAAAGAATCCTATGGAAGTGAACACACAGATTCAAGACATCATAACTAGGGTCCAGATTGATCCTCAGAAATGGAAGCAGGCCTGGAGGGAGTGAAGGAAGTCAAGTGGTCCTGATGTAAGGATCAGAGGGGTGTTGAACAGTGGTTTACAAAACATGCACCTAGGACCACCTGCACCTGAATTTTCTGAGATGTTTGTTGTAAACTCTTCAGCCTCAACCTCAGTTCTACCAAAGGTGGGTCTTGGAAATTTGCATTTTATAATAGCACCCCAAGTGATTCTTAAGTGCTCTAAAGTTTATAGAGAGTGAAAGCCAGGCTAGAGAAGGAAAAAGAGATTTGACAGGAAAACGAAGTTCAATGGAAAAAGCTGAATCTCCACACTCGTGCTTTCATTCATCTAATGTGTATTGAGCACATGCTGTATGCCAAGACCTACCCAAGGTGCTGGGTCCACCTTGCGGGTTGTGACTGGAAAACCCCAGTCATGGAGTAAATTACATCCAACGATCAATTATGACACACTTACTGTATCTGCCTCTGGCCACTTGACGAGTTCTGAAATTTTGGCTTCTGCCTCATCTCGAAACCCACCCCCACATACTCTGCCCTATTAAGGTAAGTGAATTTCTGTGCCAGTCCATTGCTTTATGCCTCTCTTCTGTTTACCCACCTACTTCTGGCCCCCTGCATCTTCTCTGCACTGCCTCTGCATTCTTGCCTTTCTCACTGGAGCATTATAGCTGAGTTCCTGCTAGCTAACAGACTGACCTCTCTGGTTCAGGCTGCCTCCTCTCCATCTCCCTGCCTGGAGCTTCATGTGTGTCCACGTGCAGACTCCCAGTCACTGTGCCTGGACTACCTCACTACTCCTTCACGCTGAACCCTTTCTTTGCCGACCAGCTACCCAAACTACAGTCGACTTTTGCTGTTGATCCAGGTGGTTTTGTAGAATCAGCTTTGGGGTCAGTCCTAAGTCCAAATCTTAGTTCCTACATTTTTTAGCCATGTGACCTGAGGAAATGGAATTATTTCTCTGAACCTTAGTTTTCTCAACTGAAAAAGGGGGATGGGTAATAATAATAATGCCATTCCAGATCATCAAGAATGAAACATGATGGTATATTTTAACCTCCTAGTGCAAAGCCCAGCACATAGCAGGTGTTCCATGAATGAAAGGCATTTTATTCATCTTGGGCATCTTTGCCTTCCAGGTTGTAATTTTCTTTTAGCACCTACCTCCATACCTGTTTCCACAACTTCCAGGGAAGGAGGCTATTTTCTGAGTCCTGGCTCCATGTACACTCTGCAAAAGTGACACCTATACAACTTTCAGAAGATAATATGTGACTAATCCACCATCAAGGCCAAGATGAAAATCCATGAGAGGAATCAGTATAAAAACAAAACATCAAGACAGTGTCCCTCAACCAACCCGCAGAGCAGGTCCTGTTCTCCCCCACTCCCCATCCCATCCACGCACCCAGGCTTGTTTCCAATGGTGTCAGCACCATTTCAGCCCCTGCCACCACTCTGCCACAAAACGGAGCTTGGCTGACCACAAATATGGCATTATCCTGATAAGCTCATGGGTTCTAAATAAGTCCAGGTTTTTTGAAGGCAAATGTCCTGTCCTTCATTTAATTGACCTATAATCTGCCAATCAAAACAAAGCTAACATTTCCAAGAAGAGATAGTAACGGGGATAATTCTCTGCCTACATGCTCTTTCTCTTAGGTTAAACATCTTCTCTCCACCCCTTACTTGATGCAGTCCATACTTCTTAGCCTAGGGCACAAGGGCCTATATGATCAGATGCGTGTTGTTTGCCTCCACAGCCTCATCTCCTGCCACGTTTCCATTCTTAAGCCTTTTGCTGCTGTCATTCTGAAATTCTTGCAGTTCTAGAACTCTCTTGTCTCCCTCTATTTGTACGTGTTCTTTTTGCATCCTTTTCCCCAGCTCTTTGCCTGGAAAACTTCCATTCAGACTTGTCATTTCCTCTAGAAACCATCCCATCCCCTGCCCGCCCAGCCTTGGCTAGGTGCATCTTCATGCTCAAAACATTTGTGGATATGGTGGCAAAGCACCTATCAGACTTTATCATAATGAAGCATAGGTTGATGGTCAGTCTTGCCTACACCTTTGCCACTCAAAGTATTAGAAATGCAGAATCTCTAGGTCCGTCTCAGAGTTGCTGAATCAGAATTTTTGTTTTAGCAAGATCTGCAGGTGATTCCTAGGCTCGTTGAAGTATGAGAAGGCTTCTCTAATTTAAGACAGACTTGGGAGGAGCCTCAGGAGGAGAACTTGTCTTTCATCTCTGAATTCCCAGTACCTACGATAGTACTTAGCACATCATAGGGGCTTTTTGGCACCATGCCTGTACCTGAACCCCACCTGGCCTCCTGATTTGGCTTTGTATCCCTGTTGAGAGAGGATTTGAGCAAAGTCTGTTTTTAAGAGAGGCTTTTGTAGGACTCCTAACATAAGAAATGTTTTATGGGGCCCACGTGACAACATAGAGCTCCAAATCTGGGGCCTGACCAGGGTCACAGTGGTCCTTGCAAGAGGGATGCAAGAGGAATCAGAGTTGGAGGAGTAAGACAAATGAAAGTAGAAGCAGAGGTTGGAATGATGGAAGGAAAGGATGAGGAGACAAGGGATGAGGCCGGGGATCTAAGGGATGAGGACAGCCTCTGGAAACAGGGAAAGCAAGGAAACAATTTCTCCCCTAGAGCTTACTGTAGAAACCAGCCCTGCTCAAACCTTGATTTTAGCCCAGTGAGATCCATGTTTTAGACATCGATCCTATAGAACTGTAAGCAGAATAAATGTGTGCTGTGTTGAGTCTCCAGATTTGTGGTAATTTGTTACAGTAGCACTGGAAAGCTGGTATAAGTAGGAAAGCTGAGTTATTCTTATTAATGTGAATTTCTCTGTTTAGACAAGCTGGGGCATGAAGTAACAGCTGGGATACTCAAGCTAAGCTCCAACAGGCCTGGTCTGCCAGAAACTGGTTATATTTCCAGCTGATTGGCTCTTGGAAAGCTCTAGAAAGAAACCTACTCCCTTGGGTGGGTTGGAAGTGGGAGGGGAACAAGGGCCTGGTTCTGCATTTTTTGAGCAGATTTACTACTCCATGCAAGAATGTTCTCCCAAAGGCATCTTCCTAGCCTAACACCCAAAGCAGTTCTCGAGAGCCAGAGCCGAAGCTTCCAGATAACAATGATGAATTTGTCATCCTGCATTGATAAATCGACCACTGAGAGCTCTGGAGTCTTGATGGGGAAAGTTAGTCATCACAACCATGGAGTGAAAAGCCTGCGGACCATCAAGGCAGAAACCCAGTAGCTTCTATTAATAAATCAATCCTTTCCCAGAAGAACGTTAAAATTTTTTATGACTGTTGGTTTATGGAGAAACCTTAAAGAAAAAAAAAAAAAAAGGAGCAGGCAATTTCAGATCTGTCTCGACCATGAAATCCACATGACATTATGATTCTTATGGGCCATTTGAGCTCTTCTCTTTGAAAGATCTCATTAAGAGTGCAGCTCTCTCCGCAGCTTTGAATTTCACATGGCTTGAGCCTCCCTTGGGAGAGCTAACAATGATCTAGGTGCTGAAGAATCCCAAACACTGAACAGTTTCCTTGGTGTCCACAGCTAAAGTGACTCTCTCAAGATCTCTGCAAATCGCATTACTTTAGCTATGGGTAACTGATTCTGAGCCCCCGTAGAGGAGGTTTCTCCTGAGTTTCCAACCCTACAAACAAGTGGCAGGGACTGCGGCAGGGTGTTGCTTCCAAAGGGGAACGCCCATCTCACCTGCTTAGATCAGTGTTGTTCTCGGTCCAAGGGCAGCAGGGAGGGGAGGAGAGATGGGCTGTCTTTCAGGGTCTCTGACAGCCACCGACAGGGGCCCGAGCCACAAATCCAAGAGGAATGACAGCTTCGTTCCCAGTTCCCCACCGGGAGGCTGAGGCAGAGGTTAATTAACTTCCTCTCCACCAGTTCCTTGGGAGAGCTTCCATTGGTTCCTAGATGTATGAACCCACAGTGAAGTAGGCAAAACTAGCTCGTTGCTCACTGGGTCTTTGTTTCTCCATCTCTCAAAGAGAGCAAGGTTAACTCACTGCCTCTATGTGGAAAGTGCAATGGGCAGCATAGTCATCAGGGAAAATAGACTAGGTTTGTATCTGGCTTCTTAAAGGAATCCTTTTAGGGCCCCTTCCTCTTACAGACATCTTCCTACTCCTCTCAGATCTATGCCCTGTCAAATGAATCCAGTTGAGACAGGTAATATATGAAAAATGTAATTGCCTGTTATATACATTTAATAAGCATATAAATATTTCTACTCTGTGCCAGAAACTAGAAAGAACAGGTTAATAAGGAAAATGACATTTAATGAGCATCTGCTACATACCACATCATGTGCTCTTTTATGCTTACAACTTCATGGCCTTCTTTTTTTAGATGAGGAAAGCAAGGCTCAGAAAAGTCAAATAATTTACCCAACATCATACAACTAGTAAATCAAGCACAAAGCAAGAATTTAAGCTGATTCTCTCTCATTCCAAGCCTGGGCTTTTTCTGTACTAATTATGAGCTTGAAATCTGGAATGAAAAACAAAACAAAAAACCTAGGTTCAAATCTTGGTTTTGCTATTTAGTAATTATATGACTTTGACCCAATAACTTAAATTCTTTAAAGCTTAGTGTTTTCCTCTTCAAAAGGGGGATGATAAAAATAAAATCTATTTCAAAGGATTAATGAGAGTTCAATGAGATAAGTTTATGTGTTGTTTAGAACAGTATTAGGTACACAAAAAGTTCTCAAAAAGTATTAACTATACATTATTTTTTTTCATGCTATTCTCAAGAGAATTATCTTCTAATGGTATTCTTTCACCAATATACTTTCACTCTTCTAAAATTAATATCTGTGAATTGACTTTTGAAGATTGTTTCTCCAATAGCAAAAATCTCAGACTAAGTGATCTCGAGTCACTCAAGGTCATAAAATTGGCCTAATCAAGCTGTAGCCAGCATGTTTTCTGGACCACTTTTTCTTGGGACAGACTGAGATCTCTCGCTTCCACTCATGAAAATATCCATTATTGCTTTTAGTTTGTAAAGTATCCTTGATGATCTCCTTAGTGGAATGTCGAGTTTTTTTATAGTCATTGTTTTAGTAGACATAAAAATATCTCAAAGAATTTTTATAGAATCACAACTTCAAGATCCTGACTCACTTTTTTCCTATAAGGTCTTAAGTTCATAAGTGGTGCCCTCCCTTGCCATGACGGTTAACAGGGACTAAATCCGCACCAAGAAAAAGTGCACATATGAGGGAGTGGTTGCCTCAGACTAGAAGAAAGGCAACTACACAAACAGATGGGGGGCATTCTGGGAATATCTGGTGAAGCCGAGAAATCACCCATGACTAGGTAATCCCATTCTTTAGCTGCTATTTCAGAGAAATTCTCACATAGATCCATCCGGGCCTCTCAAGGAGTGGCCCTCTTGAGAAAATATACTTGTGTTGACAGGTAGAATGTTGTGGTGAATGTCCCCTAAGGATTACTATGCAGCAGGTAAAAGTAATAAATTCAACTTAATTTCAGCAACATGGATAGATCATTCAAAAATCTAGGGTGGAAAAAGAGAGTGAGGTTTCTAGCAAAAAAACATATAGGTCAATTAGAAGCATCTACACACAAGACAACAAGACTGATTTTTGAGGGAATGCACATATTTATGGATACTATCCAAACATAGTAAAAGGGCTTGCATTGATTAATGAAGATAATATGCTGTGCTGGGGGTTGGGGGCAAGATGAACTTAGCTTTCCATAGCTCAAATCCAACCAAAGAAAACAAAATATGAGAGAGATGCAGGTCAATTGCACTAGGCATGAACAGAAAAGCATTAATAACCCAAATCTGAAAAGAGGAAACAAAGCTTCAAGGAAGCCATGGCATTCTAGTAGCTCAAGAGCAGGATTTCCATTGGCCAAGGGGGACAGGCTTTTGAAGGCAGAGGCATAAACAAAGGCTCTGAAAGAAGAAGTTAATTCCAGAAAAGGATCCAGCGTGCATATCAGAGAGCGGTTGGAATAGAGATGCCGAGAAGGCCAAGGAGATGGATAAAAACTGGAGGGGAAGGCCTTCGAAGCCACCATAAAGACTACATTTTGAATACATTGGGCAACCAGGGAATGTTTTAAATTTGGGAAGATGTACGTATTTAAGAAAAGAATTTCTGCTAGTCCAGTTAAAAGTAGATGAGGAGAGTATAGACGACAGAGGGTAGAGCAGAAATAATTTAGATCACCATCATGTGGACATTTGTTATAAATGCAGATTCCTAGACCCTATTTCAGTTCACTGTACCCGAAGGTGTCTAAGTAGAGCCCTGGAATCTATATATTTTTACACTATCTCCCAGGTGACTCTCAGCTCGTTGAGGATTAAGAACTATGTCATTTTCAACCACGGCAGCATACAAGAATCAGTTGGGAAATTTTTTAAATTCCTGATAGCCAGGCAACTCATCAGACCAATTAAATTGAAATCTCTGGGGTGGGGTCTGGGCATCAGTATACTTTAAAATTCCATAAGCAATTCTAATGTGCAGCCCAGACTGAGACGATCCTGCACTCCAACAAGCCTTCTTTAGAAAACTCAGGAGCCAGCAAGACTTCTCTTTATTCCATCTTCATTTAATCTCCAGCTAACTTGATTCTCTGCTTAATTGGATCAAAGCCGCAGGCTCTAAATCACTTATATTAAAAATATAAATTACCCAACCTTTTATTTCAAGAACCCCCAGGCACCCAGTTTAGTGCATTTCCATCCCTGGTTCTGGACAATTGACATTTGATTATCATAAAAGGACTAAAGTTGGAATTAAATAAAAGTAGCAAGATCCTTGCTCTGGTTCGGGCTGATGAAAAGAAACAACACCAGGTGGTAGAATACAGCCACATACTTTGTACAGTAAGTACACCTTGAAATCATAGACATTTAAAACTCAAACATACACAGATATGAGATACAAGCATCAATTAAAGTGACAGGAATGGTTTTGAAATAAAGAAAGCAACAGGCTAGATCTGCAACCTTGAGCAGCACTAAGATACATAAATTATGCCTTGGGATTCTATTGTTTTCCAGTCAGTGAACAGACTTCTGATTTAAAATGGTGCCTGGCTGGAGTTTCCTCCTGTATCCTCCCAGTTTCCCACTAAAATATCATCTATGGAGACACAGAAAAACAAGGAAACTTGAAAACTCAAATCACCCAAAACAAAGACTGTCAACTCAGGGCCAGAATCTGGGAAGACTTGCCAAATATTAAACAGAAGGAAATAGAATGTATTTTTTTAAACCCCATTATATTCTCTAATGAAATGCAGCTAATCCGTTAATGAAAAAATAAATATCTATTAAATGAGATTCTAAAATTAATACTGGATGCTGAAACCCATAAACAGGATAGTTTGTTTAGAGATGAAAAATATTTAGGATGATAATAAAGAAGAATAGAAAACACAATAGAGAAACATACAAAAATAATTGAATAATTGGAAACAGAAGGTTCTTGAATAAGAAAATGCTATATTGCTACTGAAAATAATCTGTGAATTCAGTGACTTCTCTATCAAAGTCCCAATGGGGTTTTATTCGATTTTATCTTATTTTGCTTTAAAACATGGCAAAATGATTTTAAGATGTATTTGACGCAATCATCCAAGAAGAAGTGGCAAGAAAATACTGGCAAGAAAGATTTTTTTCTAATCAGATTTTAAAATGTATCTTAGTACAATAGTAATAAAAACACAGGGGTAACAGAGGACTAGAACCAGTAGAATGGAGAGTATGTAAATATGAAATTTAACATGTGATCAATGAGACATTTTAAATTATCAGAGAAAAGGACTGAGCTGGCTTTCTGGGGAAACAAAATTGAGCTCTCCCTCTGTTTTTACCCTGGGTAGGATTCGAAGCAAATCAAGGACTTTAAATGTTTAAAAATGAAGAAGAGTCTTTCAAGCATATTATGAAATCCAGAAGTCAAAAAGACTAATAAACCTGACTATCTGTAAATGTTAAATTTGTGTGCAGAATAAAGAAGCAGAAGGAAGAAGAAGAGAAAGTCCTATCATTAACCACCAGTTACGGGCTTCAGACAGGCAGTACTCTTTGGAGGCTTAAGCTCCGACTCCAGACTCTGCAAGGCTCCCTGCTTCCTCCCCAAGATTTCTGTGCACACCCTGCACGCATGGTCACAACTCAGCTTTCGCAAAGAACCCTTGATCCAACTCTACACACGTCTCCCTCTCTTTGAAGGGAGAAATGAGCCAATTTGGTTACTTTCCTTTGATTTCCTCGAAATCTCAAGCAAAATGTTTACACATTTAATGAAATTTATTGAATGTCTACGGTGAGGAAACATGTACAGCAATAGCAAATTGAATATGGAATAATTTTGTCCTATCCTAAAAGCTACTTCATACACTCCCCTGATTGGAAGAAATCATTAACAGTATTTTTCTGCAGGCTTCAGCCCCCTGCTATGTCATCTAGCTCCTTTTCTTCCAGTATTTCTTTTTACTTGCTGTATCCTCACTTCTCTGCATTTTTCGAACTTCGGAAATCTCTATTTTACTGCTAAATGTAAAATACATCAGAAAAGTTTAAAAGTTAAATAGCAAACACCTATATCAAGAAAGTGATCATTGAAACTCTAAGACACTTCTCAAAAGAAAACCACACACACATACAAAAATATTCTTCCTCGTCACAACCACCACTCCTAGAAACAGCCAATATTTTAATTATTGTGCATTCTAAGCTGCTTCAGTCCTGTCCAATTCTTGGCAATTCTAGGGACTGTAGCCCACCAGACTCCTCTATCCATGGGATTCTCCAGGCAAGAATATCAGAGTGGGTTACTGTTTCCTTCTCCAGGGTCTGATTATTATTTGTGCCCTTAATTTTTAAAATAATTAGTAATCATGTCCTTGTTTTTCTTTGTAGGTTTACTACCTGAGCATACATCCCTAAACTATATAATTTAGTCTGTTTTTTACCTTTGTATACAAAGAACACCTGCTGTGTTCTTTATGCCTCTCTTTTCTTTCTCCCAATCCATGTTAGTAAGATTTATCCATGCTGGAGCATGTAGCTTTAATGTACTTGTGTTCACAGCTGTATAGTTTTCCATATCACAATTTATCTTTTCTGTGCTAATGGCTATTTGAGTTCTTTTCAGTTTGAGGAAATTATAAACAAGGCTTCGGTGAACATCTGTATAGATAGATAGATATATACACATATAGGTAAACATGTCTTGATATAAAAAGCATGCATATTTGTAGAAATTTATATATGTATATATGTCTCCATCTCCCTTGGTCATGGGATATATGTATTTACATTAGGAACTTTTCCTAAAGGTTTTACACTCCCACCAGCAATTTTGAAGAATCCCTGATATTCCATATTCTCAAAAACATTTAATGGCAGTAAAGATCTGATAGGTTTGCTTTTCTTTATGTTTTAACTTACATTTATCTGATTATTAATTATGTTTTAGAAGTTTTCCATGTATTTATTGGGTTTTGGATGTCTTCTTTTGTGAAGACAAACTCCACTATATTCAAATATTTTGTTCATGTTTTAAAATTGGTTGTCTGCTTTTTTCTCTCAATTTGTAGGAGCTCTTTAAAAGTTGGCTTTGTTGGCTTTAAAAAAAAAAAGGAGTTGACTTAAAACTCAGCATTCAAAAAACTAAGATCATGGCATCCGGTCCCATCACTTCATGGCAGATAGATGGGGAAACAATGGAAACAGTGNCTTTTTTCTCTCAATTTGTAGGAGCTCTTTAAAAGTTGGCTTTGTTGGCTTTAAAAAAAAAAAGGAGTTGACTTAAAACTCAGCATTCAAAAAACTAAGATCATGGCATCCGGTCCCATCACTTCATGGCAGATAGATGGGGAAACAATGGAAACAGTGACAGACTTTATTATTTTGGGTTCCAAAATCACTGCAGATGGTGACTTCAGTCATGAAATTAAAACATACTTGCTCCTTGGAATAAAAGCTATGACCAACTTGGACAATATATTAAAAAGCAGAGACATTAGTGTCGACAAAGATCCATCTAGTCAAAGCTATGGTTTTTCCAGTAGTCGTGTGTGGATGTGAGAGTTGGTCTAGAAAGAAAGCTGAGTGCCAAAGAATTGATGCTTTTGAACTGTGGTGTTGGAGAAGACTCTTGGGAGTCCCTTGGACTGCAAGGGTATCAAACCAGTCAATCCGAAAGGAATTCAGTTCTGAATATTCATTGGAAGGAGTGATGCTGAGGCTGAAGTTCCAGTACTCTGGCCACCTGATGTGAAGAACTGACTCACTGGAAAAAAAAAAAAACCTGATGCTGGGAAAGATTGAAGGCTGGAAGAAAAGTGGATGACAGAGGATGAGATAGTTGGATGGCATCACCAACTCGATGGACATGAGTCTGAGCAAGCTCCAGAAGTTGGTGATGGACAGGGAAGCCTGGTGTGCTGCAGTCCATGGGGTCACAAAGAGTCGGACATGACTGAGTGACTGAACTGAACTATAGGAGTTCTTTATGTATACTGAATACTAGTACGTGTCAATTATATGTGCTGGAAAAATCTCCCACTTTTCTCTATTTTATTGTATCTTTTGTTTAACATCTTCCAGCACTCCACTATGTTTAGCTATCTCTGTGCTTCATTTCATATAAACTGAACCCTCATGTTTATAGGAGTTCTTTATGTATACTGAATACTAGTACGTGTCAATTATATGTGCTGGAAAAATCTCCCACTTTTCTCTATTTTATTGTATCTTTTGTTTAACATCTTCCAGCACTCCACTATGTTTAGCTATCTCTGTGCTTCATTTCATATAAACTGAACCCTCATGTTTATGACCTAAATTACTAAATAATGCATTCTCTTTAGAAAAATTAAATTTCCACTTCAAATATTTTGAACACCTGTCATGGCAGGTGTTAAAATGATAAAAAAAATTTTATCTCACTATACAAGATTAAGAGACAAATGAGTAGTATTTTTAAATGTTTTTTATTGCAGTATAACTGCTTTACAATGTTATGTTAGTTCAGTTAATACTCTGAGTATACAGAGAAGTCCTAAGCCATAAGAAAAAGTCAACAGACAATTTTTAAATGGGTAAAAATATGAACAGGCAATATAAAAAATAAAAAGTATTTACCAAAGGTCAATAAACAATGTCTGCCTAATACTATTAATTAAAGAGATGTAAGTAAATATAATTTGATATAAATATTCATCTATAAATCAATGATACGAAAAAGTTTCACTAACCTCCGTGCCGGTGAGAGTGTGAGAAATGAAGACTCTTGTGAACAGTAAATATAAATATAAATTTGTTTGAATTTGGTGGAAAACTTTGACATTACTCATTAAAGATAAATCATTGACTATGCCAAAGCCTTTGACTGTGTGGATCACAATAAACTGTGGAAAATTCTGAAAGAGATGGGAATACCAGACCACCTGACCTGCCTCTTGAGAAACCTATATGCAGGTCAGGAAGCAACAGTTAGAACTGGACATCGAGCAACAGACTGGTTCCAAATAGGAAAAGGAGTACATCAATGCTGTACATTGTCACCTTGCTTATTTAACTTCTATGCAGAGTACATCATGAGAAATGCTGGGCTGGAAGAAACACAAGCTGGAATCAAGATTGCCGGGAGAAATATCAATAACCTCAGATATGCAGATGACACCACCCTTATGGCAGAAAGTGCAGAGGAACTAAAAAGCCTCTTGATGAAAGTGAAAGAGGAGAGTGAAAAAGTTGGCTTAAAGCTCAACATTCAGAAAACGAAGATCATGGCATCTGATCCCATCACTTCATAGGAAATAGACGGGGAAACAGTGGAAACAGTGTCAGACTTAATTTTGGGGGGCTCCAAAATCACTGCAGATGGTGATTGCAGCCATGAAATTCAAAGACACTTACTCCTTGAAAGGAAAGTTATGACCAACCTAGATAGCATATTCAAAAGCAGAGACATTACTGTGCCAATGAAGGTCCCTCTAGTCAAGGCTATGGTTTTTCCAGTGGTTGTGTATGGATGTGAGACTTGGACTGTGAAGAAAGCTGAGCACCAAAGAATTGATGCTTTTAAACTGTGGTGTTGGAGAAGACTCTTGAGAGTCCCTTGGACTACAAGGAGATCCAACCAGTCCATTCAAAAGGAGATCAGTCCTGGGTCTTCATTGGAAGGACTGATGCTGAGGCTGAAACTCCAATACTTTGGCCACCTCATGCGAAGAGTTGACTCATTGGAAAAGACTCTGATGCTGGGAGGGATTGGGGGCAGGAGGAGAAGGGGACAACAACGGATGAGATGGCTGGATGGCGTCACCAACTCGATGGACATGAGTCTGAGTGAACTCCAGCAGTTAGTGATGGACAGGGAGGCCTGGCATGGTGTGATTCATGGGGTCGCAAAGAGTCAGACACAACTGAGCAACTGAACTGAACTGATTAAAGATAAAACCATGCCCCATACCATTTGAATCTAAAACCTACCTTTGTTAAGTTCACCTTAAGGATATAATTGCCTAGATATGAAAAGACAGACATGGGAGCCTCTTCACTGCAGCATTATTACCAGTAATGAAGAGAAATGACATGCCCAGAAGATCCCCAAGCTAGTGGATGGTTTCACAGGATGACAACATGTCCTGCAGGCTTCAGCCTGCATTGTCTATGAGTAGATTTCAAAAGGATGACCAATAGTTGGGTTTTTTGTTTTTCCAACACTTATAGTAAACTTTTAAATGTAAGTTTATTGTCTTCATTTAAAAATTAGTAGATTTCACTTGAAGTATTGCCTTAGGACTTCTCTAGAAAAATCAGCAACTCTGAGCTACCTGTATTTCCACATGATAACAATCAGCTGAAACTTGAGATAATCTCCTCTATAGTTTGACATTTTCTTATACAATTCCTGGTCCACTTGTGTATGCTATTTGCCTAATACCTGTATTTTAAGTGTTAGGTATAATAGTAATTAGGCTAATAATTCACTACATCTTGCCAGGGGCATTGAGCTATCAAAGATTTGATATACTCACCTTTTAGATAACTTCTTTCTCCTAATTATAAAAGTAAGGCATAGCCGCTATAGAAAAGTTAGAAGCATAGAAACGCATAAAAAATAAATGTCAGTAATCTGATCCTTCCTAAAGATAACTCTGGTGGAATTTGTGTATATATAACTTGAAATTATGCTTTGTATTGTGCTATTTTCCAGACTTGCATGTCCAAGGCATTGCAATGAAAGCAATATTGCATCATTTTGATAACTGTGTAATAGTCTATGGTACAGATGTACCATAGTTATTCTTCTAAAGTTGGACATTTAATTAGATTCTTTGTGTTTTGTGGGGGGAGGGGTCTTTTGTTTTTTTCATTTTGGAGGGTAATATATAATGCTATAGTGAAGATCTTTTACTACAGTTTAATGACTTTCTTTTTGTAATATCTGTAAGAGGGATTTGCAGAAATGAATCTTCTGTATCAAAGCATATGAGCATTTTTAAGGTCCTTGATATAGAGAAGATTGCCAAATTGCTTTCCTAAAGGTTAGTTGGATCAATTTGTATTCTCATAGTAGAGAACAGGCCCGTTCTTAAGTTTGTATGTTTTCCTCATGATACAGATAGTTTGGGGGCCACATCCTCTGTGATTGCTTCTAAAGTCAGTTTAATTCTGTTGATTGGGGTCATTATCTATATCAGTTAACACCTAAATAACTTTCGTCAATCAGAGTCTTGCCAGACTCCAGAATGAACCCAAACAGAATTGAACCAAAGAGACGAATATCATTTCCAAGGTCAGGTCTGCACACTTGCCCACAAGCGTAAAAGGTGGAAATGAAAAGGTACGAGAAACAGTCACCATGACCTCCTTTACTTTCCCCACAAATGCTTTCCAGAGAGCCGTCTCAAAGGCACAAGTTCGCTGAGGACTTTCCTGCCACTTGGCTGCATCAACAAGAGTGAGAGGAGTTACAAAGCGATCCACTTTCAAAGGCAGTTCCCTCCAGATGTGTCAGCCCCAGGTACCAAGGCTCTGTACCAGATGTGATCCCTGGGAGCCGAGGTGAGGGGAAGAGCTTGGCATGCACAGCTGCAGGTGATGAGGTCATCAGCACAGTTTGGGGAATGGATGAGTTCACTCGGGAAAGGAAAAAAAAATGTCACTTTTCTTTTTTCTTGTTTGAAGTCACTAAGCTTCAGGGTTCAGGAGGGAATTGTTGCTCTGACTTTATTCTCTGGGAGGCGGGTGGCTGCCTGCCAGAGGCAGCTGCATGCAGGGTCATTTGCATTGCATGTCCTCTCTGGTTTTGAAGGGGAGCTCTTCCTTCCCTTAGACCGTCTGCTTCTTTAGAGTCAGGGCCACTGCCTCACACAGATTGTATTCGCCCTTTCATCTTCTCCCCACCCCTCCCTCTCCCTGACTTACTCCATGCAGTTTAACAAGCTTCCCAGACAGGTCCTGCGGACTCATCCCAATCACTTTGAAAGCCAGCTGGCAGACAAAGGAGGAATTATTTCCTACACTCCTGGTGGCTGGGTGCTGAAGAGAGGTACTTTGGGGACACACCGGGGTCCCCTTGCATCTCTCCCTCCCTCTCACCCTTCACCTCGAGGTGCTGACACCTAGTAGCTGGGACCTCACTGGATGTGACCTCCTGAAGCACAGTTAAGACTGCTGAACTTTCAGCTGGCCCTGAGAAACCTAATGGGGCCCTGAGAGAGCAGTTTCCCAGAAGGAGAAGCAAATTCTCTTTTGTGTCTGGGCACATTCTTGAAGTTTCACCAAGGTGATGCCGGGGCTAAAAGGGATGGAGAGCTGGTTCTCTGATGTGGAGAAGCTTGCTTGCAGTACAATGAGGCACCTCTTTTCTTTTGGAGGGTGCAGGGAAAAGAAAGCGGAGAGGAGTGAGACAGAAGGTAGCCTAGGCAGGAGACAGGGACACAAGGCCTTTTTTTTTTCTCTGCAGAAAAAAAAAAAAGCTCATTTCTAGTGAGCCAATTGCTTATTAAGTGACAAGAACGTTTCAGGTGTCATCTTATTTTCTCCCTCTCCAGTTAGAGATGGTTTCAGCCATTATTTTAGAAATGATATCAAATGGAGAATAAGTGGTCCATTTCAGTTTGATCTTTTTAAAATTCAGATTGGATAGAGGCCATGTGCCTTGAACCAATCAAAAGAACAGAGAGGTGTAATAGTCACTGTTGAACACGGATGTCATGGAACAGCCGCCGTGTTATTCAGCCCCCAAATGTTCCTCCTATCCTCAGAGAATCTAGCAATCAATAAAGCAGAGGGCTGCTTGGTAGCTTCAGATGGACTTTGCTTCTTCCCAGTGGCATTTGGGAGGTCTTAATTCTTACTATTAATGTTACTCTGAAGCATCTTGAAGAGGTTTTAAATTTTTAATTATTTATTGGGAGAGTACTCCTAATTATCTAGAATCTAAATAACCATTCTCAATATTTTCTCCAACAATCCACTTTGACAGTAAACAGGCAAAAAAAAAAAAGAAAAAAAAGGAGGGGAAAGTAACATCAGACATTTAAAAAAAATAATGTGTTTCAAAAACTATCACAATCTCCCAAGCTTTCTGATATCCAGTTTTCATAGTGAGTATATTGAAATGCTTCAAGTAAGAAAGAAAAGAGCTAGGCTTTCCCTGGTGGCTCAGTGATCATCTGTCTGCCAAAGTAGGAGACGTGGGTTCGATCCCTGGCCCAGTAAGATCCCACATGCCTCGGGGCAACTAAGCTCAAAGGCCATAACAACTGAGCTCATGCACTGCAACTACTGAAGCTAGAAAGCCTGGAGCTTGTGCTCTGCAACAACAAAGCCCCCACAGTGGGAAGCCCGTATATCATAAGGAAGAGTAGGCCCTACTTGCTACAAGTAAAGAAAAGCCTGCACAGCAGCTAAGACCAGCACAGCCAAAATAATACACAAGTAACTTTTTAAAAGTCTGTGTTTAAAAGGAAAGAAAAGAAGAAAAGTATGTTTATTTCCCTTCCATTTATACCAGATGCTGGTTAACACTGCCACACACCTCATTTTGTTTAATCTTCATAATAACCTGACAATATATTTTATCCCCATTTAACAGACTAGCTTCCGATTCCATACATTTCAAACCCAGTTTCTCCTCCTTAACTAAGTACATATTTTCAGTGCCAAGCACCAGGGGACATGTTCATACGGAGAGTTATCTTCTCCTTGTGCCCTGCCTCTTTGTGTCACATTGCCAGTCTGAAGGCATGTACCTGGAAGTCATTCTTATACCAACAGGTACAGCAACAAAGTAACCATACGAAGAAGTGACTTTGATCCTCATAAATCTAACTCACTAAAGCCCAAACCGAATGAATCTCCAACTCAACTGCTTTGTATCACTCCAACTCCACAAAATGGGGGAAATACAGCAGAAGTCGAAACCGAAACAGCAGTCAACTCATTGGACTTAAAAATACCTTATTTTTGTTACAAACATGTGAACACATTGCGAGGATCCCTCTCAGGGCCTCAAAAGGGGCCCAGAAGCTTAAGCTTTATTAGCTTCATGGTAAATTGGCCTCTGCCCAGGGATCCTGCCATTGTCCACAGCTTTTGGCATTGACTTCAGAGCTTACTTCATGCTTGTCTGAATAGTTTTGCTGGTAGCTTTATGGGTTGATTGGACTTTGGGAAACAACCAAAGTCTTTTGGACTCAAATGTCATGGGGTTCAGGTAATTGGTCAGGCTGTGGAGTCCCCTTTTAGAGGCAAAGGGTTTTCTTCTGTTGCTCATTAACTATATCTGAGAACAGTTCTCTGAAACAGGGATTGGCCCTGCAAATCAAAAACTATAGCCCAGGATCATTCCAAGATCATTCAACAGAGTATTCGCATCTCTCAAGACCCAGAGTCAGCTTGTAACTCGGCCAGTCGTCTTGTTCCTTCAAGCACACAGGAAGCAGAACCCAGGGCTGGGGTGCCCCTTGGCCGCACACGCCAGACATGGGGGATTTGCTTATCCTTACAGCTAACAGCTCTCAGGAGCTGTCTTTGGGGAAGGGTTTTGTTGTGCCCAAACTTCATCCCATGGCTTTAATCCCACTGCATTTGTCATCTTCAGCCTCACTGAATACAGAGAAAGAGAGGCTTCAACCAGCTTGCCAGAGAGGTAAATAGGTTTAAACTTCACCACAGATGGCCTCATCTCTCAGTGCCAGATTTTCATCAACAACTGGTGTAGCTAGTGGCAGGGCAAAGAACCACAGTTAAGCCTGGCTCTTGTCCACCTTGCTGATAACAGAGACCATGTTGGTGAGGGGACAGAAAGGGAAAAATGGAAGTGAGGAATTGAGGGGTGAAAGGGAGCCATCATGTTAGAAGCTGAAAAAAAAACACTGCAACAGGAAAAAAATGAAAACCTAAGAATATTTTGTCTGATTTATTTATTTACTAATCGCCTGCCACATTCCATAAAAGACTGATCCCCCCACCCCTTTTCTTCTGAGTTAGAGCCAGACCAAGCTGAAAACTGTCCTTTTCATCCTCTTCTTTGGGTTTATAGGGAGGGGAAAGGTAACGGTTAAAAATGACTTGTCATTTTAAAACTTCATTCTTTCTCTCTCCCTATGTTATCAGCCTCTACTTTCCCACTATTCTCAACTTCTTTTCCTCAAAAACAGGGCAATTACAGCAAGTATGCATTTGCCAGTGCTGTATGGCCATACTTCAGCAGTTAACTAGAATGAGGAGAAAAAGAGAGAATCACACACAAAAAATTAAAGGAAAGGAAAAACATGAACTGACCTATAATCTTTGGGAAGTTGCCAGAATCCTTGGCTAACAAACCAATTCCATTCCACGGTGCGTGTGCACGGGTGTGTGTGTGTGCACTGCACATCTCTAAGCCTGAGTGAGCACAGAACATTCAGCTCTCCATGAATTGCTGGGATATATGAGGCATAAGAGGTGCTACTGGTGGCAGTCATGGTCCACGCAATTATCAAAGAACTGTTCTCCTGATCAGGTTTTGTGCTAAACACAGCAGAAAAAGAAAGGGAGCGCCGATGGCTGCTTGTTTGGCATTTCTTTGTAGTCCAGGCCTTTTCTTCCCCTGAGGTGGTTGTTGTTGTTAACCGGGGTTGTGTGAAACCCCTTCTGTGCAGGAACCGGTTTCCGCTTTGAAGCCAGAGAGTCTTTGTTCTTCACCTAAGTTGGTGCCATTTTCAACAGGAGCATTTGTATTGAAGTCTGGTCAATGCCTGCCACCCAGAATTCAGTGAGGCTATTTGCCAGGTGGGCAAACATGGTGATAGTCGGACCAGACGGGACAGGGTGGGTTGGGGGCAGAGGCAGGATGGGGAGGCATTGCTTGTGCATAAAAACGCAGAATAAGACACTGTAAAAGTTGGCTTGGATCTGGGGGGAGTCAGAGTTCACAGTCCCCCTCTGGGATTTGAATGCTCCAAAAAAGACTGTTTGGGGACAGAGAAGAAGAGGGGAGAGAGGCAAGTGGGATGTATTGCTGGATTATAGAAAAAGAAGTGGGAGGGAAGGGTAGAAATGTATGTAACACATAGAATCCCTTAGTAACTGGTGTAGAAATGTCTATAATATATAGAACCCCTTACTGGCATTGAGACCAGGGATGGGTTTAGAAGGTACCAGCATGGAAAGCAGTAGTTTTCAGGGTTTCCCCAAAATGTTTCTTCCAATTTCACTTTTTGAAATTTATACTCAAAAATTTTAATTTGGAAAACAACTCAATTGCATTTTGAATGTCTAATGCATCAGTGTGAAGTGGATTTCCATTTACCCAGAGTTAGGTTTCAAGATTGGCAAATATTGCTTTTTAGCCAACCTGGCTTGAATATCCTTAAACCTCATGTTAATTACATATATCCTTAAATCTCATGTTAATTACATATATCCTTAAATCTCATGTTAATTACATATATCCTGAATAGTAATACTTATTCACACTAAAGCTGAAGAAGCACTGACCTAAAGGGATAAATAAACAAAAAGAGTGGGTTAGCTTGTCTGTTATCCTTTCCCAGCACCATCCAGTCCAGCTGTGATGCGGGTGAAAGCAGAGCCCTCTTTGGGGCTTGGCAAGAGGATTTACTCCTACTCCTTTCAGTGTGGAGCCCCCATTACCTAATAAATACAGGACACATTCTTTTGTTGTTGTGACAATTAAGCCAGATGATGTAGTTCCTTTTCATGGCAGGGAGCTGTCCCTAAAGTTGCGTGTAAATCTGCTCCTAATTCAGCTCCACTGTACATCAAAGCATTCACTGTTGGCTCAGTCAGTGCTACTGTGGATTAGCAGGTGAACTCAGGCAAGTCACTTAAGGTTTCTTCAATTCTAAGTATCCATGGTCTAGATGGCTTCAGAATTCCCTTCAGTGAGAACTGTTCATGCTGCCATTATTACAATTAAAACCTCATCTTTAGGCTGACAGCATCACACTGGGCATGAATTGTGCTGCACTGTAGCCCCGTGACAGGGTCATTCAGGTAGAGAGAGGTGGTCAGCATATGAAATGGCGAAATTTGCTCTGTCCTGGAGCCAGAAGCTGTCCCTCACTCTCTGAATGAACACCTACAATCCTGGACTTGGGGCCCAGGGTAAAATGGGAAAACACATTATCACTAACTAGAAAAAAATACATCTCAACCCAAACTCTAGTGCAGGGGCACGTCATCGTTCCTGATTTTTGAGATGACTTGTAGTATATACACATTGCATGCTCAGTTACTCATTTGCGTCCAGCTCATGACCCCATGGACCATAGGCCACCAGGCTTCTCTGTCCAAGGGATTTCCAGGCAAGAATACTGGAGTGGGTTGCCCTTTTCCTCCTCCAGGGGATCTTCCCAACCCAGGGATCAATACCTTTCCTGAGTCTCCTGAATTGGCAGGCAGATTTTTTTTTTTTTTTTTTTACCACTGAGCCACTTGGAAAGCCCTACAGTGTGTATGCATTAGCCTAATGTGTGAAAAGGAACCCTTTCAAATCAACATTATTTGAGTATTTATTCAACATTTATTTATGGACAGAAACTCTCCTTCTAGAACAACAACAACAAAAATGTGTGTCAAGAACAGATTCACATGACTCATTCTTTGGCTGAAATAAACTCAACATACAAAAGAAAACTCAACAAAAGTTTATTAAGAAGTAGATTCAGAGTTTGAAGTTAAAGGACTCAAAGATATCTTAAGTATAGATGTAATGAAGACTTAAAAGCCAAAAATTATTGCTTACATCCTTTGAACTAGAAATGAAGATGCCCCAGAGGCATCTTACAGGGTAAACCATCAAATTGCATTGGCTGGAAAAGCATATACAGTAGCTGAGACAATAAAGCCTTCTATAGTTGAATTGCTAAATACCTGCTATATGAAAAGTCAGTAAAAAGAATTCAAGCACCATCACATTCCAATACTACAGTAACTCTTTGAATTAAAGGTTTAGCTGGAAACATGAAGACTGAGTTGCCTTTTGTTCTGTTGAATTGTACTTTTGCCTCACAAATAGAAGACTCTACAAACAATGATTTTGCTTGTATGGATATTTGTCCAATATCAGCACCAATGAATCATTAAAGAAGATTATCCATTATTTGAATGCCTGATAACAAGCATGAGTAGTGCTGAAATAATGTTCCATAGATTTTCTAAAAAATCTTTTGATTAATTTTGGAAAAACCACATTGACCTTGTGTTGATGTTACAAAATAATGGTGGATAAAACTGTTCACATAGGGCTTCCCTAGTGGCTCTGCAGTAAAGAATCCTCCAGTCAATGCAGGAGATGTAAGTTAGATCCCTGGGTTGGGAAGATCCCCTGGAGAAGGAAATGGCATGCCAACCCGCTCCTGTATTCTTGTCTAGAAATCTCACGGACAGGGGAGCCTGGAGGGCTACAATGCATGGGGTGGCGAAAGAGTCGAACATGACTTTGTGACAAGACAACAATGACAAAATGTAGGTTACATCTCAATATACAGAAAAGACCTTTGAAATACTTAGAACAATATGGTCATAAGATATGAAAGCAAATAATAGCCCCCCAAATTGTAAACAATTGAAAAAAGCTGCTTGCATCTTGGCACAAATCCAGTGATGGCACCAAACTGTGCCAGGAGTTACTGTATCGTTTACTCACCGAAAGTAAAAACAAATGCTTGTCGCACTTAAGGTGATGCTTGGCGAAGCAATAAGAAGATTACTTTTTATTAAACTTGACCCTTCAGCCCACATTTTAAAATTCTGTAACAAAATGGGATATAGACTCAAAGCGCTTCTGCACATTGAGATATAATGATTTACTTCTATGAACATATTGAAGAAAAGCACTTTACGTGCTTCAGTTGCAAGCTGAATTACTTTTTCCATGGAAAGCCATTCTTACTTGAAAGAATGACATATAAAAACTGAGACTGTTTCGAGCTGAGTATTTGGCTGATGTTTTCTAGAAAATGACCTGAGTAAACCTATAGCTTTAAAGAAAACAGCTGACACCATTCGCTGCCAGTGATGAAAGCGGAACTTTCAAACAAAACTGCAAATTTTGGTGAACTTGTCACCATGAGCTTTATGGTTTCCTGATACTCGTGTTCTCTTCTGATGACATCAACGGTGATGTTTATGAATTTTGCAATGTCTTATGTTTGTGATATTTTATTATGTTATTACATATTTCATTCATATTATGATTTGATGTTTTACAAGGAAACACATCTGTGGTTCACTCCGTGAACCAATATTTTCCAAATAACTAATACCTGATGTTACAAAATCCTGCCTGGTTAAAAGATCCATTCAAAATACAAAGTGGGCCAATAAATTTTTGTGTGACAGAATAAACAGAAGGTTATGAATTGGTTTCAGACTCTACATTTCAATTAACTTTTAGGAAACTACTATTTGTCAAGTTTTGGTGGAGCGTCAAAGAACTTCCACACTCATCTGAAAAAGCTATTGAAACACCTACACAACTGCGTGAGGCTGGGTTTTCATGTTCTGCAACCAAAATGACATACTGTACTCTTTTTGGTAAATTTTTGTGAAAGAAAAAGAGAAAAGAAGTAGTTACTTTGAAAATATTTATGCTAGCATGTAATTTCTTTAAGAGAATCATTTAATTCGTCTTTTACAACTTTGCTTTAATTTCTAATCATATTATATATACAGCCCTCATAAAAGTTTGGGGAGATATTCAATGATATTCAGGAGAATAAAGAAGCCCTAAAGTGCAGAAGAATGGATGCTTTTGAACTGTGGTGTTGGAGAAGACTCTTGAGAGTCCCTTGGACTGCAAGGAGATCCAACCAGCCCATCCTAAGGGAAATCAGTCCTGGGTGTTCATTGGAAGGACTGATGTTGAAGCTGAAACTCCAATATTTTGGCCACCTGATGCGAAGAGCTGACTCATCTGAAAAGACCCTGATGTTGAGAAAGATTGAAGGCAGGAGGAGAAGGGGACGTTAGAGGATGAGGTGGTTAGATGGCATCGCCGACTCACTGGACATGAGTTTGGGTAAACTCCGGGAGTTGGTGATGGACAGGGAGGCCTGGCATGCTGCGGTTCACGAAGTTGCAAAGAGTCGGACATGACAGAGTGACTGCACTGAACTGAAAGCCAAAATACTTGAGACTGTGAAACCATTTCATTGTATCTTAGTCTGTCTCCCTCACTACATTGGGCTGCTCAAGAATAGGTACTGTATCCTATTCGAATCTGTAACTATCCTCCATGCCTGGTATTTAGTAGATACCAAGCAAACCATCACTATAGGAATGAATGCATCAGTGATTCAACTTTAGAGTCTGAAATTTTCCTGCATTCTATAATGCTGTTCTTGACCTCACTGACCAAGAAAAACTCCTGCCATCACAATGTCCAGGTTGTGAAGAAAAACGTAAAGGAAAGATCACACATTCTTTCACATGCCTTCCAAGATCCTCTATGACATCCCCTCTAACCTCACCTCTACCACTCCCTGCCTGAGACTTTATATTTCAGCAGCATCAAACTACTAGTCACATGCTTGATTATTGCCCCCAGCACCCACAATCTACACACACACACACACACACACACACACACGTCACAGTTCTAACCCTGAACTTTGAAGGTTCAGATCAGGCTTGGATACGAGGCATCTCCCTATTCTCTGTGCTACCATAATACTCTATGCTTCATTTTCTCATTGAACATGCAATGCTTTGCCTATAATTGCCTCTTTGTGTGTATGTCTTCCTTTCCCGACTATCAGTTCACACATTCTTATATCCTCAGTACCAAACATAGACTCTGACTCCTAATAGGTACTTAATAAGAATGAATTACACTGAAATGCTTCCTTTTCATGATAAAGCTTAGGTATAAGTCATCCAAGCCCCATTCAATTTCACTTCCTTTTACTGAACAGTTACATGTAACAACGACTGTGGTGAGCATTTGGGATTATAAATATTTAAATTAGCGACCTTACAGTCCAATGGAAGAGAGAGAGACTTGAAATGACAGACTACAACAAGCAAGCTATATACACGTGTTTCTACAGAGCTCAGGAGAAGCATAGTCCTTCAGCAGATACCTAGAACCCCTTCCATGTGGCAAGACATTTGTGCAAGACCCTCATGGAAGCATGTGCCCTCAGTGAATGTAAAGTCTTGTGAAGGAGACAGGCATTAAACAAATGTCACACAAGTGAGATGCGTAATACAAACAGTGAGCAGGACTGGGAAAGAAAGATCATAAAAAGATATTATCATCAGGGATCGGTTTTGACTGGGGGGGGTGGGGTGGGAAACAGATCAGATCAGGTGCTTCTGAGAAAGTACCCTGAATGCGCAGGTGGGTGGGTGCACAACGAGGAACGTGGTGAGACGGGTGGGTCGTTGGCTGGGGCGGAAGGCTTGCCGTGAACGTCAGCACTTGCCAGGCTTGCTGGGCTGGAGAGCTGGAGGGGGAAGGGACGAATACGGTGCGGCACCCAGGGCTGAAGAAGCCTAGGGCCAAGCCTGAATACGTCCGAGTTCCCCTTGTGATGGGCTGAACCGCGCTTCTGGGTGGTCTGTATTCATCTCACATAAGCCCTCACTAGATAAATAGAGCCTGTTTCCTCAAGTAACTACTGCTAAGAGAAAAGTTTTCTTATGTATTTTTCCACTGGCACTTCCCCATAGGGCACCTAAAAACTTGATTTATCATAAATGTTTCACCCAGGATACCTGCACAGTAATACGAATGTAACATATTTAAATGCACGCCTCAAACAAATTTGCTGGCAGTGATCACAAACCATAAATAAAGGAAAAAATAGTGCAGCTGTGGTTGTTTCCAGAACAACTAGATAGATCCCTACTCGGGCTACTGCCCAGAAGCTGAAAAATAGCTCAAGAGAGTCGTGGTGATATTATGGGAACATCCATCCTGGGGCTGGGACCAACTCTTACTTAAGGGTTGGCCCCTCCAATGGGAGGAATTTACTAGCAAGACTCCATAGTTTTTTCAGCTGGTTTGCTAAAAAAAATAGGGAGGGAGAAACCAGGGCTGACCAATGAGCAACCTATGTCCTGTCGAGTAATTAAGGTCCACTGCCTAAGTGGCTCAGTGCCTGCCAAAGCAGGCTATGTGGGTTCGATCCCTGGGCCAGGAAGATCCCCTGGAGAAAGAAATGGCAACCCACTCCAGTACTCTTGCCTGGGAAATCCCATGAACAGAGAAACCTGGTGTACTATAATACAATCCACAGGGTGGCAAAGAATTGGACACAACTGAGCAACTGAGCTTGCACACATCTTAAGGGTAAACCCCAGCTTAACCACAAACTTGCCCTGTGACCTTGGTTGTTTAACCTACCTGTCACTCATATGTTCCTCTGTAAAATGAAATAATACCAGTCACAGGTGTTAACTGAGATAATGGAAATCCATGCTTAGCACAGCATTCACAAATGGTCATCTGTTCTTACCATGACTCCCCAGCCTCAATAAGTCAGCAAGGAGGATATCCAAGGCTCAACGTGCCAGGCCTCAAGACCAACCTAGCTATCTGCTTCACCCTTCATCTGTAACCACTCATTTGGCATCTGAAGGACATAGTTATTGTAAGGAATCACCCCGTTTTTAGTCTTTGTGCAGATAGCACTCATTTCATGAAATCCTAGCCAACCAGCCTTGTGAGATTTTACCCCTTTCCTTGTTGCTGTAACTTCTATACCCTGTAAAAAATATTCTAAGAAAGTTCTTTATTAAAATCTAAAACATGATTCTAAAAGAGCCCTTTCTTCGCAGAATTTGCTAACTGCTTCCTTTATGGTTCTGAACAGATGCTGCTGCCTTGAGAAGAACAGCCCCCTCCCCTGTCCCTCACCTACCCTCCCAGCATGGGGGCACCCAAGTCCCCACTCAGACCAGAGCACTTTCACGAGCCTTCACTTGACACCCACCAACATCCTGAAACCCAACGCCCACCACATTCACCCAAGACTGGGCAAAACATGAAGTAATCACAGATTTTGATATTTTTCCACCCTCAAGCCCCCTCAAGGTCCAATGTGTCTGTATGAGAAAAGTGACTCTCTCTTACCTAACCCACAGTGGAACAAGGATCAGTAGAAACCACATCAAGATTGTGCTTGGTGAGAAGTTAGAAAGACTTTCAAAAGTAGACATTTGGCTTAAGCATTCCTGAAATATGAAATAACTAGAATAACATGCCTCTCTGACCTTTGCATAGGGCCTTTCATTGGAATATCTCAGGACCTCAAATGAAAGAAAGTACTTAGAACCTTGAAACACTTTTTAAAACCTGCAGACAGCTTAATGTGAGGGGTCTTGTGAACAGTTCATTGTCAGGAGTTTCTAGCAAGTGTTATTTCTCCCTGGATTCCAAGAACTGAGTGCTCTGAAGTTTACATTCACACAGGATGAACAAGCCCACCACAGCATTAAAAAGGACAAAATACCTGATGTGGTTTTCTTTGAGGGACAGGGTTAACACTGGTACACACACATCCAGACCCAGTTTCTGGCAAGGTGGCAGAGAAGCAGGTGGCCTCCCATGGTTAGGGCCACACTAACATCACTCTCACAATTTAAAACAAAGTCTGGGAACCAGAAAACTTATTTTTGACAATAAACAAATGACTCTTTAAAAAACAAAAATCTGTGGGGTGACAGAAAGCAGTGATAAAAGACAAGCATTTGGCTAAACAGCATTTAATGAAGAAAAAAAAAATGGACAGAATCATCATGCTGAAGGTTCTCGTACATGTGAAGGGTACTGAGTGATAAGGTTTGTGAGTAACAAGAGGGGAAGAGAAATCTGAAATGAGGTGATCATTGCAGTCACACTGCTGAATTCTTTTCTACTTCAGTGTGGACAGTCAACATAAATCCTTCAGCTCTAGAATGGGTCCTGGAACAGGCAGAGGTTTTTGTAAGGTTTATGGTTTTTTAGGTTTTAGGAAGAGAAACTTGACTTTGGCATTAGGAAGAAGAAAAAATATATGTCATTATATTACGGCCATTAAGACATATGTATATCTGATTCCAGGACCTCCCTCAAAAAAGCTGCTGGTGCTCAAGGTAAGAAAACATTGTGCAAAGTTTTAACAAGCATTTGCTATTCTGATTGGTATGGGCACTTGTCCTTTCTACCTTTAAAAAAAGCCCTCTTACTTTTATGGTTATATAATAATACATACTGGTATTAACACTGGTTATAAAACAATACAAATAATGGTACAGCTAAGAAACTCAGAATGAATATTGAAGTCAGTTACACATGGATGTCAGTCTAAACAATTTCACTAAGTATGCCTGCAAAAGTAAGTGTTGTCTATAAATTATTCTTAAAAGATTACGTATGAAATATAAAAAGTAATAATTATGGCAATAATTGAATAAATTAATTTCATGTTAACTACCCAAATTATGCTTTCAAAAGTTTGGAAATATGAAGCTGGAATAAAACATGAAAAAATATAAGAATATTAAATTCTTTGTCTAAAATACAGGATTTCCAAAGATTCATGTTTATTTTTTTTACTAGTAACTAAGAAGATACACCCAAAAAAGATGTCCTTTTCATTATAGGGGACTGGAATGCAAAAGTAGGAAGTCAAGAAACACCTGGAGTAACAGGCAAATTTGGCCTTGAAATGAGGAATGAAGCAGGGCAAAGCCTAATACAGTTTTGCCAAGAAAATGCACTGGTCAGAGCAAACACCCTCTTCCAACAACACAAGAGAAGACTCTACACATGGACATCACCAGATGGTCAACACCGAAATCAGATTGATTATATTCTTTGCAGCCAAAGATGGAGAAGCTCTATACAGTCAACAAAAACAAGACCAGGAGCTGACTGTGGCTCAGATCATGAACTCCTTATTTCCAAATTCAGACTTAAATTGAAGAAAGTAGGGAAAACCGCTAGACCATTCAGGTATGACCTAAATCAAATCCCTTATGATTATACAGTGGAAGTGAGAAATAGATTTAAGGGCCTAGATCTGATAGACAGAGTTCCTGATGAACTATGGAATGAGGTTCGTGACATTGTACAGGAGACAGGGATCAAGACCATCCCCATGGAAAAGAAATGCAAAAAAGCAAAATGGCTGTCTGGAGAAGCCTTACAAATAGCACTGAAAAGAAGAGAGGCGAAAAGCAAAGGAGAAAAGAAAAGATATAAGCATCTGAATGCAGAGTTCCAAAGAATAGCAAGAAGAGATAAGAAAGCCTTCTTCAGCAATCAATGCAAAGAGATAGAGGAAAACAACAGAATGGGAAAGACTAGAGATCTCTTCAAGAGAATTGGAGATACCAAGGGAACATTTCATGCAAAGATGGGCTCGATAAAGGATAGAAATGGTATGGACCTAACAGAAGCAGAAGATATTAAGAAGAGGTGGCAAGAATACACAGAAGAACTGTACAGAAAAGATCTTCACGACCCAGATAATCATGAGGATGTGATCACTAATCTAGAGCCAGACATCTTGGAATGTGAAGTCAAGTGGGCCTTAGAAAGCATCACTAAGAACAAAGCTAGTGGAGGTGATGGAATTCCAGTTGAGCTGTTTCAAATCCTGGAAGATGATGCTGTGAAAGTGCTGCACTCAATATGCCAGCAAATTTGGAAAACTCAGCAGTGGCCACAGGACTGGAAAAGGTCAGTTTTCATTCCAATTCCAAAGAAAGGCAATGCCAAAGAATGCTCAAACTACCGCACAATTGCACTCATCTCACACGCTAGTAAAGTAATGCTCAAAATTCTCCAAGCCAGGCTTCAGCAATATGTGAACCGTGAACTCCCTGATGTTCAAGCTGGTTTTAGAACAGGCAGAGGAACCAGAGATCAAATTGCCAACATCCGCTGGATCATGGAAAAAGCAAGAGAGTTCCAGAAAAACATCTATTTCTGCTTTATTGACTATGCCAAAGCCTTTGACTGTGTGGATCACAATAAACTGTGGAAAATTCTGAAAGAGATGGGAATACCAGACCACCTAACCTGCCTCTTGAGAAATCTGTATGCAGGTCAGGAAGCAACAGTTAGAACTGGACATGGAACAACAGACTGGTTCCAAATAGGAAAAGGAGTACGTCAAGGCTGTATATTGTCACCCTGCTTATTTAACTTATATGCAGAGTACATCATGAGAAACGCTGGACTGGAAGAAACACAAGCTGGAATCAAGATTGCCGGGAGAAATATCAATAACCTCAGATATGCAGATGACACCACCCTTATGGCAGAAAGTGAAGAGGAACTAAAAAGCCTCTTGATGAAAGTGAAAGAGGAGAGTGAAAAAGTTGGCTTAAAGCTCAACATTCAGAAAACGAAGATCATGGCATCCGGTCCCATCACTTCATGGGAAATAGATGGGGAAACAGTGGAAACAGTGTCAGACTTTATTTTTTGGGGCTCCAAAATCACTGCAGATGGTGACTGCAGCCATGAAATTAAAAGACGCTTACTCCTTGGAAGAAAAGTTATGACCAACCTAGATAGCATATTCAAAAGCAGAGACATTACTTTGCCAACTAAGGTCCGTCTAGTCAAGGCTATGGTTTTTCTTGTGGTGATGTATGGATGTGAGAGTTGGATTCTGAAGAAGGCTGAGTGCTGAAGAATTGATGGTTTTGAACTGTGATGTTGGAGAAGACTCTTGAGAGTCCCTTGGACTGCAAGGAGATCCAACCAGTCCATTCTGAAGGAGATCAGCCCTGGGATTTCTTTGGAAGGAATGATGCTAAAGCTGAAACTCCAGTACTTTGGCCACCTCATGCGAAGAGTTGACTCATTGGAAAAGACTCTGATGCTGGGAGAGATTGGGGTCAGGAGGAGAAGGGGATGACAGAGGATGAGATGGCTGGATGGCTTCACTGACTTGATGGACGTGAGTCTGAGTGACCTCTGGGAGTTGGTTATGGACAGGGAGGCCTGGCGTGAGGAGGTCTGGCGTGCTGCAATTCATGGGGTCACAAAGAGTCGGACACGACTGAGCGACTGAACTGAACTGAACTGAAGAAGATATTGGTCAAAAGAAAATTTTTTTCACTTTTTTTTTGTATTGGGATATAGCTTATTAACAATGTTGTGACAGTTTCAGGTGAACAGTGAAAGGACTCAGCCATATATATTATATATACATGTGTCCATTCTCCCCCATACTCCTCTCCCATCCAAGCCATCAAAGAACAATTTTTTAACTTAGAAAGAAATAGAACTGAGGTGGAAAATGAGCCTTCTAAGGCAAAAAATAAAAGTAAGTAAGTTACAGGCTACATGGGGGAAAACAAAGACACCTACAGAGAAAAATTAAAGTATGACATTAAGAATAAAATCAAAATAGCTATATCAATAAATAAAATGAAGTCATTAAAATACAAAGAACTTCAAAATAAATTTTTAAACTCAATGACAGTTTATTAAAGGTAAAAAGTTTATTAAACTATAAAGTAAAAAAGATTTTAAAATATTAATTCTATTCCCTTTCCTGTCCCCTGGAAAAAATATAGGTGTCACAATACTAGTACAATAAAAATGAAAGTTCATGGCAATAAAGATGAGACACAATTATAATTTCATGTGGATAGGT
Source organism: Oreotragus oreotragus (assembly GCA_006410675.1). Taxonomy (NCBI): domain Eukaryota; kingdom Metazoa; phylum Chordata; class Mammalia; order Artiodactyla; family Bovidae; genus Oreotragus; species Oreotragus oreotragus. The sequence continues at coordinate 401,922 of SJYX01007904.1, read as the reverse complement.
GGTTCAATTCATAATGAAGATATGAGTCAGCAAATTTTGTGTGCCAGACTCATTACATACAAATGTATAAAGGAAAAATATTTAAAGTAGGGGAAAGTGAGAGGAAAAAAATAGAACTGACCAATGAAAGGAACCCTCTCAGTTTTAGATGGCTCTCTAATGCCAAAGTACCTGGGACATGGAGGAGCTGAAAAATAGCTATTGATAGGAATGATTTATTAAATCATTCCACAGATATCTATAGATATCCATCTCAAACATTGCAGCCTACAGATGATGACACTTTTTTGGCTCCCATGAAACATTAACAAAACCAGAGAGTGTTGTATACATGTATAAAATGTAGGTAAATATGTATATTTATAAATATTCACAATAAAATGTATATAACAGATAAACATTTATAGAGAAAGATATGCTTTTAAGAAAAACAGAAATTTTATCAATCTCTTATAAAATTGACCATACTGTTAAAAATCCTTCAATTTAAAAGTCAAAATAAGCATCAGCTATTTGAAAGTTTTAAGATATTCCTTTAAGTAACTCTTTATTAAAATGAAAAGTAAAAACTGGAATTATATATGACTCATAAAGTAATTAAATAAATATCATAACCTCTAGGATGAAGGCAAGTTTATATCAGATAAAACTTCAGTCTTAAATGTTTTGATTGTTAAGAAGGACTAAATATAATTAGCTAAGCATTAAATTTAAGAGGCCAAAAAGCAACATATTTGTAAGAAAAATTGGCAGAAGGTATGGAGGAAGAGAACATAAATAATTAACTTAAAATTTAAAAATAAATAAATAAATTCAAGCACAAAAATCCTTTAAAAAGTTAACATAATTTCCCAACTGCCTTTCCTTAAATCTAAAAAAAAGAGAAAAATAGGAAGAAAAAGGTGTGAATAACCATAGACATGAAGATTTTTAAATTATAAGATCATATTCTGTATACTTCTATGCTAATGATAAAGTGGACAATGTTCTCAAAAAATAGACATTATCAAACTTGGCTCTGGAACTTAAAAAAAGTGTATAAACTAATAATCCAACTCAAAAAATTTGAAAAAGCTGTCAAATAGTAGCGATAATACTTTTTGAGTGCTTACTATGCGCTTTTCCTTAGATCAGGTACTCTATTCACTACCCCTGATATAACAACCCAGAAAGGTAGGTGGTACTACACACATTGCTCTGATTCCTTATCACTCTGTATTTCTCTTATCAAAAAACTCATTACATTCTGCTGTTGTCATCTGTCTTCTCTACTAAACTTCACCAGGCTCAGTCCACCATGAGCAGCCCCTATAATCCCAGCACCCACATTCACATAAAGCCTGAGACATAAGGTAACTCAATAAACTATTAAAAGAATGAACACTGGGAAACTCGTATAGTGTGTTTGCAGTGTAGTGTAGCATACTATCGTACGGAAAGCTACAGTCCATTCTCACTAATGTGGGCTCCCTGGTGGTGCTAGTGGTAAAGAACCCACCTGCCAATGCAGGAGACACATTGAGATGTGGACTCAATCCCTGGGCTGGGAAGATCCCCTGGAAGAGGGCATGGCAACCTGCTCCAGTATCCTTGCTTGGAGACTCCCATGGACAGAGGAGCCCGGCAGGCTACAATCCATAGTACTGCAGAGTCGGACATGACAGGAGTGACTTAGCATGCAGGCGTGCAGTCACTCACGTATATGAATGTGAAAACCCTACCCAACATATGTGTGTGTGTGTGTCTTTAACTATAATGTAAAAGTTGCATTCCTAAGAAACCTCATATTTGAGAAATGTTTTATTAAAAAATTCTTTCAGTGGGATGAAGGGAAAGACACACAATAACAAAGATGCTTTCCTACAGAAAGTTGAATAATTTTTTAATAGAAAAAAAATGTGTAACTACAGCAAACCTACACCAAGCAAACCCATCCTTTGATTATGACGTATGCTTAAGCCAAGCCTTTCCTGTATCTCCCTGTGCTGTCAGTAGCCCAGGCCCTTATACCCCTTACTAATGCTTTCACCTTTATCAGACCACTTTCCCTTTTTTCTTGTACTGTTTCTATTGGTAGGCTGATGACTTCAGCTATCATCCTTAGAATGCTGTGCTGTGCTGTGTGCTAAGTCGCTTCAGTCGTGTCCTACTCTTGGTGACTCCATAGACCGTAGCCCGCCAGGCTCCTCTGTCCCTGGGATTCTCCCAGCGAGAATACTGGAGTGGGTTGCCATTTCCTCCTCTAGGGGATTTTCCCAACCCAGGGATCAAACCAGGGTCTCCTTTGTCTCCTGTATTGGCAGGAGGGTTCTTTACCACTAGCGCCACCTGGGAAGTCCAAGCCTGGTGTTTCCAACCATTTTCTGCCCCTGAGGTAGACCTAGGCTGGTCCCCTGAGACTGTCTTAGCCACAGTGAATGACCCAAGAAATGAGCACTAATCCAAAATAAGGGGACCTTATAACCCTAGAGAGAAAGCATGCCTGTTCCTCACACTTGTTCCTGGCCTTGAGGTCTTGCTGTTTAGCCATTACTTCAAGTCTTCGATTTTCTCAGTATCTTCCCAATAAATCCTTTTGTAGTGTTGGCTGTAGTTCAGTTTAGCCTGAGTCCATTTCTGTTACTTACAAGGGAGGGGAAAACACCTTAATCGATAGGCCTATTTTTTAATGATAAATCCTAAAGCCATTCAAACAAAACAGGAGGATTTTTCCTTCTATTTCCATTGCAGTGTTAATACCTGATATCAGTTAGTGCCTTGGGCAGTTAGTCCAGTGCAAATGTATTTCCTAAATAATGTATCATATTGTATCCAGTTTGCCTTAGGAAAATGTGTGCTGTGAGAGACACACAGTCCCTAGAAGAACAGGATGACCTGTCAATAAATTAAGCTTGATTTTGTTTTCTTTCTCTATCTCCTCTCTCAAAGAGGAAATAGAACAGCCTTAGTCTTCCTTGGAAAACGAATTTCCTCTAAGGAAGAGGTGAGGGGATGGAGTCTGGGAATAAGCATATTTAAGAGACTTATATAAATCTTGGCCTTCAGAGGTAATAAACCTCTACAGTTGTGAGTTGGACCATAAAGAAGGCTGAGCATGGAAGAAATGATGGTTTTGAACTGTGATTCTGGAGAAAAACCTTGAGAGTCCTTTGAACAACAATATCAAACCAATCAATCTTAAAGGAAATCAATCCATTCCAATGAATATTAGAAGGACTGATGCTGAAGCTGAAATTCCAATACTTTGGCCACCTGATGCAAAGCACCGACTCATTGGAAAGACCCTGATTCTAAGACTGAGGGCAGGAGCTGAAGGGGGAGACTGAGGATAAGATGACTGGATGGCATCATCAAGTCAACAGACATGAGTTTGAGCAAACTCCAGAAGATAGTGCAGGACAGGGAAGCCTGGCATGCTGCAGTGCATGGGGTCAGACATGACTGAGCGATTGAACAGCAAATCTTATCTTTATCAGGGAAAAGAGAATTATCAAGTGTTTCTATTAAAGTGTCAAAAAAAGACACGTTTCTTTTTGATATTATGGTGTACACAGACTATGATAATATTTGAATTGCACATTGGGGTGAAAAAAAAAACAGGTTGGTCACCATCTTTGAAGTTAGTTGTAGGGTTCCCAAAAGACAATCCAGCTAACAACCCTTGGTTCTGACCCCCCATCATTGTCTCTCATGGGGCAATGATGATTACCATGCCTCTTCTGTAATAGCTTCAATGGACAGGTATCCTGTGTTTTTCAGTACCACCAATGAACAGAAAACTGGTTCAATTTTGGAACAAAGGTTTCTCCAATATGCTTATAAATAAGCCTCTATAATAATGCTTCTGATCACATACATAAATATCTTGGCCTCAGTTGAGAATAATAATTAATAGTCATGATTGGCTATTTTCATCTTTTTTCAAGAAAGAGAGAGAGGAAAAATACTTAAATGTGTTTTGAGCCCATGAAACCTCAGACACGTAAAGGAAATCCGAGCAGGTTATCTTGAAAGACTCTTAAAAGCTGATTAAAAGAAATGTGTACATATGCTCACCAGAAGAACATAAATTTTCATGACAGACCCAAACTGAATATATTCATACAAAGGAATACTATACTATACTATGGAATACTATATGCTACTACTACTACTAATAATAATAATAATACTAATATTTATATATTTATATATAATATAAATATACTAATAATAATACCAATGGAATACTACACTATAATGAAAATAGGAGATGTATAACAATGCAACAACATACATTAAACTCAACAACATACATGAAACTCACAAACATAATGTTGAATGAAAGAAGCCCGGTGTAAAAATCACCAACTATATATAAAGTTCAAGATCAGGCAAAACTGATCCGTGCTGTTAGCAGGTGAGTAGCGATCAGAAGAAGATATTACCATAGTGGGTGAGGGAAGCACTTCTAGAGTTCTGGCCATGTTCAACATCTTAATCTGGGGGCTGGTTAAACAGGTATGTTCAGTTTCTATAATTCATCAAGCTGGAAATCTATTACTTGGGCTCTTCTCATATGCGTACAATATTTGATGTTAAAATGTTTACTGATAATATTTAGAAAGAAGAAAAAGCAGAGGGTGTGTCTTCTAGGCCTGTGGGTCCTAACTTTTTTAAATGTATGGGACTCAGAGACAATGATAATATTTGAATGCGCTTAGAGTGAAAAGAGAGATTGGGTATAGCATGAAGAACTGGCCCAGGGGCTCCGGCTTCCCTGGGAACTGAGAGGAGCAACTTTTTTTCAGAACCCTGCTTTGTCTTCATTAGCAGGGAATCTATGACTTTCCCTTCTAGTCAGAGAGATCTGAGTGCACAGCCAGAAAGGACTGGAGGAACATGGCGTCAGATACTCAGACCCTAATAATCGCATCCTGTCTTTGTATCCATTGACCTTCTGTGGCTTCCAAATTCAATTAGCCAGGCTTGACCACTGCAGAAACATTAGAGACCCCATTTGTCTTAACTGTGTTACCCCATTACCCACTAAGGCTCTCACCCTACTACTGCTTTCCAGAGCTCTTTCTCCAGAAGAGTATCTGTTTCAAATTATTGTCCCCCTGATGTTTTGGGTTCTCCTTCTCCAATCTGAATCACATCTGGCTATTTCCTGCCTATATTGCTGATCGCAGGCTGCTTTTGTATTGCTTTGCTATATTCATTGGAACTTTCAACACCTTCCATTTTGCATCTTTCAAGCATTTTGTTAAATCAATTATATCTGTCTCTCAATGATCTCAAAGAAAACAGTGATCTGGGAATCAGAAGTCCTAGATTTATTTCCTGAGATGATGCTATGTGGCTTTAGGTTAGCAATTTGCCTTCTCTGGGTATGATCTGTAGATTGAGGTGACCATTTTCTTGGCTCTCCATCAGAGAATTTTCTGTGGGGAAGAGGTTCCCATAATGATGAACCTGGAGCTTTCAAAAGATATTCAGGGGAAAATTAATTTTAAACAATGAACTGTGTTGCCACCATCATTAGAACCTATATCTCCAAATCCATCCATTCAGATGCTCCTGTTGGTTGTCACATCATAGTCTCCATGGATTCTGCCTTTCATATTTGTCCACTCAGTCATTGGCATTTCCCATTTGACTCTTGGAAATGGAATACTTTCTATGTCACTGATCTGTAATTAGACTTTGATAGTCTTCTCTGTACTCACCTTGTTAATCTTAAAGCTGGAAAGAGAGATATTATCTTCACCAAAATAAAAAACATGTTATCCTAAGGACCTATGAGGCTTCATCCATTCTGCTTTGAAAAGCAATATTACTGAACATATGGCTCCTTTTCCCTGAAAGCTAGGAAACTGGGCCAAATTGGTAGCTGGATCACAGAGGCAGTGCTGGTTTGACCTGCACATCTCCTTTCACATTTCAGGGCACCTCTTTACAAAACTGGCATTATCAAAAAATAGACCTCTGGCATCTTCCAGGCAATGGTATGCTTCTGGTTTTTTCAATATCTCTTCTTTGAATTATTGGTTAATGTTCAGTTAACAGTCCCTCCTTGATGCCTTAGAAACCTCAATCATGTTTCTATTACTTTGAGTTCCTGCTACTATGGATATGCTATTCCTTCTGACAGGTTTACTCTGGTATGAAAAGCAGTGCTGGGATCTACATTTTATATTTATTTCATTAAGCAGTTGATGCATCTTTTGTTGCAGGCAACTTCACTTTCCTTTTGTAAAATATAAAAAATTTCAAAAAAGAAAACTCAATATTTTCATTCCAGAACTTCAGTATGATGCAAAGGTGAAAACCTAGAAAAATATTTTGTAACTTTCTAAATGTATCTCTCCTGTCAATCATTGCCCTCTCATTTAAAATATATTTTTATGGCTCATATGGTAAAGAATCCACCTGCAATGCAAAAGACCTGGGTTCAAACCCTGGGTTGGGAATATGCCCTGGAGGAGGAAATGGTAACTCACTCCAGTATTCTTGCCTGGAGAATTCTATAAACAGAAGAACCTGTCAGGCTACCATCCATTGATTCACAAAGAGTTGGACATGACTAAGCAATTAACACTTTGATATTAATTAGACATTGAAATAAAGCAATGGAGTAAGACTGTTAATCTAGAATTTTCACTTTTGTGAGACAAATTAGTCCCAAGTCCCTTCTTTACTCCTCTTAGGGAGATAGAGTCATCACCAAGCCCTTCAGCTGCTCAGAGTCCCTAAATGGCACATGGTGAGGTACGGATCCCTCCAGAACAGGAAAGAGAAAGGAAAGGATGGGGAGATACAAAGGACCCTAGGTCTTATTAGGCCAATGTGGGGTAAATGAGTAACAACAGCCCTTAGCCATTTATAGTTTTAACAGAGCCAAGGTGACCCAAAATCATTTGGTACTCGAGGAAAATAATTTTGTGTATGAGGGGACCCCAATGATGAAGTGTTGGTGGCTTAATTCACTTTTTAAAAAATGAGAAAGTTAGGAAATTGAGAAAGGAGAAGTGTTAATGAAAGAGTACCTCTGTTATTGAGGGTGAAGGAGGTAGAGGCCAAAGCTTCCCAGGTAGCTCAGCTGGTAAAGAATCCACCTGCAATGCAGACAATCCCACTTAGATTCCTGGGTCAAAAAGTTCCCCTGGAGAAAGGAGAGGCTACCCACTCCAGTACTTCCCTGGGGGCTCAGATAGTATAGAATCCACCAGCAATGCGGGAGACCTGGGTTCAATCCCTGGGTTGGGAAGATCTCCTGGAGGGGAGGACATGGCAACCCACTCCAGTATTCTGGCCTGGAGAATCTCCATGGACAGAGGAGCCTGGCAGGCTACAGTCCGTGGGGTTGCAAAAAGCTGGACATGACTGAGCGACTAAGCACAACGGCACAGAGATAAAGACCTCCAATTCTGAGTTACTCACTGCAGTTTTGTCCACTTTAGCATTCTTGTCTTGAGAGCCCCGTGAACAGTATGAAAAGGCAAAAAGTTATGACACTGAAAGATGAACTCCCCAGGTCGGTGCCCAATGTGCTGCTGGAGAAGAGTGGAGAAATAACTCCAGAAAGAATGAAGAGAGGGAGCCAAAACAAAAGGAACAACCAGTCGTGGACGTGACAAGTGATGGAAGTGAAGTCCGATGCTGTAAAGAGCAATATTGCCCAGGGACCTAGAATGTCAGGTCCACAAATCAAGGCAAATTGGAAGTGGTCAAACAGGATATGGCAAGAGTAAACCTCGACATTTTAGGAATCAGTGAACCAAAATGGACTGGAATGGGTGAATTTAACTCAGATGACCATTATATCTACTACTGTGGGCAAGAATCTCTTAGACAAAATGGAGTAGCCATCATAGTCAATAAAAGAGTCCAAAATGCAGTACTTGGATGCAATCTCAAAAGCGACAGAATGATCTCTATTCATTTCCAGGGCAAACCATTCAATATCATGGTAATCCAAGTCTATGCCCCAACCAGTAATGCTGAAGAAGCTGAATGGTTCTGTGAAGACCTACAAGACCTTCTAGAATCAACACCCAAAAAGGATATCCTCTTCATTATGGGGGACTGGAGAAGGAAATGGCAACCCACTCCAGTACTCTTGCCTGGAAAATTCCATGGACAGAGGAGCCAGGTAGGCTACAGTCCATGGGAGTCACAAAGAGTCACACACGACTGAACAACTTCACTTCACTTATAGGGGACTAGAATGCAAAAGTAGAAAGTCAAGAGCTACCTGGAGTAACAGGTAAATCTGGCCTTGGAGTACAAAATGAAGCAGGACAAAGGTTAACAGAGTGTTGCCAGGAGAACATGCTAGTCATAGCAAACACCCTCTTACACAAGAGAAGACTTTACACATGGACATTACTAGATGATCAATACCAAAATCAGGTTGATTATATTCTTTGCAGCCAAAGATTGAAAAGTGCTATACAGTCAGAAAAAACAAGACTGGGAACTGGCTGTGGATCAGATCATGAACTCCTTATTGCCAATTCAGACTTAAATCAAAGAAAGTAGGGAACACTACTAGACCATTCAGGTATGACCTAAATCAAATCCCTTACAATTATACAGTAGAAGTGACAAATAGATTCAAGGGATTAGATATGATAGATGTAGTGCCTGAAGAGCTATGGATGGAGGTTCATGACATTATACAGGAGGTGGTAATCAAGACCATCCCCAAGAAAAAGAAGTGCAAAAAGGCAGAATGGTTGTCTGACATGGCCTTACAAACAGCTATGAAAAGAACAGAAGCTAAAGGCAAAGGAGAAAAGGAAAGATATACCCATTTGAATGCAGAGTTCCAAAGAATAGCAACAAGAGATAAGAAAGCCTTCCTCAGTGATTAATGTAAAGAAACAGAGGAAAACAATAGAATGGGGAAGATTAGCGATCTCTTCAAGAAAATTAGAGTTACCAAGGGAATATTTCATGCAAAGATGAGCACAATAAAGGACAGAAATGGTATGGATCTAACAGAAGCAGAAGATATTAAGAAATGTCAAGAATACACAGAACTGTACAAAAAAGATCTTCACGACCAAGATAATCACGATGGTGTTATCACTCACCTAAAGCCAGACATCCTGGAATGCAAAATCAAGTGGGCCTTTGGAAGCATCACTACGAACAAAGCTCGTGAAGGTGATGGAATTCCAGTTCAGCTATTTCAAATCCTGAAAGATGATACTGTGAAAGTGCTACACTCAATATGCCAGCAAATTTGGAAAACTCAGCAGTGGCCACAGGACTGGAAAAGGTCAGTTTTCATTCCAATCCTAAAGAAAGGCAATGCCAAAGAATGCTCAAACTACCACACAATTGCACTCATCTCACAAGATAGCAAAGTAATGCTCAAAATTCTCCAAGCCAGGCTTCAACAGTACATGAACCATGAACTTCCAGATGTTCAAGCTGTATTTAGAAAAGGCAGAGGAACCAGAGATCGAATTGCCAACATCTGCTGGATCATTGAAGAAGCAAGAGAGTTCCAGAAAACATCTACTTTTGCTTTATTGACTACACCAAAGCCTTTGACTGTGTGGATCACAACAAACTGTGGCAAATTCTTTAAGAGATGGGAATACCAGACCACCTGACCTGCCTTCTGAGACATCTGTATGCAGGTCAAGAAGCAACAGTTAGAACTGGACATGGAAAAACAGACTGGTTCCAAATAGGGAAAGGAGTACGTTGAGGCTGTATATTGTCACCCTGCTTATTTAACTTAATGTAGAGTACATCATATGAAATGCCGGGCTAGATGAAGCACAAGTTGGAATCAAGATTGCTGGGAGAAATATCTATAACCTCAGATATGCAGATGGCAACACCCTTACGGCAGAAAACAAAGAAGAACTAAAGAGCCTCTTGATGGAAGTAAAAGAGGAGAGCGAAAAATTGGCTTAAAGCTCAACATTCAGAAAATGAAGATCATGGCATCTGGTCCCATCACTTCATGGCAAATAGATGGAGAAACAATGGAAACAGTCAGAGACTTTATTTGGGGGGGGGGGGCTCCAAAATCACTGCAGATGGTGACTACAGCCATGGAATTAAAAGATGCTTGCTCCTTGGAAGACAAGCTATGACCAACCTAGATGGCATATAAAAGAGCAGAGACATTACTTTGCCAACAAAGGCCCACCTAGTCAAAGCTATGGTTTTTCCAGTAGTCATGGATGGATGTGAGAGTTGGACTATAAAGATAGGTGAGCGCTGAAGAACTGATGCTTTTGAACTGTGGTGTTGGAGAAGACTCTTGAGAGTCCCTTGGACAGCAAGGAGATCCAACCAATCCATCCTAAAGGAAATCAGTTCTGAATATTCATTGGAAGGACTGATGCTGAAGCTGAAGCTCCAATACTTTGGCCACATGATGTGAAGAACTGACTCATTGGAAAAGACCCTGATGCCTGGAAAGATTGGAGGCAAGAGGAGAAGGGGACGACAGAGGATGAGATGGTTGGATGGCACCACCTACGTGATGGACATGAGTTTGAGTAGGCTCTGGGATTTGCTGATAGATAGGGAAGCCTGGCATCCTGCAGTCCATGGGGTTGCAGTCGGACGTGACTGAGCCACTGAACAGGCTGAACTGACTGAAGGGGGTTTGTAAACCCCAGGACGTTCTCATTAGTGGACCATTTTGCAGACACATTGTAAACATGGATGGCAAGAGAAGACTATGTATACTTGTTGGTGAACTGAACCAAAGGACAGCTTCCTATTAGCATGTGGATGCCCACAGTGCAGAGTGGGTTTCCAGGCAGTCATGGGAAGACCACTGGGAGCCTGCACCAAGCAGGTCTATTACCTCTGCCAGTGATGGAGCAAGACACTGATGTTGAGAGAAAAAAGAACCAGAAAAAAAAAGAGTAGGGATTTTTGAGTAAGTCACCTAGAGCTAGAAGAAACGTCGTTTCGTTCTTTTTGAGCCTCTTTGGCATGCTGCCTTGACACTATGCCAGTCTTGGAGATTTTGATAAAATTTCCTGAATTGGATGGATTTGGGCATTCTAGCCAATACATTGTCTGTGCCAAGCTTCTCCTAACTGGCAAGTAGTGCTTATGTTAAGCAATTCTTAATAGTGCCTTCATTGGTAGATTATTAAACTTTAGGTAAATCAACAGTAGCTCTTCATCAAGAAGCTCAATGACCCTTAGCACAGGATAATTGCCAAGAACACTTGTATTTCTTGTTCTTGCATCTGTGTGGTCTTGGACATTGGCATGTTTAGTAGGGTACATGATGGGATACAGAGTGCATAAGACTTAACAGTTACTAAGCTTGCTCCTGGGTCCAGTTGTGCCATGACTAGCTGTGTGATGTTTGGAAACCGACAACTTCACAATTTCCTCAATTCCAGCTGTAAAATGGGAACTAATAGAATAATGATTAAAAGCAATGAAGGCATCCAGCACTATACTAGATCTTTGTGGGGCCAGGAGGGTTAAAGAAATATGGCTCACTTCCTGCTTTTACACGGTCTGTTTCTGCTAACTAACGGGGTTGAAAATACTAAATGGGATGGTTTATGTGCTTTGAAAAAGTGTAACATACTATATAAACACAATTTATTATTGCATTTAGTAAGCAAAACCTGCTGGTTCCTATAGATGAAAATAATTTGTTTTCCTGACAACATGATGCTTCCATGTATTTCTCAGTGATTCCCCATCCAAGAAAATGCCTGGCTCTTAAGGTCAGTGACAGCATCCTATAACATCATCACTGGGCAAAATGGAGGTCATCCTTTCCTCCTTTATTATTTCTTCTTCTATTTCCAACTGAGTCCCCTCTATCCTCCCTTACAAGGGCCTGGTGGAAAAGTAATCCCTTTGTTTCACCACTACCTTTGATGCACCCCCATGCTGACTCCAAACAGCTCGTGTTCACTAAAATTGAGCTTTCCTCCTATTCTCACATATTCAATCAGAGCTCCAGATGGGTAAGCAGGAGATCCCAGATGGCCTGACCACTTCCTGGATCATAAAGCTTCTCAGTATATAAAATAGAAATCTCTTTGATGATCCATGTATTTGTCAGGATTTGTTACACAACACATGTCCCAAGCAAGTCTCCTGTGATTTCCAGCACCTCTGTTATAAGCCCAGAAAGACAGTTGGTTAGTTTGTTTGTTTATTTAGCTTTCACTTGGGCAGTTGGTTGCAGAGTTTCCTATTTCTGTTTTTTCTGCCTGCCCCATCGTCTTTTAACTTAGAATGCAGTCATGATGCCCTTCCTTTTAAAAAATACATGAATGCTAAGATCTGGGATGAACTGCTGATTCTCTGAAATAATGCCATGTTCTTAAATCATACTTTGTGTCACACTGTTTCAGGTACTTAGCGTACAGAGTTAACAAAATAGACGAAAATCCTTATCCTTGTAAACATATTCATTCTTATCTTCCCAGAACTTATATATTAGTGAGAAAGAGAAACAGTGAAAAGAATAGGAATGAGAAGGAAGAGGGGAGGAAGAGGGGAGGAAGAGGAAAAGGAGGGGAAGGAGAAAGAGGAGGAGAAAAAAGAATAGAGAAGGGACCATATGAGTGTGTGTGTGTGTGTTTTAAAATTGTGTAAGTTCCATGGAGAAAACTGGAGAGGACAAGGAGGAAGCCAGGAGAGGAAGCAATTTAAATTTTTAGGTGCTAAGACTAGACTCTGGGGAACAAAGGAGCAGCAGAGAGATACTGGTGGCTTAGGACAGGGTGGAGACAGTGGCTGTGGTGAGAAGTGGTCACTTTCTGGGTCTATTTTTAAATTAGAACCAACAGGATTGTTAACAGACTGAATCTGAGAGAAAGAAAAGAAAGTTGACATAAGAGAAGCTAACTTGGGGAAGAAGGTGAGGGATTTGTTTCAGATGACAAGGGGAGCAGAGGTGGTAGATATTTAAAGAAAGAGGAGAAGTTATGAAATAGTGGTTTAGGAAGAAACACTGTAGAGAAAAAAAGATCTGAAATCATAAGAAATAATAGTTTTCTAAAATCGAAAAAAGACACAAGTCCTCAGACTGGAAGTACAAAGTCTTAAACTGAATATATAAAAATAAATCCACATGTCGCCACTATAATGAACCTGCAGAACATCAAAGAAAATAAGAAGACTTTTAAAGGTCTCAGATAGCAGGCTTTTTCTTAGCTGCCATCAATGCCAAAAAATAACAATACTATCTTCAGGGCTCACCGGAAATAACTGTCAATCTGCAATTTTATGCCCTAACAACCTTTCAGTTGTAAGACAAAAAAGAAGTCATTTTCACCATTCAAAAACTTGGAGTATTTACCACTTACTGATCCCTCACAAAGGGAACTATTAAATGATTTACCTCAAGAAGAAAAATGAACCCAGAAGGAAGAAACAAAACAGCATACACACAAACATGCACACATAAAAATAACTATTTATTTTGAATTTTTAAAAGTACAATAGAAGCTCTGAACTCAATAAAAAGATGGGGTGGAGGCATTGTTCCTTGGTAGTAGAAGCAGTAATGTTTGACAGGTAATAGAATTATTATATAGCTAAAGGTTGGTAGAAAAATGTATGGTTAAATATTCTGGTAAACATTTAAGAGTAATAAATAAAATGGCAGGAAAACACAATCTAGTTTATAAGACAGCAGAAAGAAGAAAAGAATGTGGGTATCTGTCTATGGCCATACCACACTGAACATGCCCAGTCTCCTCTGATCTTGGAAGCTAAGGAGGGTTGGCCCTAGTACTTGGATGGGAGAATGTAGGTATCTTATTAGTCTACTAGAAGAAAGGAAGTAAAAGAAAATAAGCAAGAATGAAGAGGGTAATCAGAAAACCTAAAATAACAAAGGTAGAAGTAAACCCAAAAAGGTCAGAACACAAGCAATGATGTTAAATATTTTAACTTACCTAATAAAAAATGAAAATGAGAAGCATCAAACTTGAGAAGGAAACCTCAAACCTCTTCTTATTTATAGGTGATGTGATTGCCTAAAGAAAATAAGAATTTACAAAGTTAGAATCAGTAAGAGAGCTCAGGAAGAGTTTATATAAACATCTGTCATGTTCCTATGAACTAGTAATAACCAGAGAGAAGAATAACCAGATATTTTGGTTACCACTCAAAATATCAATCGAATTTTTTTAATCTTATGATACATCTAAGAAAAGATATGCTATAATTTTATGGGGAAGACTTTAAAATAGCATTGAAGGACACAGAAACAGACCTGAATAAATTCAGTGATATACCATGTTCACTGACAGAGAGTTTTAATAGCATAGAGATATCAAGACTTCTCAAATTGATGTGTCAATTCAATTCCAAACAAAATCTAACAGAAACTTCCAAGATATTTTAAAAAGTTAATCCTAAAATTTATGTGGAAGAAAAAAGGACAAAAATCACCTGGAAAATTTTGAAAAAAAAAAAAAAAAGAGTAGTTTAGTTCAGTTCAGTTCAGTTGCTCAGTGGTGTCTGACTCTTTGCGACCCCATGAATCACGGCATGCCAGGCCTCCTGTCTATCACCATCTCCCGGAGTTCATTCAAACTCATGTCCATCGAGTCGGTGATGCAATCCAGCCATCTCATCCTGTTGTCCCCTTCTCCTCCTGGCCCTGATCCCTCCCAGCATCAGACTCTTTTCCAATGAGTCAACTCTTTGCATGAGCTGGCCAAAGTACTGGAGTTTCAGCTTTAGCATCATTCCTTCCAAAGAAATGCCAGGACTGATCTCCTTCAGAATGGACTGGTTGGATCTCTGACTCTCAAGAGTCTTCTCCAACACCACAGTTCAAAAGCATCAATTCTTTGGCACTCAGCCTTCTTCACAGTCCGACTCTCACATCCATACATGACCACAGGAAAAACCATAGCCTTGACTAGACGGACTTTAGTCAGCAAAGTAATGTCTCTGCTTTTGAATATGCTATCTAGATTGGTCATAACTTTTCTTCCAAGGAGTAAGCTTCTTTTAATTTCATGGCTGCAGTCACTATCTGCAGTGATTTTGGAGCCCAAAAAAATAAAGTCTGATACTGTTTCCACTGTTTCCCCGTCTATTTCCCATGAAGTGATGGGCCCGGATGCCATGATCTTCATTTTCTGAATATTGAGCTTTAAGCCAACTTTTTCACGGGAAGGCAATGGCACCCCACCCCAGTACTCTTGCCTGGAAAATCCAATGGACAGAGTAGCCTGGTGGGCTGCAGTCCATGGGGTCGCTAACAGTCGGACAGACTGAGTGACTTCACTTTCACTTTTCTCTTTCATGCATTGGAGAAGGAAATGGCAACCCACTCCAGTATTCTTGCCTGGAGAATCCCAGGGATGGGGGAGCCTGGTGGGCTGCCGTCTATGGGGTCACACAGAGTCGGACACTACTGAAGTGACTTAGCAGCAGCAGCAGCAAGCCAACTTTTTCACTCTCTTCTTTGACTTTCATCAAGAGGCTTTTTAGTTCCTCTTCACTTTCTGCCATAAGGGTGGTGTCATTTGTATATCTGAGGTTATTGAGTTGGACCCTATCAAATACCATGATTTATCATAAAGCTATAGCACATAAGTAATCGTGATATTTGTGCAAGTGAATAGACAAATAGATCAATGGGATAGGATAGCAAGAACTAAAAACAGATCTGTGTATAGGGGGAAAATGAACACATTACAATTAGTGGGATAAGATGGATTATTTAATAAATGGTGCTGTGATAATTGGCTATTTATGTACAAAATATAATTATATCCCTAAGCTACATCTTTAAAAAAAAAAAAAAAACTATGGGTAGATAAAGATCTAAGTGTGAAAAATAAAAGCTTAAATTTTTTAAGAAGAAAATAGACTGTTTTTATATTTCCAAGCTAGAGAAGAATTTCATAACTGTACCCCTAAAAAGTACAAAACTTAAAGAGAAATATAGATAAATTTGACTTTATAAAAACTTTAAACTTTTGCACACGAAGAGACACCACAAAGTAAAAAGTCAAGTCATATACAGGGAGAAGGTATGAGCAAAGTTAACCCAAAACAAAAGGAAAAAAAACAATATATATATATATATATATTCCCAAAATACATAAAGAACTCCTATTACCGAACCAGTCTGCTCACCTGCTCAGTAAAGCTGATCTACTGACACCACGCTGTGATGAAGGAAAGTGCAATTTTATTGCAAAGGCCAACCAAGGAGCGAGACAATGTGGAGTTGGCATCATCAACCTGGATCTACCTGGCCTGGAGCTTGTGGGCTGCATACAGTTAACTTCTTCCATCTTGTGGGGCTATCAGTAGCGTAAAATAATTCAAGGATGTGGCTCAGAATATTATCTCTACCCCTTAGGGAGGAACTAAAGGTCCTTGATTTTGTTTAACGGATAAACTACTAATATTTGTCTTGCTTGATTGTTTTCCTTTGTTTCTGCATTTTCTGACTTTTCTGATTAAATCTGTGCTTCAGAACTCAGGAAAGACCTAGGAAGCTAAAGTTTTTCTACAAACAAGAGGCACGGGGAGGTCATAGGAGTGGGGAGGGGGTGGTCTATGGACCAGAAGGCCGCATAGGGTCCTGTTTAATTATATTCCTAGAAGTCACCAAGAAGAACAAAAGGCAATGCATTATGAATGGTCAAGTTACAAAACGAAAACATTACAGATTCACAAGCATAAGGAGTTGCTTAATTTGAGTCATAATCAGAGCAATTCAGTTTACAATACTAATGATATAACCATTTCTCAACCATAAATTTAATAGAAATTAACATCTAAAAACAATAATAAGTATCCCCATTCACGGCGGGTGATAAAACCATACCTGGCAGGAAAATAAATCAGTAACAACTGCTTTGCAAAGCCAGGTAGTATCTTCCAATATAGATGCTGTGCATACCCTTGGCAATCCCTCTTCTAGGCAAATCCCAGAACGGTGTTTCTAAAACTTGAGGTTTTGACCCATTAACAGATAATGAGATCAATTTTAGTAGGCAATGAACAGAATGGAGGGGGAGGAGGAAGAGAGGAGAGGCTAAACACATTTAGACTTCGACTCATCCATGAATGTGTGTATGTGTGTGTGTAGATGAGGGATATAATTTTGCTTTATTTTCTACATAAACAGCCAATTATTCCAGCACCATTTATTGAATAATCTATCTTGTCCCCACTAATTCAGTAAATTAATGAAATCAATTTAGTGGGAATGAACAGAAGGAAGGGGAAGGGGGGGGGGGGAAGAAAGAGAAAGGGAAGACTCAAGGTGATGGGAGGGGAGAGGAGAGGGGAAACATCAGCATATATCACAGGTTGGTAGGTGCAGTCAGTCCTGGCGGTGCCCCGCCCAGATCCCCTTTACTGGGCGAGCACACTCACCCCACCTGCTCTATTAGCTGCTAAACTGCTCACACGTGCACTCTTACCGCGACTTGCCAGTAAGCGGAGAGGAGCCTCTTTACCTGGAGAAGCCTGGGCAGTTGCCCCCACCCCCCACCTGTCTC
>SJYX01007904.1:328296-383765 GCA_006410675.1 Oreotragus oreotragus | reverse complement strand
CACCGCCCGCATCCCCACGCCCCCCAGGTGGCCAGCAGCCAATGGCTGACGCATGAGGGGCGTAAAAGCCAGACCCGCCCCTGGCACGGTTAAGCAAACTTGCGGTGCCATTTGTAGCTCAGGTTTTTACGTTGGGGATTTCTTTGGAAGGAAAGATCCTAAAGCTGAAACTCCAGTACTTTGGCCACCTCATGCTAAGAGTTGACTCATTGGAAAAGACTCTGATGCTGGGAGGGATCGGGGGCAGGAGGAGAAGGGGACGACAGAGGATGAGATGGCTGGATGGCATCACCAACTCGATGGACAAGAATTTGGGTGAACTCTGGGAGTTGGTGATGGATAGGGAGGCCTGGCGTGCTGCGATTCATGGGGTCACAGAGAGTCGGACACGACTGAGCGACTGAACTGAACTGAAACGGAGGCTAGTTTTTAGCAGAAACCGCATCTTTCCTAAGCTTCTTCGTCCCCTCTCTTGTCTTCCTCACACCAGCGATACTGTCTCAAGTTCTGCTGTTCGGGAACCTGACCTAAGGCCTAAAACGGGGGGTGGGGGTGGTAAGTGCTTTTAAGGGTGTGTGTGTGTAGGGTGTGTAGGTGAGGTCTGGGTGGCCCAGTGGGTAAAGAATCCCCCTGCAATGCAGAAAACACAGGAGACGTGGGTTGGATCACTGGATTGAGAAGATCCCCTGGAGGGGGGCATGGCAATCCACCCCAGTATTCTTGCCCGGAAAATTCCATGGACAGAGGAGCCTCGCAGGCTGTAGTCCATAAGGTTGCAAAGGCAGCTGAGCGCACACACACGTAGGCGAGAAAGGTTATGATGTAAAATTTAAAGGTTTGAGCGCTTCTGCTCCAGAATCTTGTAAATGTTCATGCACAAAGAGATAGGGATAAGAGTGTCTGTTGTGAAAACTCGAGTGTAATCTACCAGTAAGAGCACAGATAAAATGTGTGTGAAAATAACAAACCCCTTGCTTATGTTCGCCTTAGTCCACGAAGGACTAAGGTTGAGGAAACAGGAAATTTCAGCCTTTACTGGAGGTGGGTGGGGGCACTGGGTGGTTCTGATATTTTTTATGCTTTTCTTTTCTACACTTCTCTCTTTATTTGAAACATTTAACGAGCAAGATAAAGGCCCTAATCCTCACTTACTTGCCCACACACCTTCTCTTATACACCCCCACAGATAAATGAGGAAGCAATGTGTTTCCCACTCTTTGATAAGTTATGTAAGTTAAGTTTCTCTTGTTCTTTATTCTAAGGATACACAGGAGAACTAGGTTATACAGAGGCTCAATAATAATAAACTCCTGGTCTTTATAATCAGCTGGTACTCTCAATTGCCATGAGGCTGGGGTTATTGCTTAATTGTGGTTCTTGTTTACCCAAGTCTTTCATGAAGGAAGAAAAATACATAGGAAGGAGGGAAGGAGAGTTGGAAGGAAAAAGTCAAGTGAGAAGGCAAAAGAAACTGTGAATCTCATAGTATCAGTGAAAACACCATGGTTTAACATGGAGATGGTTTGTTTCCTTGCAGTTCCTAAGGGTAAATCGGAACCACTTGGGAGAAAGACCCTGTGGTCAGCTATATTTTTGACTGCAGGTGACTTCCTTTTTTGATTTTGCTTTTTGAATGCCTAAGGAAATCAAGGAAAAGCTGACATTCCCTCCCTTACCATTGTAGCTTCTCATGCCGCAGTTCCACGAGGAGTAGAGGCTTCCCATTTTTATATGTAGAAGCTCTCAATAATTGCATATTTTCTTCCAGCTCATTTTGGAGTCTGGTGAAACATATGGGAAATTTGCAGGAGACTGAGTCCATCAGCCAGGCATCAATCTGGAATGATTTGTGGCCATGTACATATAAAGAGACCATAGTTGTCCGCTAACTGCATACATATGGCATCTGGGAATATAAACTCACAGCCTTTGCCTTCAAAACCACATGCTACCCAGGGAGGTAGAAGTGTGGTTCACAACATGTGGGTTGTGACCCAGAGGAGTCTGCCAACTTTTGGCAGGTGGGCAGCTAGAGATTAATTGTGTGCCTACTGCAATTTCCTTTCTTTGAGGTTCCCTTGGGTGTACACATGCACATACTCTCTAGGCCATAATATATACCTGGAGTGGAGCTGGAGCAATGCTGATAAAGACTTGGACCAATTCATATACATATTCCTGTCTCGTCATTTTGTGGGCACATTCTTCCATCTGTCTTTATTTTAAATACATTACAGATACATGTTTATATATTTCATGGACCTATGCAATTTTTGTAATCTTTCTCAACCATGTGTGTGTCTTACAGCCCCTATGGGGAAACCTGACCGTCTGCAAATAGGTATATCTAGCCAGGGAGGTGGGATCTGACTAACATCAGGGAAATAATTTAAGACTAGAGTATTTGTTCTAATTTTGAATTAACAGGAGTAGGGGGTGTGGGAGAAGCCCTACTTGAATAGTGGTCTTTCTTATTCTTGTATCAGAAGCAAATTTCCCAAATCTTTTCTAATCAATGAATTTTATTGTTCATTCTATAAATCCAACATCCACAATAACTTCATCTTAGCATTGTAATAAAGTGAGTCCCTTTTAGACTATTTGACTCTAGTTGGTTCTGAATAACTTGAAACGTTGCCTCTTTGCAAATGGTCAGATTTTCATATATGCTATGACACAGTCAATTGCTTTAAAATATAAATATGGTATGTTGATTCTGTCACTGGAGTCAATTAAATATTTTAGCTGCACTTTGCCAATGAAAATCTTTGGTTTGTTTATGGTATCTTTGGTATGTGATGGTGTGTAACCTCACTCTTCTTCAGGCTTGTGATGATGCTGTAGTAACCTGGCAAAGTGGTCCATACCTATTTGCATCCTCTTTCTGGTGTTTTAATAACCATTCAGCCATGAAAATATTTAAGGACAGCTCAGCTCCTTGAGTTGAAGGTCTCGTGAACTAATACATAATCTTTTGCAAGCTTACACACTTCGAAGAAATAGCCTGAGCAGAATGAATTAAAGATGACTGCTGCAGAAGTCAGCTATGTTTCTGTAATGCACTGTAACAAAAATAGTGTCTGCTACCCCCTTCCAAGCATAGCCATCAGCATAGCCTTAGGGCATTCCAGAACAATCTAGGCAGCCAATTATGTTCAATAATCACCTGAGCTCAGGCCCAAAGACTTGATCTCTTAATGTGATTGCCTGAAGTTTTCCCATGTCTCTANCTACAAGCAGATTGTGATGGCTCTAAAATGGATTCAATCCAGGGTGGCACCCAGGCCCCAAACTCTTGTTTACCCACCAACCCCATGTGTAGCTGGAAGAATGTGGAAGAGAGACCTCCTTCAGAGGAAGGAGAGATGATGGTGAGGCTGAGGCTGCTCACTCTAGGGAAGGGGCAGCTGCTAGCACTCCATGCAGGATGAGGCACTGTAGTGGCTATAGCACGTGGACTCTTCCAGAAGGCCCCAAGGCACCAGCCAGAGCCAGTCATCCCTGAGAATGCAGATTTCCATGGAGTCGTGGAGGAAGATGCCTGCTTTGGGCCAAAGAAAGGAATTTAGCAAAGCTTGAAGAACCTGGAGGCAGGTGATAAAGGGCAAGTTGTTATAAGCTATGTTACTTCTCTCCTTGCTATTTGTAACGCCCACCATGTCTTCCCTGGAAGAAGACGTGCGATTGACATTTATTTCTTTTACATCACCATAGCTCTTCATGTGCTATGCAAAACTTCTTAACTTGACTAGAAGTAGTGTAGCACAGTGGTTAGAGGTTGACAACCAAGGTTCAAATCCAGACTCTGCCAGTCAATAACTTGTGTATTATGTGACCTTGATGAATTGCCTCAGCTTCTTTGTGCACTGATTTTTTTTCTTTTAATTCTTATTTAAGTAATTGAAGGCACAGTGTTCATACCCACCTCAGAACTTTAGGGGAAGGATGAACAGACTAATAGACATAAAGAACTCAAATAGTGTCTGCCCCATGTTAGACACTCCATAAACACTATGTACAAGTTTTTACTTGTTAAAATTGGAGGCCCTTGAGTAAAAAGGGCCTCATAAAAGAAACTTCATTCACACAATAGATTGAAAATGTCAGGCCCTGGGCAAGCATCTAGAGATAAAAGAATAATTGTGCTATGCAATTCATGACTTTGTCAACATCTTCCTGCAACAGTTTACCATTTTAATTTCCTAATCTTTTGCTCTTTTTCTTCCCGTTTTAAAAACTGTTTTTGCAATAAAATATTAATCACAGTGAATAAACTTGGATTTTTCATGATTTTTCTTTAATATTGGTCACTTGCATACACTATAGGCTTCCCAAGGGCAGGATCTGGGATCTGTCTATTGCTGAATCCCCACTGTCCAACCCAAAATCACATATGAGATGCTCAGTGAAGGTTTGAGTGAATAAATGAGCCAAAAGGAGGAATTATCGTTTTCCAGAAGTTCTCACTAAAACTCCAGCACAGCGACAGAGACAGGTGGTAAGTGTTAAATATCTTACCACCAGCAGTGATGATGTGCTTCCTGAGAATAAATCACATGCTTCTCTGTGCTACATAAGTCATTTCTCTGAAAAATAACATGGAAACCCTGCCACCTCATCTTCAGGTTACTTCCTCATCTGAAACCAGGAAATGTGGCATCTTGGTAGCCAAGCAGGTAGCTTACCCTCAATTTAAATATTCAAGAGAGGATACATAGATACTATTTTAGTAGGAGACAGAGGAGAATGTATCTGAAATAAGTGTCCTCATTATACATGGATAGCTGTTTATTGATTTCCAAAAATCCTTCTGCCAGTGTGTTGAAAGGGAAAGGATCATGAAAGTAAGCACTCTGTATAAACCACAGGTTGTGAATCAAAAATTTTCAAAGATAAATTTTTCTCTGCACTTACTTCTCTGCCAAAAGGATGGCCACTTCTCTTGTCCAGATTCACTGTCACATTTGAGAAACACAGAGCCAAGTTGAATCTCAACCAATCAAGTCTGGGCTTTCCAGCCAGCAAATGCTGAATTTACAATCGTGTACTCAGAAACCCCTGAATAATTGAACTAAAAAAAGACAGCAGCATCCTGAATAATTGAAAGGATTCTGCTGCATAAAATCAGTCTTCTCCAGCCCTGAAAAGTGGAATTGTTTTCACCTCCGGTGGGTGGAACTGTTTGCATAGTGGGTCACAGCAGGAAGCTTGTTGGGGCACTGGTACCAGCCGGTGGGGCGATTATGCTATCTGAAAGGTATGCGCCTGCGATTTCTTAATGATGGCTGCCTGCTTGTTTAGTCCTGCAGGTAATCAAGGATGGTTATGGGGAAACGTGAGCCAGATCAATGAAGGATAGAGGAGGTGGGGACAGACAACCACAGCGAGCCAGCAGAGTGAGGCGTGCCTCACATTGTCGGGCAAAGCTGGAGACTGAATCACAAACGCCAGAGGCTCAAAGGAGCCCTCCAATCTGGGGGCTCAGGGTTGGAGGGAACCCCCAAGTTATGCCTTTGGCTGACTTCTGCTTTTGTGGTCCTGAACAATTTTGAAAAGGCAACCTTTCCGGAAGTGGTTCATTCATTCACTCATGTATTTATGCTTTATTGAGCATAAAGTATAATCTTATATATATTGGGCATTATCTTCCACAATAATGATGGCCCCCATTTAACAAGCACCTTCTAGGTGCCAGGCACTGTGCTAAATGAAAGTAAGTTGTATTATCACTGTTACAAGAGAAACTGAGACGCAGAAAAGTTCAGTAGCTTCCCTATGGTGATGCGGAGGTGGCAGAGCTGGGACCCAAGTCTTTCTGACATCAGAGTCCTTGTTTCCTGCTTCACAATGTACCACCTTCCTCTTGAAGGTTTTCCTGAGGATTTCTAGCTGATGGCGAGAAGCTAATTTGTTGGGAGGAGGGGAAGAAGAGGAAGGAATGAATTAGGAAGATGTGAGAACATCAACTAGTGAAGACCAGAGAAACCCTGTGTTGGGAATGATTTGCTTTTCTGTTTATTCAGCCGGCACTGAAAAGAAGTCAGGATTTTATTCAATAATTCTTAGTAAGACTTGATCTTAATAGCCTTCCCATAGTTCTAGGGGATAATCCAGACCTTTGTTCTGATGAGTGACTTGGCCCTCTCCTGGTGAGGAGGGTCCTCCTTGTCTCCCAGACAGAAGTCATCTCATAGGTCCCATGGTGTAGTGTAATTTTGAGTTGCAGATGTAAGAGTTAGATGGTTCTGGAAGGTCATGCTCCTAAGATTCATTGATCAAAATACTCCAGAAGGCCTGGATGAAGGTGACTTCACTTCTCCATGACTCAGGAGCCATCTTGGCCTCATGGAAGATCCAAGGGCCCCAGGCTGGAAACGGAAGTGTGGATGGTCCAGCTTTAAAAAAAAAAAAAAAAAAGAGGCCTGCTCCTGACTATGCAGCTGCTGCTGCTAAGTTGCTTCAGTTGTGTCCGACTCTGTGCTACCCCATAGACAGCAGCCCACCAGGCTCCCCTGTCCGTGGTATTCTCCAGGCAAGAACACTGGAGTGGGTTGCCATTTCCTTCTCCAATGCATGAAAGTGAAAAGTGAAAGTGAAGTCGCTCAGTCATGTCTGACTCTTCATGACCCCATGGACTGCAGGCTACCAGGTTCCTCCGACCATGGGATTTTCTGGGCAAGAGTACTGGAGTGGGGTGCCATCGCCTTCTCCATGACTATGCAGGCCCAAGTGCATTTATGACGTTCAACACCTGTCAAGTGCTTGGATATTTTCACATGTTAATTCACTTCACCCTCACACTCACTCCAGGAGGCTGGGATATTTCTCATATGTTATGAATAGGGGAAAAAAATGAACTCAAGAATTGTAGCATCTCATTCATGGCCAGGCACCCTTTATGCAGAAAAGTTGAAAATGCAGACCCCACATCCAGCAGCTTGTCCTTTTTACAGACTGAGAGCCCCTTTAAGTCTTCTGTATCCGCATGGAAACATCCCTTAGACTGGACTTCTGGGTACCTTGTTCCAGCCCTTCATCCCAGATCCAGCTGGAGGTGAGGTTGACGAAAGGGGTCATGTTCTGGAAACTCATGACTATGGAAATCACAGATGAAAACTAAGCTAGTTAGATGATAAAGCAGTCTATGCTTTAGGTGTAGTCTGGGGAACAAGCACATTCCTAACAAGGATACAAATGAGGGCCCCAGCTGGACCCCTTTTCTCTCTCCTCAGGCTCCTTCTGGCTCTGAGGAAGGAGGGGGCCTTCCTCAGAAGGGCATCTGAGGGGGCCCTTGCCTGCCTGCCTTTGGACACTCAACTGTGTAAGTCCAAGCTCTGTGCAAGCACCACCCAAACAGCCAAATCCGGGAAGTGGGCTGGGGCTAGGGTTGCCAGAAAACATACAAGATGCAGTCGAACTGGAATTTAGATAAATAACTTTTTAGCATTACGCATGTTCTAAATATTTCATGGGACTTAACTATATTTAAAAAATTTGCTGTATCTAAAATTCAAATTTAACTGGTCAGCCTGTATTATTTGCTACCTCTGGCAACTCCAACTCGGACCCCTTGGTGAGGGAGTTCCAGGAGACTAGACATCCAGTGTATAGTCTAAAATGTAAGGGGGGGATGGGGGCAGCAAGGAGTCCCTGGGTAGGCAGAACTATCCAGTTTCCCAGACGTTTTGCCTCCCAGGAGGGGGCCTCTAAAGCCTGGAGCCTGGGGTAGGGACTCCTGGTGCCCAGATCTAAGAGCAGTCTGGTTGAAGGAAGCTCGGAAAGTCAGCACATGAGAGGGAAGGGCCTTCAGCTGTGAAACAAAGAGACTGGGCTCCACCGTGAGCCCTGGGCAAAATCACGTTCTCTCTGAGCCTCCGTTATCTGAACTGTGTGTAGAATGGAGGCTTTCCTGGGTTCCTATCTGTCAGAAACCCAGCCTGTGCTCAACACTTAGTAGGTCTCAATACTAGGAGCTTTTATTATCACCTTAAAGGGAGATCCCTGGTGGCTTAGAGGGTAAAGCGTCTGCCTGCGATGTTGCAGACCCGGGTTCAATCCCTGAGTCGGGAAAGTCCGAGAAGGGAATGGCGACCCCCTCCAGTACTCTTGCCTGGAAAACCCCATGGACGGAGAAGCGGCTACAGTCCATGGGGTCACAAAGAGTCGGACATGACTAAGCAATAACACGTTTGTAAAGGGAGATCAATGCTAGGAAAATGCTGCGAGTTTTTCTGCTTCTTGCTTTCTGTTGTTGAGTTGATTGACCTCAGCTGAGCTGGGAAAAGGTATCATATCAATGTTTCCACTGCTTATACCTGGATTAGGAACAATCACTCTCTGCTCAATGTAGCAGCCAATGAAGCTCAAAGAGAGAGACTGGGGCTAAGCTTTCCAGGGGAGCTGAGGGCTTATTCCATTCCCCACCTGCCCTCACTGTTCCTCAACACCTATATCTGGGCTGGTAGGTAGCTGAGGCACTGCTCTTTCCAAGGGGAGCGGGAAGGCAAGGAACAGAGCAGACACCTTGCCAGGCCTGAGGTGCGTGAAGTAGTTACTCACTTAGCTCACAGACTTGTTTTCTGTCTTGGGTGGAGCCAGCCAGCCTTCTGTGAGAGTTTAAGCCCCATCCTTGTAACTCAGGGCTGCAGGGCTGCACACAAATGGATCCCAAGCAAGCTCACCCCCAGGCAAAATGCTCAGTGTTTGAGGAGAAAGGTAAATGAACTTGGACCATCATGAAAGCTAAGACTCTTTTTTAATTTCAGTCTCATTCCTAACCACCACCCCCATGGAATGAATCTGACTCAGGGTATCTTTCTGTTTAAAAGTCTAGAGTAAGAAGTAAGGGGGTGAGGGTGGTAAGGGCAAGGTGGCTCAGAATCAAACTGATCAGCTTCCTTTTTAACTTGGGTGATTTAATGGGAGTAGAATTTTTTGGAACTTTAAGGCATCCAGCTTTCTTTCTTTTGCAGATTACAAGAGTTTAAGTTGACTAGGAGCTGAAATGACCTCGTTTAGGGGCTTGGACTGTCCCTAGGACCATTGTGGTTCTGCATTTTGGTGCAAGCAGATGAGATGGTGCAGGGGGTGGGGGTTCCCAGGAAGAAGCATTACCCAGAGTTCAGATGGAGATCTGTCAATTGAGGTGATAACACTTCTCCAGCCCCTTCCGCATCTGAGGGTCTCGTGTAACCAGATGTAGAGCCTTTGTCCCTGAAAAACCATTGCATGAATGACCTCTCTGCCATATCCAGGTACATTCATGAGTCGTCATAAAAAGTGAAGCTTTTCTCTCCTTCCTCTCCTTTCAGATCCACTCTTCTCCCAGAAAAAGGACTCTCCCTTCAACTTTGTTACAGTAATAAAGAATGAAATAATAAAGTGCAGATATCTTAGCTAATAAAAACCATATGTCTTTAGAACCCCACCCCTACCACCTGTAAGAACACATAACCATTTTGCTCACCTGATAATAAGGCTGAGGATTTTTTTTTTTTTTTTGGCCCCTATTCATGTTAGTATCTATGAGAGTGACTGTTTAGACAAATACACGGCTTTTCAGGCAGGAAGAGAAGAGGGCAACAAAGGATGAGATGGTTGGATAGTATCACCAACTCAATGGACATGAATTTAAGCAAACTCCAGGAGATGGTGAAGGACAGAAGCATGGCATCCTGCTGTCCATGAGGTCGTAAAGCACTGGACACGATTTAGGGGCTGAACAACAACAAATGGCTTTTCAGCTTGACTGAGTTTTGAAATCAAATAATTAAGCACCTACTACAAGTAATAAAAAAAAGTTGCCAATTACTTTGGCAAGTTGCCAATGCAATTTTAGCAAATATTTTGACCACTAGGGCAGTGGGTAACATGATGATCAAGAACGCATCCTGACTCTGCCACCTACTAGTTGCGTGACCTTGAGCAAGTTAGTCTAATCCCTTCAACCCCAGCTCCCTTACAATATGAATTACGAAGACACTGCTTCACTGGGTTGTTGTGAGGAATCATTGAAATCATGTGTGTTAAGCAGCCATCACAGTGCCTGGCACTATTGACTGGTCAAGGAATAAAGATAATCACGTGGTTTCTGTCCTTTAAGGACCTTACTACCCTGAGTGAGAATAAAGGCAGAAAATTGCCACCTCTCCTGGAAAAGGATATACTACTGTGCTCAGTGGGTATATTAATCAGGATTCTTCAAAGAAACATAGCCAACAGGATATACAGACAGAGGGAAGATTTTTTTTATGAGGACTAGTTAATGCCATCAGAGAGGCTAAGAAGTCCCATCTTCTATCTGCAAGCTGAAGGAAGGAATGGGAAAGCCAGTGGTGTGGTTCAAGTCCAAATCTGAAGGCTTGAGAACCTGGGCAACTGGTGGTGTGAGTTCTGGTCAGAGTCCTAGGGACCAAGAAATGTGGAAGCCAATAGTGCAAGATCCAGACCAAGTCTGAAAGTCCAAGAACAGGAGCACCAATGTCCAAAGGCGATTGCAAATGCCCCAGCTCAAGCAGAGAGCAAATTCCCCCTTTCTCTGTCTTTTCATTCTATCAAGCAAATAGGATGCCACTCACCCACACTGGTGAAGGTGATCCTCTTTACCCAGTCTACCTATTCAGATAAAACACTCTCACACACACACAAACAAAACACTACCACACACATACCCAGCAATTATGTTTCACCAACTATCTGGGCATCCTTCAGCCCAGTTGAACTGACACATAAAATTATCACAGGGGTCCATGAGCTGCTAAACTCCACACAGGCATGGGTGGAGAGGAGTTTGGGGGGCCAAGCCAGGCCTTGAGAGTTTACTAGCCTGCACTGAACAGGTTGAAGGGACAGAAAGAGCAGAGGTAAGTCACACCATCATGACTTCTAAAAAACACAGTCACCGTATTTATTGTCTATTTCGACAAATACCTGGTCCTTTCTAAATCAAATTAGTTGCCCCTACTCCTAAAGCTTACCCCTTCATTCTCCTTGACATTTTTCTCTAAATTTTAATGACCTCTCAGCCTTGTTCCCTAGGGGCTCAGTGGTAAAGAATATGCCTGCAATGCAGGAGACTGCAGCTTTGATCCTTGAGTAGGGAAAATCCTCTGGAGAAGAAAAGGGCAACCCACTCTACTTCTTGCCTGGACAAAGGAGCCGGGCAGGCTTCAGTCCAGGAGGTCACAAGAGTCAGACATGATTCAGTGAGTAAACACCACCAGCAACCTTGTTCACCAAACACATCTTCTTCCCTGAGCATCCTATCCACCATCCCCATTCTATGTACTAAATTAGCATCCCCACTCAGTAGTTCTGGCCCAGTTCTCAGCCAAGCTCCAGTTTTGACACTCTTTGTCCGTCTTCTCCACAATTTCCACATGAGCTTGGCTAAAATACTACTTTGCCTCAGTGTTCCTGTTCATAAATAGACACATGTACTCTAGCTACCTAGATAAAAGGAATCTGGTAAGCTGCACAAGCCTACAAAGTCTCAAGAAATGGAGTGGGAAAAAAAAAAAAACCCACTTAGAAATGGGCTTCCCTGGTGGCTCAGTGGTAAAGAATCCACTTGCCGTTGCAGGATACGCAGCTTCCATCTCTGGTCCTGAAGGATCCCACATGTCATGCAGCAACTAAGCCCGTGCGCCCCAACTATTGAGCTGGTGCTCTAGGGCCCAGGAGCCGCAACAAGAGACGCTTGTACACTGTGTCTACAGTAGTAGCCCTGACTCTGCAGCTAGAAAAAAACTTGAGCAGCAACAAAGATCCAGAACAGCCAAAATAAATAAAACTGTAAAATAAGGCCAATTTGTTTTTAAAAAGACAAATAAGTAGCAAAAAGAAAAGGAATGGCATCTGACTCAATTCACTGGGTGGGTGGGCTGGCTTGATCATATCCAAGAATGCTGCCTACAGATCAACTGGAGGCAAGGAAATCCAACTGGAAGCTCAGGCTCCAGCAAGATGGACCTGTATGTGTTAAGAATTATCCCCCAAGTTAACGACTAACCGCAGTTCATCCAACAGGAGATGTCAGGTCTCCCACAGGAGGGTCCCAACCTCTAAGGCTCTAGCACAGGAAGGGGAAGGGACTTTGGAAGAGACGGCTGGTGTTTCTGGCTCACGTTGAATGTGTTGGGGTTTTCCTCCCCTCACCACATCCGACTCTAGGATGCAACACCTGACAAGGGAAAGAACCTCCTTCTAACTGGCTGCAAGAAAAACATCCTGAGGCTAATTAAAAACAGAACTTAAGCTCAAGTAGAAGTAAACATCGCTCAATGAATGGCTTTGTCATTTGCCAAAACCTCACTTCTGTGCTGCCTTCATTTAGTTAATTAGCCTTTCACTGTCGATCTGCTGCTGTCAACTAGGCAGCGTATGCAAACCACATCTCTAACTCCAGTCGCTCCTCAGTCTTTGAAAAATGGGAGGGAAGGCGTGTAACCAATCTACAAGCCAATTGCAAAATGAAAAGTTTCATTTCCCAGGCATAAGGTGCCAAGATCTTTCTTCAATAACCCAGCAGAGTTTTCTTTCCCTGCCGGTGGAATTTCAAATTAGCAGAAGCTTCCGTGGTTTCTTGCAGACCACCTCAGTTACAGATGAAAGGGCCCCCCAAGTCCCCATTTGGCATGTTTTTCACTTCTCCTTTTATTGCTAAGCTTGCACTTACATTCTTAACTTTCTGTGCACAAGTTTTTAAAAAACTATAAATTAGCACCTTCATTCCCCCATAGTTGACATCTGCTGCATTTCAAGTGAGAATTCATTAAAATCACCTGTTCATGAAACTATCGTTATCATAAAAGCATATAAGCAGAATACTGACCTCCTGGTTCCATCATTTTTTGTGATTGTGTGTATCAAATATTTCACAAATATGAAATATTATAAAACTTTATAGCATACTAAACAGTATATAATACTGTTAGTGAATACATGTATACAAGTAGTACAAATATTCAGACATGCTTGAAAATGATAAATATCACTTTCAGCAATTGAGGAGGCCTTCTACCCAGGATACTTTTTTCTAGCCAGATTGTAGACACGTTTATACACACACACTATTACATGTGCACACACATTCTCAATTTCGTTTTATATATATCTTATATGAACAAGGCATTCTGGAGTTTGTCTTAGAAGACTTCATTCTACCTTTACAAGAAAAGGAAGGCAGAGCAAGTGAGTTTGTTGATGCGGGGGGTGTTCACGACCTCACTTTCAAGGGTTTTGACTGCCTTCCAGCAGCTCTCCTCCTGGGTTCATTTTTTGAGGCAGGCTCAGGCTTGGCTCGAGGCCAGTGTGACAATCAAGGCTGGCGCAGTCTCTTCATTCAGAGAGTATTTCTCAGGTTTCTTTGTTTTATTGGTGGACGGGAGGAGGGACAGTGAGCAACCGGGAATGGGAGGGAGAGGAGATCAAGCGGGAATTTCTCAACTCAAAGCAGCGTGTCCTGCTGCCGCCCCAGCCTGCGAAGTTGTGCTCACAAGGCCAGGCTCACCACCCAGGCGGGAGGGCTTCAATTAATCCAGTGAGTCTGGGCAGCCAGACTGATCCCTTTGAGAGGCTCCAAACCCAGAAGAGCATCCCTGACTCGAGCTGTCTGGCCAAGGTGGTTTCGAAGAATGATGAACTCAAGGGAAAATTAAAAAAGAAAAGATAAAACTATCAAGTTAAAATACGTGCCTTTAAATAGCTATGGGCCAGACACCAAAATGAGTCTTTATAAGCTTCCAAAGAGACAATTAAAGGAACTGGGAACAAGCTGAAGAACCAGATGAATTCAGCATTGGAAACAGCAGAAGGAGGGAGGAGGATCAGAAAGGAGGCCCCCAGGCCAGCAGTGGGGGAGGATGAGCAGACGGACCTCACCCCCAGGCCAGCCAGAGGAGCCCCCCCACCCCACACACAGCCCTCTTGTGAAACGTGTGCCCCCAGATCCTGCTGGCGTTTCAACTGCCTTCAGCGGGGACTGAAGAGGAAAGAGGGCGCCAGCGCTGAACATCTTTGAAATTCTGCTTGGGTTCCAAATGAAAAATCATCCTACCTTCAAAGCCTAATGGAAGTTTGGGAGAAACATGTGCTTCCCCCTTAGGTTCAAAAGATACATTAATATCCCTCTCGTTTCTCTGTGCATTTATATTTCCCTTTCTCAAGCAGAGAGGAGAAATTATGATAAGAGGCATCCTATAAAAATAGAAGGTATTACAGAATAACAGTACTGCTCCTTTATAAAAGCAGATGTTTCCATATTTTTAAAACAGAGAAACACAATTTGCTTTAAAGTCTACATAGTACCAGCGTATCTAATTTAAAAAATTGTTTTTTAATAGGGAATCATCATGATTATTCCTATTCCATTTTAAACCATTGTGTTTGCAAGGCAGATGTCAGAAATCATGTCCATAAAACTTGGCAGGAGATAGACAGCATCGGGTGCAGATTACAGGGAACTTTCACATCTTAAATCATTTATTCCTATAGAGATTTTCTTTTCTGATGAGAACATTTTAATTTTGTAATAGGAAAAACAAAATTAATTGAGCAGAAATCCTGTAGCAGGCCCTACTAACACAAAAATGGTTAAAAGATCTCATGGCCTGCTGCTGCTGCTGCTAAGTCGCTTCAGTCGTGGCCGACTCTGTGCGACCCCGTAGACAGTAGCCCACCAGGCTCCCCCGTCCCTGGGATTCTCCAGGCAAGAACACTGGAGTGGGTTGCCATTTCCTTCTCCAATGCATGAAAGTGAGAAGTGAAAATGAAGTCGCTCAGTCGAGTCTGACTCTTTGCGACCCCATGGACTGCAGCATACCAGGCTCCTCCATCCATGGGATTTTCCAGGTAAGAGTACTGGAGTGGGGTGCCATCGCCTTCTCTGATCTCATGGCTTATTTCTGCCCTAAAAGAGCTTGTGTCCAATAGAGGAAGAAAGGCAGGTGAAGAGGAGAAAATGATGAGTGTTACAACCGAGTCAGGTGATGACATACCTGAAGGAACAAGTCTTTCTGTAGGATGACAACCAAAGAAAACTACACCTCCATGATACTGGTGAAAGCAGAAAGGCAAGGTAATCAGAGACAAATAATAAAGGCCAAGAGGAATGGAAGTCTGATATTTTCCAGAAGCAGAAAGGAGTCCAGTGTGGCTGGAGTGTGGAGACGGGGCGAGACTGGAATGATTGGAGCTGGGCTGGGAATGTGGACTTGGAGCCAGAAGGCAGTTCATCAAAGGCTTAGATTGCTATGCAAAGGAAGGTGGCTGCTAAGAAATAGGGGAAGGAAGTCAGTTTAGAAAGAACCCCCTGGTCTTCAGAAGCTGTGTTGGAAGGGAAAGGGGGGTTTTTCCAAAACAAGCAGCATTTGTACTATGGCAGTGTTAGGGTGGACTGAAACACGGAAAGGTGAAGTCAGAATGGATCTAGTGAAAAGATAAGGTGAACTTGAGGATCAAGTTCCTAACACAAAAAGTGGTTGGCTAAAATAGGAAGTGCTAAGTAACATTTAACATCTACCATGTGTTGCTATGTGCCAGATCCATGCTAGTTTAATTCTCACAACAACCATCTAGGGCAGGAGCTATTATTATACCCATTTTACAGATGAGTAAAATGAGGCAAAGAGAGGTTTAGTAAAGAGCTAAGATTACAGATGACTCAATGAGGCAGCCAAAATTTAAATGAGGGCAATTCAGTCCCCTGGACACTTACTACACATATGCTCATGGAGAAGAAGACATAGTATTTAAAGGGAAGATTTAAAGTGAGATCATGTATGAATGTAAATTTTGAAGTTGCTGCAGGATATTAAACAGAAGAGGGCAGCAAAGGATGAGATGGTTGGATGGCATTGCCAATTCAATGAACATGAACTTGGGCAAACTCCAGGAGATAATGAGGGCAGGGAAGCCTGGTGTGCTACAGTCTATGGGGTTGCAAAGAGTCAGGTACAACTGAGCAACTGAACAACAGCAAATCAAGACAGATGTCCAATAAATGGTTGGAAAAATAGGCCTGGCATGTGGAGAAAGATTCATTCAGCAAATGTTTCTTGAGTGCTTATTACATACCCAGCTCTGTGTCAGAGTTGGAGTTATGACATCATCAAAATAGTACCCACAATGAAAAGTACCTGTATACCAGATTTTGTTATTTTGGGCCACATGGCGTGGCTTGAAGGATCATAGTTCCCCAACTAGGGACTGAACCTGTGCCCTCAGCAGTCAAAGTGCCGAGTCCTAACCACTAGACTGCCAGGGAATTCCCCTTCCTTTTTTTNTGTATACCAGATTTTGTTATTTTGGGCCACATGGCGTGGCTTGAAGGATCATAGTTCCCCAACTAGGGACTGAACCTGTGCCCTCAGCAGTCAAAGTGCTGAGTCCTAACCACTAGACTGCCAGGGAATTCCCCTTCCTTTTTTTTTGGGGGGGGTGGGGGATGGGGGGTAGAGTATATCAGATTTTTTACCCTGTTCCCTGGAAGCTCTGTGATAAAAGAATCTGTCTGCTAATGCAGGAGACGTGGATTCCATCCCTGGGTCAGGAAGAGTGCCCTGGAGAAGAGAATGGAAACCCCTCCAATATTCTTGCCTAGGAAATCACATGGACAGAGGATCCTGGCAGGCTACAGTCCATGGGGGTCACACAAGAGCCATACATGATTTAACAACTAAACAAATATCAAGTTTTAGTCAAGCAAATAATTTTCAACACAGAACTGAACACATACTCTAAAACAACTCGGAGATGGATCCTTCTATAAAAGAATTCATCCCTTTTAGTACCTGTTCATATAACTTTGGAATGATGCCTACTGGTTTTCAATTAAAACAAAATACCTCATAAATGTGTAAAAATTCAGCTAGGAAGAAAGGATTCATTTTAATTTTATAAACCACTGAACACATGTGTTGGGCTGGGGAAATAAAATATGTCTCCATCACTTATGTTGATAAAACTTCATAGGTAGCCCACAGTAGTGAAGAGTTCCTCATAGGTAAGCGGAATGCAGACCTCTCTCCAGAAAAGAGAGAAGTCAATCATGAAATTGAAGATCACAGGGAGGAAGAGAGCAACCCCAGTCCCTTGCCCTCAGCTGTACCGTCCATACAATCACCGACCACACCGTTCACAAACATTGAATACTACTTAGATTTTTGTGGCCTGCCAGGATTGGCCATGTAGGTTCTTTGCATTCATACCACCCCCAGCTAGAACCCCCCACCCCCACCCCAAACCCAGCTGTTGTGTGAAATCTGCTCTCTGGCTTCAGCTTTAAGGGGCTGGGGCACCAGGACCCTTATCTAGTTCCGGAGAACACTGCTATCCTGTATTGTTTCTCGGTGCCAAATGACCATTACGCAGTGTACGGCATTGTAACATGAGATTCCTTTCACAGAAAAACATTTGAGACCGTTTATGTCTTGTTCACTTAGCCCAGCTCTGCTAAGTACCTCCACTGACTCTCAGATACCATCTTATGAAATCTTCACAGGTTTCTGTACTGGAAATATTTTTAAGCAGTGGCTTGGAGCGCAAAGGCATTGCCATGAATGCATGTCATGGTTGAGAGCAGATATTCATTTATTCTTCCACTGGGGAATCAGCAGATCATTTTCTTAAGCAAATCCCAAGGTGGTCCAACTCTCACTTGGGCAGCAGTGGACCCTCTCATACAGTACATCTTACCTCTCTCACTGACCTCCATACTTCTCACCACCAACTCTTTTCAATTCAGAGACTTTTCAGAAGACTCTCACACACACAAACTGCCAAGAGTCAACAGAATGTAACAGTCTAGTCAAGGCTATGGTTTTTCCAGTGGTCATGTATGAATGTGAGAGTTGGACTGTGAAGAAAGCTGAGCACCGAAGAATCGATGCTTTTGAACTGTGGTGTTAGAGAAGACTCTTGAGAGTCCCTTGGACTGCAAGGAGATCCAACCAGTCCATACTAAAGGAGATCAGCCCTGGCGTTCTTTGGAAGGAATGATGCTAAAGCTGAAACTCCAGTACTTTGGCCACCTCGTGCGAAGAGTTGACTCTTTGGAAAAGACTCTGATGCTGGGAGGGATTGGGGGCAGGAGGAGAAGGGGATGACAGAGGATGAGATGGCTGGATGGCATCACCGACTCGATGGACGTGAGTTTGAGTGAACTCCGGGAGATGGTGATAGACAGGGAGGCCTGGCGTGCTGCGATTCATGGCATCACAAAGAGTCGGCCACGACCGAGCAAATGAACTGAATGGTTAACAGCATAGGCTTGAGATCAAGCTCATTCACTGTGTGAACTTGGGCAAGTTTTCTAACATCTGTAAAATTCAGTGTCTTCCTCTGTGGAATGGGAATAATCACAGTCCTTCTTAATATATTCAAGAGAGTTGTTATAAATTACAAAGTGTTTGGACAAAGCTGGCAGGTGGTGAGTCCTCCATATGTAGTGGTTGACTAGATCCACCTGTCCATGTGCATAAAGCAAAGCCAGGAAGTGGCTGTCAGAGGACCTGAATTCTAGATGCAGGTCTCCCACTTACTAGGTGAGCTTTCTTTTTTTTAATATAAATTTATTTATTTTAATTGGAGGTTAATTACTTTACAATATTGTATTGGTTTTGACCCAGAGGGATGGCATGGGTAGGTGAGCTTTCTTGATAAAGTCAAGTTCTCTGAGACTCAATTTCTGCTTCCTGAGGTGGAACGGATTATTCTCACAGGGGCTTTGGGGGCAGTAACTGCAGCTGGGGGCCAGTGGTAAATACAATGGGCCCTGTTAGGAGCTCCTGCTGGTCCACGATGGGTATCAGACAGCTCAGGAAGGTTTCTTGCCTCAGGGACTTAATAGTGGTTGAAGAAAGAACTTTTCTCTGGCTCTGCCTCACAAGCAGAACTCTGAGACTTCATTTCCCTCCCTTATCAGGAATAAAATAACTACCCAACTGCAATTCTATGTACAACTATATCTCTGGCATTTATTTTTCTGAGGCACCTACATGGCAGAGCTCCTGTAGGGTCTTTATAGACAATAAAGTATCCATTAGCCAGTCATTTCCTCCAGAGATTTGCTTACGGTTCTTCCTGCCCCTGCTCTCTCTCTCCCTCTCCTTCTAGAAGCTGCTCAGTAGAGCCACAGACCAGCTTCAAAATTGGGAAAGGAGTGTGTCAAGGCTGGTTGATACTTATACCACAGGTAATAATGAGCCTCCCATCTAATGCCTATGGCAGACATCATCAATCCATAGTGGTTGTTTTCTAGTAAACCCAAGAATCTCTTTCCAACACAGCCATTCAGGAGCCAATATCACACAATTCAACCTGGCAGTGAAATGAAACTTCTGTGTCACCCAGGCACCAGGCCTTAAAGAATGAAAACTCAAATCCCTCCAACAGGGACTAGGCTGATCATGCAAATAAAATGGGTGGGATGTCAGTCCCCATGGACACTTCATGTGAGAGTGCTGAATGAAGTATCTGTCCTGGATGAAGGGGCGGCCAAGTCGCTCCAGCTGTTGTCTTCCTATGTTGAAGTACATGTTCAACATTGCTTTATCTTCATATTTTTTAGTAAAAACCTGAGCATGTGAGCATGTATCTAAAATCTCAGTTTTTCGACACTGTGCAGCCAAAACAGAATGCACATTTGGGTCACACACAGCTCAGAGGCCATCACTTTGTAACCTCTGCTATAAGCCAAGTCTATAATCCTTGTCTTTCTCTGAATTCTGAGCATCTGGGTAAGCTTCATGAGTTGATTTCCTGGAAGCACAGCTCTCACCTCGATTAATGAGATCCCTAAGATGCATCTGGACAAGCCACTCATATATGCAAGGCACCAGCTGGCTCCAGTGTTTGCCTCCTCCAGACAGAAGGGTCAGGGCTAGTCTCTGCCCAGCGTGGCTCCCAGCGAACAAGAAGACAGTGGAAAAGGAAAGGCCAGTTTTCCTTAACACTGGCAAGAGAAACCGGAGAGAGGGGTCTGACCAATGTTTGGGAAAATCTCAAAGGTTACATGTTGTCTGAGAATTTCCAGTTCTGTCTCTTCCCGAATGTCTTGCGCTCTGTGGTACTTTCTCCCAATGAGGTTTCCCAGATATGCCCTCACTCTTCTGGAATTTTTTTCCTTCTTCTATACCCCCAGCTGTCTCAACACCTGGTCCCAAATTAGCAAGAAGGTCTCCAAAAAATGTAAGACACCCACTCCAAATTGTCACACTCTAGAGCCCTTTCTGGCTCCAGGCTCCTCATGAGTCTTCTGTTCCGCCTGACTAAGCAGCTGGTGATCTGCTGCTCTGAGCTCCTGCCATCTCCCCTTTCATTGTTGCCTCAAGGCTCTCTGATCCGGCAATGGGATCATTAGTTAATCTTATCAACTAATTTGCTGAGGAAAGACACCAGGCTCTTGGCCTTCTAGGGGAGAGTAACAATGGAATCCTAGAAACAGGGCATCCATCTTTGTAGTCTGTCTCAGGGCAATTATCTCTGCAGTGTGTATTTGCGGGCAGGCTAGAGGGAAGGCTTGACTCTTAGACCTTAGGTGGGTAGGCATCATTCCCATAATTATCCTAAAGGAGGGGAAAGGAAACAGTGTGATACAGCCCAGAAAGAGGGCTGATCTTAGAAAAGACATGTCTACTATACGCATGCATGTGTGCTAAGTCGCTAGAGCTATGTTCGACTCTACAGAACCCTATGGTCTGTAGCCTGCTAGGCTCCTCTGTCCATGGGATTCTTCAGACAAGAATACTGGAGTAGGTTGCCATGCCCTCCTCCAGGGGATCTTCCCGACCCAGGGACTGAACCCGCATCTCCTATGTCTCCTGAATTTGCAGGCAGATTCTTTACCACTAGGGTCACCTGGGAAACCCATCTACTCTATGACTTTACTATTAATATCTCAGTTCCCATTTATAAAATAGAGATACTAACTCCAGCCCAGCCCTCTTCCCAGGGCTTTTATAAGACTTTATCAAGTCATTTGTGAGTGAGTCTTGAGCTAAACAGATGGGTAGCTATTGAAGAGTTGCTTTTAGGGCCATAGATGCTTGAATTTGGCATGACTTCCATAATCATTGTTTGCATTGTCTCACTTCTGAGGGTTACCAGGTGAACAACAGGAGAAAGACAGATCCTACTGCTATTTATCCTAGGCTAAGTTTCCAGGGCAGGGCTCTCAGCCTAGGCTCTATATTAGCATCATCTGGGGGAGGTTTATAGACCGTAATGTTCTGAACCAATTAATTCAGAACCTAATTTCTGAGGCGGTAGGACCCAGACATCAGTACTCTCTTAATAGCCCCTCAGGTGATTCTCTGCACACAGGGTTGAGAACCTCTGCCCCAGGGTAAGTCAGCAGCATAGAGATTAATTGGAGTCTTCTTCCATCAATCATGCAACCACACTTGAGGGACAGATTGACACGGTCAACTCACAAAGGCTCAGAGCACCCTTGGTTTTCTTTCTCGGCAAGTGGGTCAGCATGGGTGGTGCTACATCATGACCCACTCTGGGCATTGCATTTACTCCTCAAAACTACTGGAGGTTTCATGTCAAAGGTTTTAAAACTGTGACAGGGGCTTGGAAAAGGGAGGGCAGTGAGGAAGAATCATGTTGGAGAAAGGGAATATGAGGTTGAAAGAAAGATAAAAGCAAAAAGAAAAAAAGAGACAAAGACAGGCAGGGGGTGGGGTGCAGAGAAGCAGCAGCAGAAAATAAAACTGCTGATAATGGCTTTCAGAATTCAGACCTGCTTTCAAACCATATGGCAGAGATATTAGCTTGCCTGTAATTACTACAACATTCTCAACTGCAGAATGACTTTCATTAAAACCCATGGATTGAGGCACTTGGAATTTGTGAATAATTTTGCTTTGAGCTCCAGCTCTATTATGCTTCTGTTTGGAGTTGATATTTTTTAGGGAGGGAGAGACTCCACTTGTTCATCAAGCAACTATTTTGGAAATAAAATGCTGTCAAAATCCACTTAACGAGCATTTGTTGAGCACCCATCATGTGCCAGGCTGTGTGCTAAGAGCTGGGTAGTAGGAATAGATAAAAAGGACTGATCCATCCCTTGGCCACATCTATTCAATAAATATGTTCAGGATCAACAGCTTGCCAGGCACCCTGTGAGGTGCTAGGGGTTGAGAGAACCCTAGAAACTGACAAGAATGCAGGCAACTACTTGTAGTAGGGTCACTTGAGTGTATCCCATCACATCCATTAGGCTGCCTCCAGTGATGAAGTGAGGAACATGGTAGATGCATTT
The DNA here is from genome assembly GCA_006410675.1 of Oreotragus oreotragus. NCBI lineage: Eukaryota > Metazoa > Chordata > Mammalia > Artiodactyla > Bovidae > Oreotragus > Oreotragus oreotragus. The sequence goes on along the minus strand of SJYX01007904.1, from coordinate 361,498 downwards.
ATCCTTGCCTGCAGGGCTGCCTAGAGTGACACGAGTGGCCACCTAGTGAGCCATGAAAGAGGCAGAGGTGACAGCTTTCCATTTCCTGATGCGATCAGGTTCCAAGCAGGTTCCTGCATGGAGAATGTCCCTCTCTTTCGAGAATGGAATGTCACCAAAAGAACTCCCAAGTTCAGGGCTTGGCTCATTTAATGTCTATACCATCCTTGCTAGCCATTTGCTGTTTAGCCCAGAGAGGACAAACTGCTTGCCATCCCTGATCAATTGGTAACGACTGCTCAGAGTACTGCTGATAAGGTTTCTGAGCTCAGAGGCAAAAAGTCTGGTGACTGATAGGTAATGTCTGCCATGGTGTTGCCTTAAACCATAGAGTTTGCATCCCTCTCTCAGCCCCATCTCCTTTGTTATCTACTGCCGCACAACAAACCACCCCCAAGATAGCAGCTTATTTTCCTCATCAGTCTGCAATGTAGGCAAAACTCACAGGAGACAGCTGGTCATAGATTAAGGCAGAAGATCTCCTTCTAAGATGGCTCATTCACACAGCTAGAACATTGGTCCTGCCTATTGGCTGGGAGCTCAGATGGGGCTACCCTCCAGGGGCCTTGGTTCCTTTACACATGAGCCTCTTTAAGGGGCAGCTTAGGTTTCCTCACAGCATTGTGGCTGGCTTCCGAGAGACAGTAAATGAAACTTCTGGTATCTTACAACCTGGTCTGTGATACTGACCGAACATCCCTTCTGCTGTATCCTGCTTGTTAAGGTGGTCACAGAGCCTGCTCAGGTTAAAAAAGAGTAGAAAAAGCATCAACAAAGTTGTGGCCAGCTTTCTTCAACCAAATTTTTCTATTTTGTGAAGCAAGTTGAGTCTAAGCTTCAATTGTTGGTTGAGTTTATCATAAAAGTGGTGGGGTGGGGAGCTCAAGACTGATGACGGGCAAAATGGTTTAGAATGTGAGAAGTATCCTTGCAATCGATTCTGTGCTGCTCTCTCTGATGTCCTTCCTGGTAAGCCTCTGCTCTCCTGTACCCTCTCGAGAACTTCAAAGGTTTAGTCCTTTGTGAAGGCAGAGCATGGCCAAGCCTTTGCCAGTTGTTCCAGGAAGTGGGTTGTCTGTACTTCATAATGTTTTCCTCTCTCTCTCTCTCTTTACCAACTGAGGCCTCCACTTTCCCCACTGTGTCTTTTGCCCAACCTCTACTTCTTGGGGTGATTGTCCCAGAGCTTCTCTTGTTCCACTCTTCCAGGCTCTGTCATAGCATTATAAAGGCTGTGGCTTTCCAAATCTAGCTGTCAACCTCTGTGCAGGGGAGGGGATGGGCTCATGGTTTCTAGAGCTGTGCACTCAGCAAGGATTTTCTGATGAGCCCAGGGAAGGGAGAAGGTTCTCCTACCTCCCCCAGGTAGTAGAAGCCATCTTTGGAGTTAATAAATTCTAAGCAAGTTTGTGGCTCTTTTTTTATTTTTATTTGCTCCTGCTATGCCCATTGAGCATGAAGTGGCTCCAAAGAAAGAAAGGAAACTGGGAGGAAAAACAAAACAAAACAGAGAACCCTAACATGCACACGCTTCCCTAAGGTGAACAAATGTGCACTGACAATCCTGTTATTCTTTTTAGAACAAAAAAATCTTCTATTTGCCTTTGGTTACTGAAAGCTTTATGGGCTTCCCTAGTGGCTCAGATGGTAAAGAATCTGCCTGCAATGCAGGAGACCTGGGTTTGATCCCTGGGTTGGGAAGATCCCCTGGAGAAGGAAATGTCAGCCCATTCCAGTATTCTTGCTTGGAAAATCCCATGGACCGCGGAGCCTGGTAGGCTACCGTCCATGGAGTCGCAAAGAGTCGGACACGACTGAGAAACTTCACTTTCACTGAAAGCTTAATCACTTCGTATAATCAGAGGATTCAGCACCCTAAGGTACTAAGGTACTCTAAATGAGAGGCACTATCAACCTGGTTTTAAAATTGGTTGTGAGTTTTCCAAGGTATATTATTTCAGCTTATCCACAATGTCTAGGAACTCTCCCAAATCTCTTGGTAGACTACCAGACTGATTTGATGCTAATTACAATTAGTGATAAATACTCGGTAAAAAAATTTTGAATTTAACGATTAGAGATTTCCAGACAGGCTGCTAAAATAGAAGAAAACTCTAACCTAAGCTTTAGAAATGTAAAGGTCCTAAGATTAAAATCTGCCTCTTTATAGTTGTTAACCAAATTGAAGAATAATGTCATAACTGTATTTTTTTATTGGTAAAGCCTGCTCTTTGGAAAGCATGGAAAACACCAAATTATTATTATTTTTTCAATCACACCATTGACAAAAGACAGCATTGTTTGCATTTTATTTCCCCAGAACTGATAGAAAACGGAGAAATAATCCTGTGGTACATTATTCCTGGCTACCCAGATTACTCAGAATTTTAGTTTTGAGGCAATAAAACTGACCCTCCCAAAGGCATAGTGTTCCCCTGGGGTCAGAGGCACATAGCTTGAATCTTGGTTTTGGGCTTTTCCTACCTGTGCAACCCTGGCAAATCCATTACCTGCAGCTGCCTCAGTTTCTTCATCTGTAAATGAGAATCATCAGGACTGCCTCCTGGGCTTTTGTGAGGGTTGGAGATAATATATGTAAAGCTTCTAGCACAGTGCTTAGCAAAGGGGAGGGGTCAATGTTGGCCCCAAATTAACTTTTAATGAGTTTGTGAACTGGATTCTTGAGGGACTCCTAACAGATTTGCCAGCCACAGGAGTCTGAGCCCCCTCAACCTGGCTGCCAGAAACGGGCCTTCACCTCAGCATAGCCCAGAAATAATTAGGTCTTGCCAGTGGTAAAGAACTTGCCTGCNGTGTTCGACTCTACAGAACCCTATGGTCTGTAGCCTGCTAGGCTCCTCTGTCCATGGGATTCTTCAGACAAGAATACTGGAGTAGGTTGCCATGCCCTCCTCCAGGGGATCTTCCCGACCCAGGGACTGAACCCGCATCTCCTATGTCTCCTGAATTTGCAGGCAGATTCTTTACCACTAGGGTCACCTGGGAAACCCATCTACTCTATGACTTTACTATTAATATCTCAGTTCCCATTTATAAAATAGAGATACTAACTCCAGCCCAGCCCTCTTCCCAGGGCTTTTATAAGACTTTATCAAGTCATTTGTGAGTGAGTCTTGAGCTAAACAGATGGGTAGCTATTGAAGAGTTGCTTTTAGGGCCATAGATGCTTGAATTTGGCATGACTTCCATAATCATTGTTTGCATTGTCTCACTTCTGAGGGTTACCAGGTGAACAACAGGAGAAAGACAGATCCTACTGCTATTTATCCTAGGCTAAGTTTCCAGGGCAGGGCTCTCAGCCTAGGCTCTATATTAGCATCATCTGGGGGAGGTTTATAGACCGTAATGTTCTGAACCAATTAATTCAGAACCTAATTTCTGAGGCGGTAGGACCCAGACATCAGTACTCTCTTAATAGCCCCTCAGGTGATTCTCTGCACACAGGGTTGAGAACCTCTGCCCCAGGGTAAGTCAGCAGCATAGAGATTAATTGGAGTCTTCTTCCATCAATCATGCAACCACACTTGAGGGACAGATTGACACGGTCAACTCACAAAGGCTCAGAGCACCCTTGGTTTTCTTTCTCGGCAAGTGGGTCAGCATGGGTGGTGCTACATCATGACCCACTCTGGGCATTGCATTTACTCCTCAAAACTACTGGAGGTTTCATGTCAAAGGTTTTAAAACTGTGACAGGGGCTTGGAAAAGGGAGGGCAGTGAGGAAGAATCATGTTGGAGAAAGGGAATATGAGGTTGAAAGAAAGATAAAAGCAAAAAGAAAAAAAGAGACAAAGACAGGCAGGGGGTGGGGTGCAGAGAAGCAGCAGCAGAAAATAAAACTGCTGATAATGGCTTTCAGAATTCAGACCTGCTTTCAAACCATATGGCAGAGATATTAGCTTGCCTGTAATTACTACAACATTCTCAACTGCAGAATGACTTTCATTAAAACCCATGGATTGAGGCACTTGGAATTTGTGAATAATTTTGCTTTGAGCTCCAGCTCTATTATGCTTCTGTTTGGAGTTGATATTTTTTAGGGAGGGAGAGACTCCACTTGTTCATCAAGCAACTATTTTGGAAATAAAATGCTGTCAAAATCCACTTAACGAGCATTTGTTGAGCACCCATCATGTGCCAGGCTGTGTGCTAAGAGCTGGGTAGTAGGAATAGATAAAAAGGACTGATCCATCCCTTGGCCACATCTATTCAATAAATATGTTCAGGATCAACAGCTTGCCAGGCACCCTGTGAGGTGCTAGGGGTTGAGAGAACCCTAGAAACTGACAAGAATGCAGGCAACTACTTGTAGTAGGGTCACTTGAGTGTATCCCATCACATCCATTAGGCTGCCTCCAGTGATGAAGTGAGGAACATGGTAGATGCATTTATCCTTGCCTGCAGGGCTGCCTAGAGTGACACGAGTGGCCACCTAGTGAGCCATGAAAGAGGCAGAGGTGACAGCTTTCCATTTCCTGATGCGATCAGGTTCCAAGCAGGTTCCTGCATGGAGAATGTCCCTCTCTTTCGAGAATGGAATGTCACCAAAAGAACTCCCAAGTTCAGGGCTTGGCTCATTTAATATCTATACCATCCTTGCTAGCCATTTGCTGTTTAGCCCAGAGAGGACAAACTGCTTGCCATCCCTGATCAATTGGTAACGACTGCTCAGAGTACTGCTGATAAGGTTTCTGAGCTCAGAGGCAAAAAGTCTGGTGACTGATAGGTAATGTCTGCCATGGTGTTGCCTTAAACCATAGAGTTTGCATCCCTCTCTCAGCCCCATCTCCTTTGTTATCTACTGCCGCACAACAAACCACCCCCAAGATAGCAGCTTATTTTCCTCATCAGTCTGCAATGTAGGCAAAACTCACAGGAGACAGCTGGTCATAGATTAAGGCAGAAGATCTCCTTCTAAGATGGCTCATTCACACAGCTAGAACATTGGTCCTGCCTATTGGCTGGGAGCTCAGATGGGGCTACCCTCCAGGGGCCTTGGTTCCTTTACACATGAGCCTCTTTAAGGGGCAGCTTAGGTTTCCTCACAGCATTGTGGCTGGCTTCCGAGAGACAGTAAATGAAACTTCTGGTATCTTACAACCTGGTCTGTGATACTGACCGAACATCCCTTCTGCTGTATCCTGCTTGTTAAGGTGGTCACAGAGCCTGCTCAGGTTAAAAAAGAGTAGAAAAAGCATCAACAAAGTTGTGGCCAGCTTTCTTCAACCAAATTTTTCTATTTTGTGAAGCAAGTTGAGTCTAAGCTTCAATTGTTGGTTGAGTTTATCATAAAAGTGGTGGGGTGGGGAGCTCAAGACTGATGACGGGCAAAATGGTTTAGAATGTGAGAAGTATCCTTGCAATCGATTCTGTGCTGCTCTCTCTGATGTCCTTCCTGGTAAGCCTCTGCTCTCCTGTACCCTCTCGAGAACTTCAAAGGTTTAGTCCTTTGTGAAGGCAGAGCATGGCCAAGCCTTTGCCAGTTGTTCCAGGAAGTGGGTTGTCTGTACTTCATAATGTTTTCCTCTCTCTCTCTCTCTTTACCAACTGAGGCCTCCACTTTCCCCACTGTGTCTTTTGCCCAACCTCTACTTCTTGGGGTGATTGTCCCAGAGCTTCTCTTGTTCCACTCTTCCAGGCTCTGTCATAGCATTATAAAGGCTGTGGCTTTCCAAATCTAGCTGTCAACTTCTGTGCAGGGGAGGGGATGGGCTCATGGTTTCTAGAGCTGTGCACTCAGCAAGGATTTTCTGATGAGCCCAGGGAAGGGAGAAGGTTCTCCTACCTCCCCTAGGTAGTAGAAGCCATCTTTGGAGTTAATAAATTCTAAGCAAGTCTGTGGCTCTTTTTTTTAATTTTTATTTGCTCCTGCTATGCCCATTGAGCATGAAGTGGCTCCAAAGAAAGAAAGGAAACTGGGAGGAAAAACAAAACAAAACAGAAAACCCTAACATGCACACGCTTCCCTAAGGTGAACGAATGTGCACTGACAATCCTATTACTCTTTTTAGAACAAAAAAATTCTTCTATTTGCCTTTGGTTACTGAAAGCTTCATGGGCTTTCTTAGTGGCTCAGATGGTAAAGCATCTGCCTGCAATGCAGGAGACCTGGGTTTGATCCCTGGGTTGGGAAGATCCCCTGGAGAAGGAAATGTCAGCCCACTCCAGTATTCTTGCTTGGAAAATCCCATGGACCGTGGAGCCTGGTAGGCTACCGTCCATGGAGTCGCAAAGAGTCGGACACGACTGAGAAACTTCACTTTCACTGAAAGCTTAATCACTTCGTATAATCAGAGGATTCAGCACCCTAAGGTACTAAGGTACTCTAAATGAGAGGCACTATCAACCTGGTTTTAAAATTGGTTGTGAGTTTTCCAAGGTATATTATTTCAGCTTATCCACAATGTCTAGGAACTCTCCCAAATCTCTTGGTAGACTACCAGACTGATTTGATGCTAATTACAATTAGTGATAAATACTCGGTAAAAAAATTTTGAATTTAACGATTAGAGATTTCCAGACAGGCTGCTAAAATAGAAGAAAACTCTAACCTAAGCTTTAGAAATGTAAAGGTCCTAAGATTAAAATCTGCCTCTTTATAGTTGTTAACCAAATTGAAGAATAATGTCATAACTGTATTTTTTTATTGGTAAAGCCTGCTCTTTGGAAAGCATGGAAAACACCAAATTATTATTATTTTTTCAATCACACCATTGACAAAAGACAGCATTGTTTGCATTTTATTTCCCCAGAACTGATAGAAAACGGAGAAATAATCCTGTGGTACATTATTCCTGGCTACCCAGATTACTCAGAATTTTAGTTTTGAGGCAATAAAACTGACCCTCCCAAAGGTATAGTGTTCCCCTGGGGTCAGACGCACATAGCTTGAATCTTGGTTTTGGGCTTTTCCTACCTGTGCAACCCTGGCAAATCCATTACCTGCAGCTGCCTCAGTTTCTTCATCTGTAAATGAGAATCTTCAGGACTGCCTCCTGGGCTTTTGTGAGGATTGGAGATAATATATGTAAAGCTTCTAGCACAGTGCTTAGCAAAGGGGAGGGGTCAATGTTGGCCCCAAATCAACTTTTAATGAGTTTGTGAACTGGATTCTTGAGGGACTCCTAACAGATTTGCCAGCCACAGGAGTCTGAGCCCCCTCAACCTGGCTGCCAGAAACGGGCCTTCACCTCAGCATAGCCCAGAAATAATTAGGTCTTGCCAGTGGTAAAGAACTTGCCTGCCAATGCAGGAGACGGAAGAGATGCAGGTTCAATCCCTGGGTCGGGAAGATGCCCTGGAGGAGGGCATGGCAACCCACTCCAGTATTCTTGCCTGGAGAATCCCATGGACAGAGGAGCCTGGTGGACTACAGTCCATGGGGTCACACAGAGTCAGACATGACAGAAGCGACCTGGCACACTAAAACTGGAAAAATGGCTCTTTTCCACTCTGCTTGCTCTCACAGGCACCCTCTCGCTTCATATTTGGGCATCAGCCTGTATAAAACGGAAGCTTTCGTTCTAGAGCACCCACCATCTGGGTGTGTCACTCTGGCTCCCCTGAACGGACTTCCTCTGCAGGAATGTGCTCCTCATTCTCCCCGTCCTCATCATGTTCTCCTGCCATCCACTCTGGAGTTGGTACATTTTTCTACTACCACATGTCTCTTTCTAATCTGCAAAGTTGGTTGTAATGTTTTTTCTTGAATAGAAATGTTATCTTCACCCCCCTACCCCCTGTACCTAGCGGAGCAGCACTAGGTAAATGTCAGTAAACATTTGCTGAGTAAATGAATCAGAGTTGAGTAAAAGGGTGGATAAACAGCATGCTTTCTGTAACCCAAGATCCAAACCATTTTCTAGATCATGAGCAATGGACGTGCACTTTTTCCTCTCTTCACTACTGATTTGTTCTGAGGTTAACTGGGGAGGTATTGACCAGCAAGGTTCACCAAGACCTGAGCAGGCAAATCTTCAGGGGAGAACTTTTTACAGTTCAGGTCACCACGTGCTTTCTGGTGAGAAACTAGGAAGCTTGTAAAGTTCCAAGGGCACACTTTCCACTGACTACAAGTGAATGATGGCCGTATCACAGTGTGCTCTTCTTATATGAATGATGCCCTCTGGGACAGTTATAGTCCAGTGCTAGTTTCACTCTATAATGTGTGTCCCTTTGGGAAGAATTTTGCAATATTTCTTGGTGCTGCTGGAATAAAGCCAACCCTAAACACTTCCATGCTGTAGGGAGGAAACCAGCTTATCCACTTTCCTTGGGCCCTCCTGGTGTCCTCCTTCAAGCCCCACACAATTAACGCTCTGAGTCAATCTCAAACCTGACAGAGATACACATCTCCTCCTCTCTCGCCCCGGGCTCTTACTGGTCTCATTCTTGCTCTGCACCTCTGGGCTGGCCAGGTGTCTGGAATGACTAAATTTTGACAAAAGACCCAGAAGCCACTTCCTCCTGCCAATCTGATTTCTATCACTGTCAGCCCTGAGGGCCCCCATCTCCAGCAATACCAGGCAAACTGTCAGCACTCACTAAATAATGCAAGAGATCGGGAGAAGCTGATGTATAACAAAGGCTGTGGAGAACAGGGGCACTGAGGTTACTATGCCCCCATTCAGACAGCTCTGACCAAGCTGAGCCACTGACTGGGGTAAATTCCACAAACCACTCTGAGCCTCAGTTTCTACATGTATACGGTTAGGATAATGATACCTACTCTACAGGATAGTTGAGGGAATGAGTTCCTATTCCAGTGTCTGAACAAAGCTGGCCCCTATTCAGCCCTTGATCAGTAATTGTGGGCTGTTCTTTCTCAGATAACTCAGTTTGTCTCCTCCACTCTGGGCAGGACCAGCAAAAAGCTGAAAGTCAGATCAGTCGACCTTGGTTCACATACTATAGCTGAACCTTGTCCTTCTTCAGAGATTTTTTTCTTATGAAAACACCAAGTCAAAGAATTTCTAAAACAAATCTTTCCTCCATGGAATGGCGAAAAGAGTTGAGCTGAAACATTTAAAACAATTGGTTCCATCACTCACTCACCAGAATTCAGGGCAAAGGGCAGTCTCAGGTTCGGGCTCCTCCTCTGAAGATGGGAGCAATGAATGATATCTACATCAGTTGGTCATTGCAAAGATTAAGTGAGATAATATGGAAGATCCTCTGGGACAGAATGTTAGTACTAGTTCCTCCCATTCCTAAAGTTTTCATTTTATAGAAAACTGAGATTTAGGGACTTCCCTTGTGGTCCAGTGGCTAAGATTCCACACTCCCAATGAAGGGGGCCTATGTGCCACAACTAAGGCCCGGTGCAGCCAAATAAACAAACAATAATTTTGTCTTTTAAAAAAACTGATGTTTAAAGGGTTAGGCAAGTCACTTAATCTCTGTGAATGTCATGTTTGCATGTTAAGTCACTTCAGTCATGTCAGGCTTTGTGCAATCCCGTGGACTGTAGCCACAGGCTCCTCTGTCCATGGGATTTTCCAGGCAAGAATACTGGAGTGGGTTGCCATGCCCTTCTGGAGTGGGTTGCCAGGGGATCTTCCCAACCCAGGGATTGAACCTGCATCTCTTACATCTCTTGCATTAGTGGGTGGGTTCTTAACCACTAGCACCACCTGGGAAGCCCCTCTATGAATGGGCATGCCTATAAAATGGATTGATATAAAAGGCCTCTGAGGGGCTCTCCATGCTAAAACATGTAAGTCTCTGAGCTACAGCTGATGCACGGAGTCACCGCTGTTACATCTTCCTGATGAGTGAGCACTGAAGCAGACCACTGAGTCCAGGACTCGGACCAAGATCCGGACCTTGGGTCCATCTGCATGGCACTGTTACCTTTAAAGGATATTTCCAGGCCAGTCAGAGAAGCAGCACCCTGCAAATATCGTGGAGCGTGTCCCTGCTCTTACAGCACCCACAGCAGGGCATCCACATAAATGATTATCCGTGCTGCGGAGATCTCTCCAGTCACATGAGCATCACAGCAAAGAGGACAGGTGTGGCTGCTGGCAGAGCACTGGACAGGCACTGCTATCCCCTGTGTGGATTCTGGGCAATGGCAGAGATTTAAGTGTCCTTAAGTGATGATGATGATAAAAGGGAGCTGAAACTATTTACAATAGCTAGAACATGGAATGGCAACCCAGTACAGTACTCTTGCCTGGAAAATCCCACGGATGGAGGAGTCTGGTGGGCTGCAGTCCGTGGGGTTGCTAAGAGTTGGACACGACTGAGTGACTTCACTTTCACTTTTCACTTTCATGCATTGGAGAAGGAAATGGCAACCCACTCCAGCGTTCTTGCCTGGAGAATCCCAGGGATGGGGGAGCCTGGTGAGTGCCATCTATGGGGTCACACAGAGTCAGACACAACTGAAACAACTTAGCAGCAGCAGCAAAACGTGGAAGCAACCTAGATGTCTATCAACAGATGAATGGATAAAGAAGTTGTGATACATATACACAATGGAATATTATTCAGCCATTAAAAAGAAGCACATTTGAGTCAATTCTGATTAGGTGGATGAACGTAGAGCCTATTATACAGAATGAAGTTAAGTCGGAAAGAGAAAAATAAATATCAAATACTAAGGCATACATCAGAATCTAGAGAGATGGTACTGAAGAATTTATTTGCGGGTCAACAATGGAGAAACATACTTATTGACATGGGAAAGTGGAGGAGATGGTGAGATGTATGGAGAGAGTAACATGAAACTTACATTACGGTATGTAAAATAGATAGCCAACGGGAATTGGCTGTATGGCTCAAGAAACTCAAACGGGCTCTGTATCAACCTAGAGGGGTAGGGTGGGGAGAGAGGTGGGAGGGAGGTTCAAGAGGGAGGGGATATATGTATACCTATGACTGATTAATGTTGAGGTTTGACAGAAAACAACAAAAGTCTGTAAAGCAATTATCCTTCAATTAATACATAAATTTAAAAGAAAAAGAATGGAGCTAAAGAAAAGTCATCCCATCCCTGCCTTCAGATAACTGCTTTTCAAGGTTTCACAAAAGCCCAGTTTTCCTTGTTGTGCACATCTGCTAAGCACCTAATTGGCTTCCCTGGTGGCTTGGCAGTAAAGATCTGCCTGCCAGGGCAGGAGACACAAGTTTGATCCCCTGAAGAAGGAAATGGCAACCCGTCCATATTCTTGCCTGGAGAATCCCATGGACAGAGGAGTCTGGCAGGCTATAGTCCATGGGGTCACCAAGAGTCAGACACGACTGAGCGATTAAACAATAAGCACCTAATACATGTTTCTTTCGAGGGCAATTCAGGAAACACACATCACCGTAAGTCACAGTGTTCCAAAACTTCCTGAAACACGAGAGCTAACATTTCACAACCTATATTCTTAACACCAAGAGGCTCTCCAAATTCAATAGGTCCCACACACATGAGTTTGAAAATTTCTGCATCCTTGGAGATTTACAGTGCACTTCATCACAGCCAAGGCACTGAGCGATGAAAAGAAAGCTGATTTAATCTTATTTAATTAGCAGGTCAAAAATTAATGTAAAACCCAAGACTTTTTTTTTAAAAAATGAGAGGCAAATGTTCTTCAGACCGAATTTGGAAACTGCCATGCTATAATTTTTTACAAGTTTTTATTTTTAAAATATTTTTGGCTGTACTGGGTCTTCATTGCTCCAAAGGCTTTCACTAGTTGCAGCGAGCAGGGCACTTTGCAGTTGCTCTGCGTGGGCTTTTCACTGCAGGGGAGAACAGGCTCCAGGCACAAGGGCTTCAGTAGCTAAAGCTCAAGGGCTCTAGAGCACAGGCTCAGCAGTTGTGCACAAGCTTACTAGCCTTGTGGCATGTGGAACTTTCCTGAACCAGGGATTGAACCAGTGTCTCCTGAACTGGCAGCCAGATTCCTATCCACTGAGCCACCAAGGAAGTCCATCCTATAATTTTAAATGGAGATTAAATGTCCTCTTTTCACCACAAATAATGGTATTTTCACTATGTTGCAAATAGCTTTCACCATCACTATTACCCACCCACACTCCCATCCCTACCCATCTCAGGTATCATGTTAACTTTGGAATAAGAATATGGCAACTGCTTGCTCATATCCCACTTAGAACTCAGTCTCAAGGTTAATATGGCCTCTTAAGCCCATTGCATGGCCAGGTCCCCCTCCCCGACAGCTGCATTTTCCTTGGGGTTGGGAGGCCGGGGAGCTTGGGTAGCGGCGATCCTCATTAGTGGTAGGGGAAAGACAGCATTCTGACTACAGGAATTCTGATCTTTAAAGGGGTGTTGGGTAGGCAGTCAGGGGAGACCCCAAGGTTAGGAGTTAGATGTCCCACCCTTCCGGGAGCTCCCGTACACCCTCTGAAGGCCTAGAGCAGAGTCTGTCACATGGTAGGTGATCAACTATCAATGAATGAATCAGTTTTTCACATTGCAGGGCATCATGCTCTTCCATATACGACAGAATCTTTGCCTCTGGACTGTGAAACCTGTAAGGGAAAATACACGTCCTTTTAGTTTCGTGTGTCCAGGGTCCACACTGGGCCCAGCATGGAGACTTAACCAACAAGGGGGTGACTGGGTGAATGACCTTGAGCTTCTTGGGCCTGCCATCTGGGTGCCAAGAATTGGAGGTAGAGCACCCAGCCCTCTCTCTGTTTGCTCTTCTCCCCTTTCCACTTCCTCCTCCTCAGCTGGGTTCTCTGCTACTTGGTTCCTGTGCTGGAGGGAGGGAGAGAGGGAAGGACTGGCCTGAGGAGAAGCAACCCCTCTAGCCCGCATGCACGAGGAGGTTTGCACAGACTGGGAACCAAGACTTAGGGGTCAGCTCCCCACTCTCAGAGTTGGTTCCAGCGCTTTGCTGGAGGTCACTCTGGAACACTGGACATGCAGGAGGAGCCAGGAAGTGGGGAGGGAGAGAGGATGTTGGGGTGGACGGAGGACAGGGGTAGGAAGATGGGAGGGGGCATTGGGAAGCACCAAGGAGGGAGCTCCCCCACCCCCACCCCGACCCCAGTCACTGGCCACGAGCCCCAAGCTCTTCCTTTGCATCAGGCCTCTAGTCCCACCTCTTCAGGCTGAGGTCTCTGCTCTCACAGGATGCAGGCACTCTTCCAGGGCCCATCTGAAGACATCAGTTAAGACCTTTCCCATCTGCCCACTGCTCACAGTAGGTAGTCCCTGAGCAGAAATAAGTGCTGTGTTGGGGGAGGAACAGAAAGTGGGCTTTCAGAGGGGTGCCCTTCCAGGACACTAAGGACCTGCCATTCTGGGACATCATCTCCAACAAGGAGCCACAGGAGCAGCACTCACTGTGGACACTTTGCAGCTAGGGATTTTTTTTTAAGGCACAATTTTGCAGCTAAAGATTTAAAATTTGCTGCTTTGACATTTTGCGAGTGACTCCAATGGACCACTGGGGGGCAGAGTCCTATGTCACTGTGCCTGACGCTGAAGCGTCCAAGAATCCAGGCTGGTGTAGGGGAGGGAGTCCTAGTCGGGTCCTAGATGTCACCTAAACCTCACCAGTTTTGTGGCCCACTTAATACAAATGTGTATGAACCTTTCACTTTCCCTGGTAGGGTAGCTGTTATTATACCAGTTGTATAGAAATGAGACACACACGTGATGCAATGCCCATTTGATTTGGGGAATTGTGGATATAATCCTCTCGGGAGGAAAAAGTGAAGTGAAAGTCGTTCAGTCATGTCCGACTCTTTACGACCACATGGACTTCTCCAGGCCAAATACTGGAGTGGGTAGCTATTCCCTTCTCCAGGGGATCGTCCCAAACCAGGGATTGAACCCAGGTCTCCTGCATTGCAGGCAGATTCTTTACCAGCTGAGCCACCAGGGAAGTCCAATTAATTGGAAGTGCATGTGTACATGCTAAGTCACTTCAGTTGTGTCCGACTCTTTGCAACCCCATGGACGGTAGCCCGCCCCGCTCCATGGGATTCTCCAGGCCAGAATACTGGAGTGGGTTACCATGCCCTTCTCCAAATTAATTGGAAGGACTGATGCTAAAGCTGAAACTCCAATACTTCAGCCACCTGTTGGGAAGAGCCGCCTCATTGAAAAAGACCCTGATCCTGGCAAAGACTGAAGGCAGTGGGAGGAGGAAACGACAGAGGATGAGACGGTTGTATGGCATCACCGACTCAATGGACATGAGCTTGAGCAAATTGCAGGAGAGAGTGAAGGACAGGGAAGCCTGGCGTGCTGCAGTTCATGGGGTCGCAAAGAGTCAGACATGACCTAGTGGCTAAAAAAACAGCAACAGCCACTCAGGAACACCCACACATTGGTGATTCTGGATCCAAACCCCAGTGCCCCATTTCTCAGCTCATCTTTCCCTCCCAGTCCTTAATTTCCCAAACTCCCTTCTCATTCCTCTGTTCTCAGCTCTTAAGTTCTGAAGGAGGTGGGGTACAGTGAGAAGGGGAATATGGGGAAAGAGCAGAGTTCTGGATGTTTCTTTTCACCCCCAATATCTGTTTCCTCTGCTTTCTTTGTCTCCCTGACATCAGCTATCCTTTAACATCCAGACAAAATCAGCCTGAAATCCCCTTCTACAACCAGAGAGAAATATAAGCTCCCCTGAAGATTTCTTCAGCTTCTCAGCAGTGTGCCTTTCCCTAGTTACCTCTGTCTCATTCTTGGTTTTTCCTGAATTTGTCAGTCAGGGTCATCTAGGCATTTGCTGTTGCTTTCTTTAAAAAATCCTCTTCTTGGTATTGACCCAGACAAAGAACTCAGCCCCTTCCTCTTAATGTCTTAATGTACTTCCCAGTCTCACTCACATGGAAGACTATATTTTTACAGGAGGTTGGGGATGATGGTAAGGTGTTTCTACACAGTACCATAGAGCCTGTAATTGAAGAGCATTGTCATGACTATTCATAACAAGCTCTGTCACTTATCCTCACCATTTCTCTCTGCCACTCAACCTCACAGCACCTCCTCCCTGCCCCCCACCCCAACCACCCACAAGTTCAGTTTTATTATTTAAAGAAAACCTTTAATTGTCTCTTGGTTGCCTTTTTCCTCTAAGTGATTTAACAAGGAATTCCTCTAAAATAAGGCTGTTTCTCTAAGCAGCTCTGGTATCTACTGGGAAACCAGTAGATACTTTTTCTTTCTCAGCCTAAACTTCCATCCTGCTCATTCATTCATTAATCTAATTAATAAATGTTTATTGAGTGCCTACTAGTTGAGTAAACAGCAAGGCAATAATCCCTGTCCTCATAGAGATTACACTCTAGAGAACTCTGCAAACCCTCATTTGGGAAATAAAAAGGTTTCAACACAGTAAAAGCTTGACAGTTGATGTTTTAGAATCTTTAAGAAAACATTTAAAGTCAACCATAGCAGGCTGCTAATTTTCCTATTTATTCCTTTTAAATGGAAGGAACTGGCTCCTGTTTTTTGGGATCCAGTTTCCTTTTTTTACTTTCCTCCTCTTTGAAAAGACTATTTCCTCCTCTATTCTCTTAGGCTGTGCTAACCACCTCCTATTTCCTGCTTAACCCTCTCTGAGATATGTAAAACTGCACTTCCCACCCTACCCCCACTCCATCTCACCCCTGCCTTCAAGGTTATTATATCCAAGGGCTCCTTCCCACTGAGCCCTGTTGCCCACTTATCTACCTCCCACGCTTTCTTCTCCCACCTAAATTAATTCTCTTGCCCTATTTTGAAGATGTTATCTGTGCTGGCGGGATGTGCTGCTTTGTAGGTCATTAAACCGTCCCCATATAATTTACCGATCCCTCCAATGATGCATGTCTGACTGTAGATATCACCAACAGATGTCTGGGGAGTTACATTCTACCCAGAATATGCTCTCCTGCAGTTTTAAGAGTTAGACTGTGCATCTTTATTCTTCCTCTCCTCCTGGGCTAGTGGGTTTCACCAGACATGTGCTGCTGTTTCTTTTATGGGATTTCCTTTTTATTTCTCCAGCCCATACCCAACTGATCATCTTTGGAAAGTCACTTTACAACTGGCTGAGATCATCAGGACATGGACGGCCTCTGTCACAGCACTACTGGGTGCAACAGACAAGAGACCTCAGATGGGCTTCTACAAGTGCCTCTATTCCTGTGACAGCTCAAGAAAGAAAAGCTCCAGCAGGAGACCGGTGCAGACGTCACAGATGAAAGGAAAGCATCTAGCAACATGCACTACCCAAATGATTCTTTTATTATTTACCTGGACTCCATCTTGTTAAAAGAAAAATTGGGGAGGGAGGCTCTAGAGGGAGGGGACATATGTTTATCTGTGCTGATCCATGTTGACGTATGGCAGAAAACAACAGAATATTGTAATTATACTTCAATTAAAAATAAAGTTTAAAAAATTTGAGGAGGTTTACAAAAGTGCATATATAATATTTTAATACGTAAAACCCAACAAAAAACAGGATGCAGCAACATGGATGGACCTCGAGATTGTCATTCTGAGTGAAGTAAGTCAGAAGCAGAAATATCATATGACATCCCTTATATGAGAAATCTAGAAGGATATGATACAAATGAATTTATTTACAAAGCAGAGACTCACAGACTTAGAGAATGAACTTACAGATACCAGTGGGGGACAGGGGGCTAGATAGAGGAAAGGGGGTTGGGGATGGATAGGTACACACTGCCATATTTAAAATGGACAGATAATCAACAAGGACATACTGTATAGCACAGATAACTCAATGCTATGTGGCAGCCTGGATGGGAGAGGAGTTTGGGGGAGAATGGATACATGTGTATATGAAACTATCACAGTATTGTTAATTGGCTGTACTCCAATACTGAAGATTTTTTAAAAACAGTAAGGAAATTCAGTTAAAAAAATAAGGAAAGAAAAATGAAAATATCCTTTTGCAAGAATTGTATATAACTTGCCTGTTATGAGAGTCTTTGTAGATCTTTGAAGGCACTGACTAGCTTTGGCTCTGAGCTTCCTAATGGCCAAAGCAAAGAGGAAAACACAGCTTCACATGAAACCCATCTGGAGAGAAGAAGGAGGTCCTATTAGGGCACATTTATTTTTTCTCAATGACTTGAGAATATTCTTTACATCTAGTGTGTGGGGTCAGTAAGCCCAAGTATCCTGCAGTACATAAGCCTCCATAGCAGGGTTGTCCCATCCAAAATGCCAATCACACACCTTTGAGAATGACTGACTTTTATGATTCATCCAGTCTAAAAGCCAAAACTAGTAATTCAGGAGAAGCACTGAGACCAGAAGACAATATCCTTCTGAGACCTAACAGGGATTCAGTGGTGTAACAGACAACATCAAGACCCTCTAACAGATACAAGGAGGAGATTTCTATCACCATTCCTAACATCATCCAGAGAGAATTGCTGTTGAGGGGTTTCATGGTTTGACATAGCCCTTAATGGCGATGTTCAGCCTGATAAATCTGTCCCACAAATGTGTGAAATGAGTGCCAGGTTCTGTTCTAGACCCTGCCCTGGGACCCCTGAGGGTTATAGACCCCATCTCTATCTCAAGGAACTGATCTTCTAACAAGGCCACAATCCCTTCAAACGCAAGTTAGGAAACTGACCAAATAAAACCCCACACTGTCTCCTTTAATCTCTCTGATAAACATATAAACCAGTCTTTGAAATAAACCAAGAAGACTGGTCAGGCAACTCAAAACAATGAAGAAAAACTATGGCAGCAACCTCTGAGAAGTCTGTTTGTTCTGGTCAGGGTACTTGGTGCAAGCTCTAGAAATTTATTCTGGCTCCGGCAGAAGACAAATGTGTTGGAAGATCATCAGTGACCCACGGTATGTGTAGGAACTCAGAGCCAAGGGAAACATCACTAGAAGATTCTCCACGGAGCCCAGCACTAATGCCCTTGGTACGGCGCAGCCACTGTAGATGCAGATGAGGAACCCTCAGGGCTTGTCCCTCAGTCCTGATCCGAAGTCCCAGGCTGGGACCTGATTGGCCAAGCCTAGGTCACACTCGGCTGCCAGGGTGCAGATGAAGAGCATCCGCATCCGCCCTCAGCAAATTCCACAGAGGGAGGAAGGCTGTGTGTCCGACTACTACCACACCCAACAGAGGATGCACACAGCTGAAACGTGACACTTGTCCCCACCACCTGATTTACCTCTCCGCTCAAACAACAAGTGTGTGCTTGACCCTATTCTGAGCACCAAGGATGTGAGTGAGGAGACCAAAGTTTCTGCTCTCATGAAGTTTATATTCTAATGTGTGGGTGGGTGGTGGAGTAGGAAAGGAACAAACTAATTAAGACACCATGTGTTATGGCCTCAAGGACTCTGGGTATAACAAAAAGTGGGGTTAGAAGAGCTGGAGGCTGCGATTCTACATAGACTGGATGGGGGTGTCATGTCATATGGATGGGCGGTCAGGCAGGTGTCTGAGGGAGGAAAATCTCCAGCCAAACGGACAGCAAGTGTAATGCCTGAATCTGGAGCACACTTGCTGTGTTTACAGACCAGCAAGGGGCCTGTGGCTGGAGTGAAGTGGATGGTGAGACTAGACAAGCGGTGGTAGGGGGGAGATGATGCAGGGTGCTCTAGGCCATGTTGGGGGTGTGCGTTTTAACCTTAAGTGAGCTAAGAAGCCCTTAGAGAATTTGATCAGAAGAGTGGCTGGATTCAACTACTGTTTGAACAGGATCCATCAATCTTCTGGGTTAAGGATCAACTTTTCAGGTGCAAGGGGGAGGCCAGTTCACCCCTAGGTCCCTCTTCTGACCCTGCCCTATGACTGCGGAGTGAAGAGTTTACAGGCAAAGGGGACCCCGGCGAGGTTCCAGACAAAACTGTACTGAAACTCAGGAAGGTGAAGGGTCCACTGTGCTTTACTGCCAGGGCTGAGGGGAGAACCAAGCCTCCTAACTTGGTCCTGGGCTGTTTTCACAAAGCTGCAATGACAATAGAGGAAGCTTGGTGTCGCTTTCTTTTTTGCCCAAGGATGATGGAGCATGGCTTACATGCTGGGGATGAAGAGACTCTCCTTCTCAGGCCTCTCCCCCACACTGGGAAAGGAATAGAAGCTTGAATGGCAGCACTGGACATCACAGTCCCTTTTCCTGCTTCAGTCACCATCCATGTGAAAGAGGCAGTCTTTATGCAACTACATGTCGTGACACGTGACTTTCTCCCTCAACCTTCACCCCAGCCTGACTCCGGACGACAGGTTCAGGCTGGACTCTTGATCTGAGCCGTGGAATCTGAAGGCTGGCCAGGCAGATTGAGATGATGCAGCCTGGCACGAAAAAGACAAGAATGGCCAATCAGAATCCCTCTCTGGAATCCAAATTAAGAAATACCAATAAAAAGAGGTCCTCAGCAGTGGTATCTGAAGCTAAAAGTGAACATAGATGTAGAGCTGGGTTAAGGCTTATGGCAAACACGTGGTGAAGGAGCAGACCTACAGAGAAAAGCACAAAGGCATGAGTACTGTGGTACCTATAAGAGTCCCAGGAAAGGCTGGGTCACACTCATGCCGGAGCATTCGCAAGGAGAATCGAGCACCATCTTTGTTCAAATTCCCCTGAGTCACCTTTCCCTGAGACCAGCAGTGCTGCTTTTTCTGAAAATGGGTATATGTACAGTAGCATCTACTTCTGAATGTCCAAGCCATAACATACCCACCTCTGCTTAGCCAGTCTCCATAGGAACACACCCAAGATAATATCACACATTCTCCTTAGAACCACCCCTTCATATAAATGAGATCATACAGTATTCTTTCTCTGATTGACTTATTTCATCTAGTATAATACTCTCTACATTCATCCATGTTGACCCAAATGGCGAGGTCTTGTTATTTTTTATGGCTGAGCAATATCCCATCATATGCATACATGTAACATCTTTTTTATCTATTGGCGCACACAGAGGTTGCTTGCACATACTGGCTATTGTAAATAATGCTGCAGTGAACATAGCAGTATAGATATCTTTTCAAATTAGTATTTTCATGGGAAAAATACCCAGAGACAGAATTGCTAGATCATGTATCAGTTCAGTTAGTCGCTCAGTCGTGGCCGACTCTTTGCGACCCCAAGAATTGCAGTACGCCAGGCCTCCCTTTCCATCACCAACTCCCAGAGTTCACCCAAACTCATGTGCATTGAGTCAGTAATGCTATCAAGCCATCTCATCCTCAGTCATCCCCTTCTCCTCCTGCCCCAAATCCCTCCCAGCATCAGACTCTTTTCCAAGGAGTCAACTCTTCGCATGAGATGGCCAAAGGATTGGAGTTTCAGCTTTAGCATCATTCCTTCCAAAGAACACCCAGGACTGATTTCCTTTAGAATGGACTGGTTGGATCTCCTTGCAGTCCAAGGGACTCAAGAGTCTGCTCCAACACCACAGTTCAAAAGCATCATTTCTTCGGTGCTCAGGTTTCTTCACAGTCCAGCTTTCACATCCATACATGACCACTGGAAAAACCATAGCCTTGACTAGACAGACCGTTGTTAGCAAAGTAATGTCTCTGCTTTTGAATATGCTATCTAGGTTGGTCATACCTTCCCTTCCAAGGAGTAAGTGTCTTTTAATTTCATGGCTGCAATCACCATCTGCAGTGATTTTGGAGCCCCCTCAAAATAAAATCTGACACTGTTTCCACTGTTTCCCCATCTACTTCCCATGAAGTGATGGGACTAGATGCCATGATCTTCGTTTTCTGAATGTTGAGCTTTAAGCCAACTTTTTCACTCTCCTCTTTTACTTTCATCAAGAGGCTTTTTAGTTCCTCTTCACTTTCTGCCATAAGGGTGGTATCATCTGCATATCTGTGGTTATGGATATTTCTCCCAGCAATCTTGATTCCAGCTTGTGCTTCTTCTAGTCCAGCGTTTCTCATGATGTACTCTGCATAGAAGTTAAATAAGCAAGGTGACAATATACAGCTTGACGTATTCCTTTTCCTATTTGGAACCAGTCTGTTGTTCCATGNGCTTTTTAGTTCCTCTTCACTTTCTGCCATAAGGGTGGTATCATCTGCATATCTGTGGTTATGGATATTTCTCCCAGCAATCTTGATTCCAGCTTGTGCTTCTTCTAGTCCAGCGTTTCTCATGATGTACTCTGCATAGAAGTTAAATAAGCAAGGTGACAATATACAGCTTGACGTATTCCTTTTCCTATTTGGAGTCAGTCTGTTGTTCAATGTCCAGTTCTAACTGTTTCTTCCTGACCTATATATAGGTTTCTCAAGAGGCAGGTCAGGTGGTCTGGTATTTCCATCTCTCGAAGAATTTTCCACAGTTTATTGTGATCCACACAGTCAAAGGCTTTAGCATAGTCAATAAAGCAGAAATATATGTTTTTCTGGAACTCTCTTCCTTTTTCCATGATTCAGCCAGTGTTGGCAACTTGATCTCTGGTTCCTCTGCCTTTTCTGAAACCAGCTTGAACATCTGGAAGTTCATGGTTCACATATTGCTGAAGCCTGGCTTGGAGAATTTTGAGCATTACTTTATTAGCGTGTGACATGAGTGCAATTGTGCAGTAGTCTGACCATTCTTTGGCATTGCCTTTCTTTGGGACTGGAATGAAAATTGACCTTTTCCAGTCCTGTGGCCACTGCTGAGTTTTCCAAATTTGCTGGCATATTGAGTGCAGCACTTTCACAGCATCACTTCCGGGAGTTGAAATAGCACAACTGGAATCCTATCACCTCCACTAGCTTTGTTCATAGTGATGCTTTCTAAGGCCCACTTGACTTCACGTTCCAGGGTGTCTCACTCTAGGTGAGTGATCATAACTGTGATTATCTTGGTCGTGAAGATCTTTTTTTCCTATAGCTCTTCTGTGTATTCTTGCCACCTCTTCTTAATATCTTCTGCTTCTGTTAGATCCATACCATTTCTGTCCTTTATTGAGCCCATCTTTGCATGAAATGTTCCCTTGGTATTTTCAATTTTCTTGAAGAGATCTCTAGTCTTTCCCATTCTGATGTTTTCCTCTATTTCTTTGCATTGATCACTAAGGAAAGCTTTCTTATCTTTCCTTGCTATTCTTTGGAACTCTGCATTCAGATGCTTATATCTTTTCTTTTCTTCTTTGCTTTTTGCCTCTCTTCTTTTCAATGCTATTTGTAAGGCCTCCCCAGACAGCCATTTTGCTTTTCTGCATTTCTTTTCCATGGGGATGGTCTTGATCCCTGTCTCCTGTAGAATGTCACGAAACTCATTCCATAGTTTATCAGTTCTCTATCTATCAGATCTAGGCCCTTAAATCTCTTTCTCACTTCTACTATATAATCATAAGGAATTTTATTTAGGTCATACCTGAATGGTCTAGTGGTTTCCCCACTTTCTTCAATTTCAGTCTGAATTTGGCAATAAGGAGTTCATGATCTGGGCCACAGTCAGCTCCTGGTCTTGTTTTTGTTGACTGTATAGAGCTTCTCCATCTTTGGCTGCAAAGAATATAATCAATCTGATTTCAGTGTTGACCATCTGGTGATGTCCACGTGTAGAGTCTTCTCTTGTGTTGTTAAAAGAGGGTGTTTGCTATGATCAGTGCATTCTCTTCGCAAAACTCTATTAGCCTTTGCCCTGCTTCATTTCATATTCCAAGGCCAAATTTGCCTGTTACCCCAGGTATTTCTTGACTTCCTACTTTTGCATTCCAGTCCCCTATAATGAAAAAGACATCTTTTGGGGGTATTCGTTCTAAAAGGTCTTGTAGCTCTTCATAGAACCATTCAACTTCAGCTTCTTCAGTGTTACTGGTTGGGGCATAGACTTGGATTACCGTGATATTGAATGGTTTGCCTTGGAAACGAACAGAGATCATCCTGTCATTTTTGAGATTGCATCCAAGTACTGCATTTCAGACTCTTTTGTTGACAATGATGGGTACTCCATTTCTTCTGAAGGATTCCTGCCCGCAGTAGTAGATATAATGGTCATCTGAGTTAAATTCACCCTTTCCAGTCCATTTTAGTTCACTGATTCCTAGAATGTCAACATTCACTCTTGCCATGTCCTGTTTGACCACTTCTAATTTGCTTTGATTCATGGACCTGACATTCCAGGTTCCTATGCAATACTGCTCTTTACAGCATCAGACCTTGCTTCTATCACCAGTCACATCCACAACTGGGTATTGTTTTTGCTTTGGCTCCATCCCTTCATTCTTTCTGGAGTTATTTCTCCACTGATCTCCAGTAGCGTGTTGGGCACCTACTGACCTGGGGAGTTCCTCTTTTAGTATCCTGTCATTTTGGCTTTTCTTACTGTTAATGAGGTTCTCATGGCAAGAATACTGAAGTGGCTTGCCATTCCCTTCTCCAGTGGACCAGGTTCTGTCAGACCTCTCCACCATGACCCGTCCATCTTTGGTGGCCCCACAGGGCATGACTTAGTTTCATTGAGTTAGACAAGGCTGTGGTCCTAGTGTGATTAGATCGACTAGTTTTCTGTGATTATGGTTTGTATGTCTGCCCTCTGATGCCTCTCACAACACCTACCGTCTTTTTTGGTTTTCTTTTACCTTGGGCATGTGGTATCTCTTCACGGCTGCTCCAGCAAAGCGCAGCCGCTGCTCCTTACCTTGGACAAGGGGTATCTTCCTCACAGCCACCCCTCCTGATCTTGAACGTGGAGTAGCTCCTCTCAGCCCTCCTGTGCCCGCCCAGCCACCGTTTCTTGGACATGGGGTTGCTCCTTTCGGCTGCTGCCCCTGACCTCAGGCGTGGGGTGATCATATCATAGTTCTGTTTTTAGAACTCCATACTGTTTTCCATAGTGGCTACACCAATTTACCTTCCCACCTACAGTGCACAATGGCTCTCTTTTCTCCTCATCTTTGTCAACACTTACTTCCTGTGTTTTTTGTAATAACCTTTCATACAGGTGTGGGGTGATATCTCATTGTGGTTCTGATTTGCAGTTCCCTGATTAGTAGTGTTGAACATCTTATGTGTCTGTTGGCCATCTGTATGTCTTCCTTGGGAAATGTCTATTCAGATTCTCTGTCCACTTTTAAAATAGGTTCTTTGTTTTTTTCTAATGTTGAGTCATGTCAGTTTTGTTGTACGCTTTTTATATTAACCCCTTATCAGATGTATCATTTGCAAATATTTTCTTCCATTCTGTAGGTAGCCTTTTCGTTTTGTTGATAATTCCCTTGGCTGTACAAAGGTTTCTTCATTTGTAGTCCTATCTCTTTGTTTTTGCATTTGTTTCATTTGCCTGAGGAGACATAACCAAAAATACATTGCTAAAATTTGAGTGTTCTGCCTGTTTTCTTCTGGGGGGTACATTTAAAACCTGACACTATAAAAGTCTTTAATCAGTTTTGAGTTTATTTTTGCATATGGCATGGGAAAGGAAAGTCCATTTCCTCTTGCATGTAGCAGTCCAGTTTTCCCAACACTCCTTACTGGAGGCTGGACAGTAGCTGTAATTTTGATGTGTCTGTGGGCGGAGGTGAACTCAGTATCTTCCTACTTTTGCCGCCTTGACCTCCCTCCAAGTCTGCCTTTAAAAGAACTAATGTTGATTGTGTTTAAGTCCATCAGCAACTTATTGATCCATTTCTAACTAAGATGTCTAGACAATCCTCCTGCCAGACTAATAGCTCACTTGGCTCATAGAATTAAATGCTGGGGAGTTCTAGATTTTTTACTATCTTGTTTAAAGTATAATTGGAAAGATAAGATCACATTTTAGGAGACAGAAAAATCTGTTCTCAGATTAATGAACTGACCATTTCATCCCCACCATAAAAATAAGTCTTCTTCCATTGGCTTGTGGGGCTGGTCACAAGTCCTGGCCTCAGGGACTCACTCTCATGGCATTAATGATTTTGATCTTTCAAGCTAGGTATTTATAAAAATTTCCAGTAGAACCATCCAAGGTCAAAATTGAGATTCCCATCCTTAGGATCTTCACCTGTGCGTGCCTGCCAACTAATGAAGCAGTAGGGTCTGGCAGGAAAGGTCGGCTGTTGCCAATGGTGGGCATTGTCTTAGTTTGGTTCTCCAAGAAGCAAAGTCTGAGATGGGGATTCTTAAGAATGCACTGTATTAGGGGAGTGTGCTCAGGAGGAAAAGAGCAAGAAAATGAGAAGAGGGCTGAGGAGAAAATAAATGAAGGATATGGCTTAGATGGCTTCAGTGTGGTCCCATCGGGAACTCTGGGACATAAATTGTACCGCAAAGTTGATCTTATGTTCAGGAGGATTACCTTCTACCCCTTGTCCATCATCAGCCTCTGGTGGGAGGTGGGATATACATAACCTCCCGATGGAGACAGCCTCCATGTGACCAAAGGCAACTCTGCGAAGAAAACAACTGTGAGTTGCTAGGAGCCAACAGAGCACTGGAGGACAGGGTGGATCCACCTGGTGAGGAAGGTCTGGGCCAGTCACCCACTCATCCTCTATAAGCCGCAAGAAAAGATAGGGCGCAAAGTTCTGACACATTCTGCCTCTGCACAGGACAGAAGACACTTTGGGGCACCTGAGAAGTTGTCCTGAATGACTGTATAAACATCAACTGTGACCACTGTTACCAAAGAAGAAACCTCTAGTACTGGATCAATGTCATTTTAGATTGATGGTTTTGATTTTGTCTTTGTTTTCATTTTAAACCTGGGCCCCCATAGTGGGCTGAATGGTGGTCTTCCTTAAAAGACATACCCATGTCCTAAATCCTAGAAGCTGTAAATGTAACCTTACTTGAAGAAAGTGTGTGGGGGGCAGTCTTTGCTAATATAATTAAGGATCTCAGGATGAACTGGGTTCTAAATCCCAAAACAAGTGTCTTTACAAGAGACAGAGAGAAAACACAAACACAGAGATAGACATGTGAGGATGAAGACAGAGATTCAGTTCAGTTCAGTTCAGTCGCTCAGTCATGTCTGACTCTTTGTGACCCCATGAATTGCAGCACACCAGGCCTCCCTGTCCATCACCAACTCTAGGAGTTCACTCAGATTCATGTCCATCGAGTCCGTGATGCCATCCAGCCATCTCATCCTCTGTCGTCCCCTTCTCCTCCTGCCCCCAATCCCTCCCAGCATCAGAGTCTTTTCCAATGAGTCAACTCTTTGCATGAGGTGGCCAAAGTACTGGAGTTTCAGCTTTAGCATCATTCCTTCCAAAGAAACCCCAGGGCTGATTAGAGCCATGCAATCTACAGCCAAGGAATGCCTAGATAGTGCCTCCAGAAGCCAGAGAGACAGGGAGTGGAATTTGTTCCCTAGTGCCTTTGGAGGGGGTGCAGCCCTAAGAAAACCTTGATTTTGGACTTTAGCCTCCAGAACTGCCAAGGAATAAACTTTGGTTACCTCAAGCTACCCAGTTTATGGTGCTTTATTACAACAGCCTCATGAAATTAATACAAATCTTTTATCTGCCTGGTGTTTTTCAAGTTAACTACTCAGAGCCTCAGCTTCCTTATATGTAAAAAAGGATAAAGAATCTCAAAATTTTGTTTGAGGGGGAAAAAAACCACATGGGCACTCAAGAATTGACACATAACAGATGTTCAGTGAACTTTACTTTCCCATCTCTCTTCTGCCTATACTGGCCCTAAACGAAGCTGTATGAAGTAGGTTCTCACTCTGCCTTTCCACTGTGGCAACCCTAACACTGTAACCATAGAACCTTAGCACCTCTCCTCTCATAGATGTATGATATCGCTCTGCCACCAAAGATCAAAATAAGGCCAAACAGAAAATTTTCAATAAAGCATAACTTCAATGATAGCCTATTGGAGGATCAAATATATACATTATTATTAGTAGAGAGTTTGAATTTCTACAAACAGCACAATCATGTAACCAGCATCTAGATCGAGACACAGAACATTACCAGCTTCCCCTCTCCCAGAAATTTCACTTGTAGTCCTTTCCAATCATTATTCCACCACAAGGGAAACCATGATGCTGATGAATTTTGCCTGTTTTTGAACTTCACATAAATGGAACCACATGTGTCTTTTGTGCATATCTCCTTTTGTACCAGGTAATGTTGATGAGACTCACCCATTTTATCTGTAAGGGTAGATTGCATGCTATCATTGCTGTATAACATTTCCATATGGGGACTATATCATAGTTGACCTATCTCTTTTACTAATGATGAATATTTGCGTTGTTGCCAATTGTTGGCTATTACAAATGGTGCTACTATAAACATTCTAGTTTATGTATTTCAGCAAACATGCTTATGGGCTTCCCAGGTGGCTTAATGATAAGGAAACCACCTGCCAATGCAGGAGACATGTGTTCGATCTCTGGGTCAGGAAGATCTCTTGCAGAAGGAAATGGTAACCCAGTTCAGTATTCTTGCTTGGAGAACTGCATTGACAGAGGAGTCTGGCAGGCTACAGTCCACGGGGTCACAGAGCCTGACATGACTGCATGACTAAATAACGGCAACCACAAAGCATACATAGTGGGTTAGTCTGGGGAAACTGACCTCCCTATAGTATTAAATCTTCTAGAACATGAGCATGGGACATCATTCCTTTTATTTAGCTATTTTAAAATGATCTCTCAACAATGATGTACACTTTTCTTTGAAGTCTGTCAACATCTTCCCTTAGATTTACTCCTAGTGTTTCAGTAATACATTTTTGATGCTATTGTAAATGGTACTGGGACTCTGTGGGACTTTAAGGGGGCTTCCTAGGTGGCTTTCATGGTAAAGAATCCACCTGCCAATGCAGGAGACACAAGAGATGCAGGTTTGATCCCTGGGTTGGGGAGATTCCCTGGAGGAGGAGATGGCAACCCACTCCAGTATTCTTGCCTGGAGAATCCCATGGACAGAGGAACCTGGCGGGCTACAGTCCAAGCAGTCGCAAAGAACTGGACATGACTGGAGTGACTGACTGACTGGGATTTTAAGGAAATGGAAATTTTCAATAGCTTGAGCTTTATTGCCTCTCTAGACAAGGAATATAAGATTTCCTTTAATTAAAATTGTAGGAGGAGGA
The DNA here is from genome assembly GCA_006410675.1 of Oreotragus oreotragus. Classification (NCBI taxonomy): domain Eukaryota; kingdom Metazoa; phylum Chordata; class Mammalia; order Artiodactyla; family Bovidae; genus Oreotragus; species Oreotragus oreotragus. The sequence goes on along the minus strand of SJYX01007904.1, from coordinate 333,475 downwards.
AAATTATCCCAAACTGTTAAAGCTGGCAAAGGGGAAAACAAATAGGATCAGAGGTTGCAATTAGTCCATTTCAGTCATCAATGACAGCTTCCAGCTTTCATCATCAATGGTATCTAATAAGCCCTAAGAAACCCTTTTCCAGAAAAGTACCCAAAAGAAACAAGTTGAAATTCTGTGGTTTATGTGAAATAGATTAATTCTCTTGATCTTTGGCCAGAGTTTAGTACTTTCTCTGATTTCAAAACTCTGAAAAGGGAGATAAAATCCAACATTTATATACTCTGTTATGTGTCAAGTACATTTACATAATTATCTCTTAATTCTCATGATAAACCCATATGCTGTTAGCATTTACTCGATTTTACAGTTGAGGAATCTGAAACACAGAGAGATTAATGCCCCAAATCTCACTGCATCAGTGATAGAAATGCAAATCCAGGCCTGACAGATGCCAAAGGTAATTTTCCCCTCCTTTAAAAGTACATTAATTAGTATCTTTTCAACTATTAAAGGAATGTTCATTATAGAAACTCTCAAAAATATAAAGTAAGGACAACTGGTTTTTATAAATACATATTTTTTCAATTAATATTGCTTCATGGTAACTACCTTATAATTTTACATATCCTTCTGACATCATTCTAATGTATATATAATTTTTTATCAGTTAAATCCTGCATATTTTTTTTAACCAACTATCTTTCATGCTGGACCCTTAAATTTTGTGTGTGTGGGTTATTCTTTTTTTTTATTAGTTAATTTATTTTAATTGGAGGCTACTTACTTTACAATACTGTGGTGGTTTTTGCCATACATTGACATGAATCAGCCATGGGTGTACATGTGTTCCCCATCCTGAACCCCCCTCCCACCTCCCTCTCCATCCCATCCCTCAGGGTCATCCCAGTGCACCAGCCCGGAGCACCCTGCCTCATTCATCGAACCTGGACTGGCGATCTATTTCACATATGATGGACCCTTAAATTATTTGTTTTTCATTGAATTTATAACTCTGCAATGAACTACAGAGGCATTTGTATCATTACAACTTTGCATACACTTATAATTTCTCGTTTATGAGAAATTCCTCAAAACATTCTCCCGAGTTAAAGGAATAGATGTATGTGAAGGCTCTTTAATATACCTACACCTGATGCCCCACGCCCTTGAGATGGGTCACTGTCCCCACTCCCCACTGTCTGAGAGAGTGGCCACCACTTTGTCTTTGCCTGTGTTGGGTTTTATCACTTAGAAAAATACTTAACCAATTGGATAGGTTTAAATCATATAAATTTATATTTGTTTAAGTAATAGTGATACTGGACATTTACTTATAGGCCACATGTATTTTCCCTTTTGGACACCACTGTTTCTCAGGATATGGTCTGGTAATCCTGGATTAGAATCACAGGATACCCTTGCTCATCTATATCATGTCAGATGTGCTTTCAGGTATATTAATAGTTGCAGAGAGACTTGTTGAATGTAATTGTTCAAACCTGGCTGTGTGAATAAGCAACAACACAGTTTCAGTGGTCCAGGGTAGGCTGCTGCTGCTGCTGCTAAGTCGCTTCAGTCGTGTCCGACTCTGTGCAACCCCATAGACGGCAGCCCATCAGGCGCCACCATCCCTGGGATTCTCCAGGCAAGAACACTGGAGTGGGTTGCCACTTCAGCCACTGTGAATTTAGCCTCTGTGCCAAGAGATCTTAAAAACAGTAAGGTAAAATTTTTATTTTGAAGTGTTAAAAAAAATACTGTAAAAGCTATGAAAGCTACACCTAGAAAGCCAAGCAAAATAACATGCCATCTAGTGCTGGCCTTCGAGGGACAGAGGGGAAGTACAGCTGGGTGGGCTGCTCAGCCTCTCTGAGCTCAACCCCCTCCACTGACTCTGGTCTCATCAAATAGTGACAAAAAGATTGTTTTTCCTGAGGATGGCAGGCATATGTTTACAGGCATTTGCTTTCCATTTCTCATGCCTTACAGGGAGTTCTAGGGACATAACATCTGCAGTGGTATTATTTGGGGGCCAGCTATTTTTTATTATGCCTGTGCAATTCAAACAAGCAAAACTTAATTTCATTAGCAGTTTTAGAACTTTATAGCCCAAGGAGTACCTATGGGTTTTTATTACCAACAGGCCAGAAGACCTGGATCATAGGCCAGGATTTACAGGATGAGCAGATGATGACACACCACTTTCTAAGATGCAGATCGTGTAGGAACCTCTTAAGAAAACAAGCTAAAAATGTCCTCTTCCTGGGAAGGAAGAGAAAACAATTTTATGTATTGAGCCCCTTAGTTCTGCAGGTGCTACATGCTATTCATATACTCCCTCCTTTATCCTCATAACACTGACCCAAGGTGGCTCTTCATGTCTTCCTGTGGTTGGTACCCAAGCCATGATGACTTGCCCAAATGAAGGGTTGTTTTTACTTATGTGCAACTTGTGTAGATAAAGTGCCTTTGACAGAGTTGGTGCTCCATAGATGATTAGAGATGAATGAATGAACAAAGGAAGCAACAGCAGACACTGACCTGTGGTCTACTGATGCCAAACCCCCTCTTCTTGTTACATCACATTGACACTGAGGGCTGGGCATCAGCAGAGTTGTCTTTTCTGGCCAGAAACTATGAGCTGGCTTGACCCAGAATGGACATATTGGAATGGTGGATTCATAGACATGCTCAAAAATTCAGAATTTAACCACAGGTCTCTCTTTCTCTCTCTCTCTCTCTGTCTCTCTCTCTCTCTCTCTCTCACACACACACACACACACACACACAGGTGCCATCACACAGTGATCATAATCAGGGCTGGGATGCCCACTTCTTGAGCTCTACTGCCCCAGCCTCAGCTGAGCTCTGCCAGGAAAAGAGCAGACAGGGCTCCCTTCACCCTGCTCCCAACCCCTCCTCGAGTCCTGCCACTTTCCCAGCCCAGCAGAACTGTGCTCGCTGCTCTCTGCTGAAACCCAGGGAGGGAAATCATTTTCTTTCTAGCCATGCTGAGCGCAGCATGCAGGGTAAGGCTGAACTCTGTCAAACAAACAATGCAGAAAACCCAAATTAATACTGAGATGGACCCAATTCTCTGACAGGCGTGTTAAATGTGATTAAAGCTGCATAGCATTCCCTGCATACCCATCTGCTGCGTTGAGGAGCCCACAGCTGTTCTAATTTCCGACGACGTACAGTTTCTTGTCAGTTGTGGCAAAAGCATCTCATCTTGTGCAGTCTCCAGGCCCTCCCTCCTTCGTCGGCTGGCCCTGCCAGCTTCTCGAAGCAGTCGCTGATATCCACATGCCTCTGGCCATGAGTCTGTGGAGGAATGTGTGAGCCCTGGCTGGTGCAAAAATGTGTGATCACAGGGAAAGCTTAGCGCTTTGGTGGCTGGAATGAATCTCTTGGATCCTAAGCTGTGGTGACACCACCACCTGCAGCTCCTGCTGGCTTAGGCTGTGGGGTGAGAGGAAAGAACAGGGATGCAGCATTTTGGATGCTAAAGGGAGCTGCCCCTGAGCAGCCCACCAGCTACCACAGAAAGAGCTACCATAGGAACCGATTCTGAAAGCTCTTGAAATCCAGTGAGATCCTGAAGGCTGAGGATCCTAGGGAGAGGCAGAGAAGCAGAGACAGATGGGGTTCTACTGGGTGAGGGAAGGGGGATCCACAGATGCCATTGGCGACCTTGAGACCCAAGGGCCCAGAAAAGGCAGAGGACAGCTAATTTCGGGATAAGAACCAGGCTGGCCAGCATCTTCGTGAAAAAGTTTTAAATGTTGTCCCCTATAGGAGTGTGGCCTTGAGCCAGGATATACACCAGGCAAGCATAGGATTGTTGCCCTATTTGTCCCTTTGACCAGGAGTCCTTGTGCAGTGAACCACCTGTGCAACCATACCCACCAGCTCTGGACAGAAGAAGAGGTCAAAGATTACCTGAGGTTATCTGAAGCAGGGAGACATGATGAAGGGAAAAATACCTGCCCTCAAGCAACCAAGAGGAATAAAGCTAGCATATGAATGTGGAAAATACAAGGGAGCCAAAAAGAAGAGCCAGGAGAGAAATAGGAAAACGGTAGCAAGTGGATTCAAAGAAGTTGAAGTTGTCTTCTTAGCTTCTGGTGGTTTGCCAGCCAGCTCTGGCATTCCTTGACTTGTAGAGGCATGTCAATCTCTGCTTCAGATGTCACAAGGCATTTCCCCATGTGCCTCCATCATCCTATGGCTTATAAGGACACCAGTCATATCCAAGGAATTCTTTCTAAAGGACTGATTGTTGCTTTACATCCGTATGAAACGAAGCATCATAACTTGCTCCACCCAGCTGACCAGCCTGGGCAGGGCTATTGTTTTCTATTCTGGGAAAAATCTGGGCTGGGGTTTTTTCTTGTCTCTAAAACAATTCAAGTTTTTCCTCAAAGCCCCTGTTTTTTAGGTCTGATGAACCAGTACTATCACAAGCTAAATGCAGAAAACAACAGCTCTGGATTAAGAGAAAAACCTAACTGAGCATAACCCCTTGAGTTCTATCAAAGATATCAGAAGTTATGTATTGATTTTCTTAAAGAAAAAATATGAATTGAAAAAAGCTGGTCATTATATGAGAGCTACAGTTTAATTCAGTAAGCATTTGCTGGACAAATACTACACTTCAGGCAGGAAGGATGCAAGAAAAATAAGACATTCTGATGTCAAGGAGTGTCTGGTGGTGACATAAGTACCACATACAAGGCCACAGGACAGCAGGGGACAATGTCAGGAAGTCACGTTCCTTCAAACCCAAGTTCTTCCTTCCCCTAAACTTCAGATCACATCTGTACCACTCTAAGATAACTACAAAATTTCAGTTGTTAGCTAATAACAAAACCAATTTTAGATCAGGTGTAAAATAATCAGATAAACACACAGATACAGCTGTGTGAGTGTGCATGTATAATACACATAGATCTATACAAATACAGTGTGTGTATGCATTAAAAAAAAAAAAAACCCAAGTAGGCATCAAAAATAAAACCAACTTGATGATACAATAGACCAGTTAGAGCTAATTGATATCTATAGGACATTTCACCCTAAAACAATGAATTTAACCTTTTTCTCAAGTGCACACAGAACCTTCTCCAGGATAGATCACATACTGGGCCATAAATCTAGCCTTGGTAAATTCAAAAAT
>SJYX01007904.1:278349-324051 GCA_006410675.1 Oreotragus oreotragus | reverse complement strand
AAAAAAAAAAAAAAAACAGGCATGCTCAAGTGCTTATTATGTGTCAAGCATTTCATTTATGTTTCACATCATTCTTTTAGTTAATCCATGTATTTGGATTATCTCATTTAATCCTTACCTTGACTCTGAGAAGAAGTTCCATAATTTCCTCTTTTTTACCAGTGAGCAAGCTGGGGGGTGACAAGCAATTGACTCAATAAATGGCAGAACAAGGATTCAAACCTATGTCTCTTGCATTCCAAACACAATCTAGGGTAAGGTTCTAGAATGAGCCCCAAGGTCCAGGCTGGGCTCTAAGAGACCAAATCAGCAGTTTTACATTAATTCTGATGGAGGAGAGAAACCACACAAGGAGACCAAAGTAGCTGTATCCAGGGGCAAGGGTGAGGCTGTCAATAGGAAATCAGGCTGCAGCTTGGAGACCAAGGGTTCTGAAACCTTGGGGGAGGAGGGCAATCGAAGCTGAACCTGGGGAAGGGTTGGACACATGGACTATGAGTGAAGCAGGGGTGTCTGGGCTTCTAATCAGTCATTGGTGGGCCTGCCTGCCTAAAGGGCAGTGAAGGTCTGGAAATGGACCCAGAAGACTCAACAAATTCTCACTGGGTCTTCCAGGCAGCTGGCACCTCCTTGGCACATAACCCTCTGCAGCAAATAGAGCACTTACCCAAGAAAGAGCTAAAGCAGGCCCCACGCAGGCAGCTGCCAGGAGTCCCATGCAGAGTCGGGCAGAGCTGGGTCTGGCCTGTGACAGCTCTCAGATACAACACAGGTTAGCTGCCTGGGGTGCTCCCTTGGAGAGGCCAAGCACAGTCCAAATAATGGACCACAGGCTTCAGTGGTCCTCCTGACCAAGCCTTTTTAGGTCACAGACGATGCTGTGTTTATCATCCCCGGGACGAAACATCCTTTGCTCATAGCCCATGCCCCACCCCCACGCACCACCTCCCTCCCTTTGGCAAATGGCTGGACTCTTAGCAAGCTGCGCAGATGTGTCGTGAGTCACTGTCAGTTCAAGTACACAGTATTCCCTGACTTTAACCCCCATCTGCTTGCCCCACATACCTCCCACTCTAAGTGCAGATGGAAGCTGACTCCACAAAGCAGAAGTTCCCTACTCTCAGCCACAGCAGGCAAGGCAGCCACAAAACTGGCTGACCAAGACCCCAGATACAGAGCCCGTGCCAGTGTTGCCCTAGAAGCTTGAGATCCCCACAGCCCTGTGAGCAAGCGTGGATCACATTTACTACAAGGATGAGGAAACAGGCTCAGGGAGGCTGATCTGCGCAAACGCTAATGGGAATGAAAGAGCTGAGATTCAAAACTGAATATGTTCTTTCTCATAGACAACATCTCAAATCAATTATTTTTATTAGCAGTCATAATAATAGCAGTAGCTTGGGGGCTACACCCTGTGTTGAATGCTTCATATGTATTAAGTTATTTGAAGGTGAAGTCGCTCAGTCGTGTCCGACTCTTTGCGACCCCATGGACTGTAACCTACTAGGCTTCTCTGTCCACGGGATTCTCCAGGCAAGAATACTGGAGTGGATTGCCATTTCCTTCTCCAGGGGATCTTCCTGGCCCAGGGATCAAACCCGGGTCTCCCGCATTGGAGGCAGACGCTTTAACCTCTGAGCCACCATTTAATCCTTCCCAAAAGGCTGAGGAAGATAAGGATTATGATCTGTTTAGAGAGAAGACTCCAGCACAGAGAGCTCAGCAGGCAGGAGAGGATGAGGAGGAAGGCGGTAAGCCACCCACCCCCTGCAGTCCTCATTTCCTTGACTCCTCTCCTGGCAGAGGCTATCCAGCGAATCTGGGCAGACTGAGACTCATGTGACGTCAAGTCCTGATTAGGTCCTCCACAGACCCTTGCTAGGGGTGGAAGGATCCAAGGGGATGGGCAGCCTTGGAGTGTCTGAGAGGTGTTCTGGTGGTTGAGATATGTGTGTGTGTGTTGGGCTTCCCTGGTGGCTCAGCCATGAAGAATCCACCTATCAATGCAGTTTGATCCCTAGGTTGGGAAGATCCCCTGGAGAAAGAAATGACAACCCACTCCAATATTCTTGCCTGGGAAATCCTATGGACAGAGGAGTCTGGTGGGCTACAGTCCACGGGGTCACGAAGAAGAGTTGGACACAGCTTAACAACTAAAACAACAACAAATACTATGTATGGATATATAGATAGGTATGTCTATATATACATATCAGCCTCATAAAATTGCTCCCTGAGGAAAGCAGAGAAAGAAAAGGTGGGCTGGGGAGGTCTTGAGCTGCTGCTGCTAAGTCACTTCAGTCGTGTCCCACTCTGTGTGACCCCATAGACGGCAGCCCACCAGGCNGGTCAACGGTTCAGCTCAAGAGAGGAACCGTTTACTAGTTTGTTGCCCATCAACCCACTGGTGCATTTCACTGGGACATGTTAACGGTCTCCAGTATCAAAATGGAAATAACATCCATTCTGTGACCCACCCTAGGTTGGCCGCCCTCCAGGTTGGCCTTCCAACTGTCAGTTAACGTGTACTCAAGAATTATAAATTAATTTGAACATTAATCTTAAAACCATAATCAGGAAACTATATTCTCTTTAAATATACACATAACATTCTAACGTCAAATACTGATAGCCATTAAAAGAGTTTCCCTATCATTTCTTTGAACAATATACAGAACAAAGAATTACCAAATATATCTAAAATGAAATATTTTTTTCAGTTGTCTGCATTATTCTCGTACACTCTTCCTATCAACTGGCAGCATCTCTGTTTTCTAAGCCACACACACTACTTCAGCTTTAATTAAAAGGCCCGTTGCCATAGTTTCCCTGAGAACAGCTCAAGGCATGCTCAAGACCATTATTTTCTTAAGGTTTCTAGAGAAATTGTAACATAGCAGTAGCCAGCCAAAATTCCCCAATTTTACCTCCCACCCAGTACAGCAGATGACTCAGACATAGAGCTAGGTATTCTGAACATTTTTAAGAGACTCTACAACCAGGAATGTTACTTAAAATTCAGCCGTGGGTTTCTTCTATTCTGCCACATTGGTAATGTAACCAGCAGGCCCAGATTGATGGGGGGTTCAGCCTACAGACACAACACTGCCTGCATCTATGGAAACACCAGCACTTTTTCCTTTCTAACAATAAAGGAGAAAATACACTGTATTTGCACATTAATATCATCTTTTGCTTCATATCACCTAATAACTCAGAAATGTAAACCCAACATGTTAGGGGAAAGCTGTCAAAAATAGATAAAAGCAATGGAAATTCACTTCTTTAAGGATTTCAAAATTAAAAAGTGGAACTCACAGAACCTTACTTTTTGGGGGTTTTGTTTTAATTTTAGTTCACACCACACAGCATATGAGATCTTAGGTCCCTGACCAGGAATGGAACTGGGTACCCCGTGCCATGGAAGCATGGGGCCTTAAGCACTGGACCACCAGGAAAGTTGCCCTAATTTTATTTTATTTTGGAGTATAGTTGATTTACAATGTTGTGTGAGTTTCAGGTATATAGCAAAATGATCACTTCCTAAAAGTTAGAACCTGCTTCCATCCTAGTTCTCATCCTGCTTCCAGATGGGTGAGATTTTATTTACCACTATCTCTAGGTCTTGAAGAGTAAGCTCGAAGGTTATTCTGAGCCTTCAAGGTTAAACAATGTGAACTAACACTGACCCCTGTGAACCCCAGGAAGGGCAAATGCCAGTCCAGCTCGCTGTAATTCAGCCCCACTTCCCGGCTTCTCAGGAGCTGTGAGCACAGACTCTGCAGGTTAAATGGCCAGGGCTGGAATTTCAACTTGGGGAGCCCCTGAACCTCAGGCAAGGGATGATTAAAAGAGATAGACATCTGTAAAGATGGGGCGCACTCAGGAAAAGGGCAGCTATCATTCGCTCCCGTAACTAGGTCATCTCCAGGACAGGGAACAGGACAGGATCAGATCTCACTAGTTTCAGGAAAGCTGAAACGCATCCTACTTCCTTTTAAAAGCCATGATGAACTATGTAATTACTGATCTTTCCAATGTAAACATTATACAAATCATTTGACTTCCTTATTCTGTATTACCAAACTTCCTTTTATTCTCTCTTCTACATATGAAGAGATTCTAGGAAGTATTTGAGAGATACTGCTGTTCTTCTTTCAGTCGCTAAGTTGTGCCTGACTCTTCGCAAGCTCATGAGCTGTAGCCCACCAGGCTCCTCTGTCCATGGGATTTCCCAGGCAAGAATACTGGAGTGGATTGCNACATATGAAGAGATTCTAGGAAGTATTTGAGAGATACTGCTGTTCTTCTTTCAGTCGCTAAGTTGTGCCTGACTCTTCGCAAGCTCATGAGCTGTAGCCCACCAGGCTCCTCTGTCCATGGGATTTCCCAGGCAAGAATACTGGAGTGGATTGCGATTTCCTTCTCCAGGGGATCTTCCCGACCCAGGAGTCAAACTCACGTCTCTTGAATTAACAGGTGGATTCTTTATTGCTGAGCCACCAGGGAAGGCCTATTTGAAAGATAGAAGAACCATATTCCCAACCAGGAGCACAGGGAAGTTAAAGATGCCCTGTAAGTAGAGATGAGATGTATTTACTAATGAATAAATGCATGGTGAATAACGACAGTGCCATTTTGTCATAGCTGTTATGCTATGTGTCCCTTCCACTTGGAGACGCTTGCATATTTTAAAAATCACATATATTATTGTCACTAATTCTCACAAAGTCCTATAAAATGACAGAACAGGTACTGCTATGTCTACTTTACCTAAAGAGAAAGGGATTCACAGCAGTACTAAGTGACTCACCCAAGGGAAGCTAAGGAACACGTTTCCCAGTAGGTCTTCAATGCCCGAGTCAGGACTCTCCCCACCCCTCTGCTTGGTCAGCACTCTCCCCACTCTCACGGGCCCTGTAACAGCAGCATTTGAAGGCGGGCTGGGAAATCTCTCCTCGGGGAGATTCTGTAGCCCTATATACTCCAGAACACACACTTCATAACTTCCAACAAACTTGGAGCAACCGCACGGGCCTGAAGGGTACCTCCTGCCTCCTTACTGCAGGAAAAAGATCTGAGCTGGAATTTCGAGTTGTAGGCTAGGGACTGAGGACTCTGTGTTACTATTTCTCCAAGTTTCACAGGTAATTTACATGAGGTTTTCCACAACATCTCATATCTAAGTTCAACCTGCCAAGGCACTACCCAGGACAATCCTAACAGGCAAGGATATCTGGTTATCTCCCTGCAGGAATTCTTACCTGGGGGGTCTACCTCTGCCCTGGGTTTCCAAAGATGATCATGAAGACAGCTCCTGCAAGCATTTAAAAGTATGTGCAAAACTATGTCTGTGTATCTCCAATTTTTCTCAAGATGTGGACCACAGTTTTCATCAGATTCTCAGAATGCCTCCCCACCATGGGTTAAGATCCTGTAGAAGGATTTCAGAGCAGCAGGAACTAGTTGGATCTCATTATTATTACTTTACTTGGAAAAATGTTAAGTTTCTGTTTGTGACTATGTCATTTTTTTAAATTGGAAAATTATACCAAATCTCCACATACCAGTGAACCAGTGAAGTTTCTCAGTCTTTGCAATCCCATGGATTGCAGCCTACCAGGCTCCTTCATCCATGGAATTTTCCAGACAAGAGTACTGGAGTGGATTGCCATTTCCTTCTCCAGGAGATCTTCCCGACCCAGGGATTGAACCCAGGCCTCCTGCATTACAGGCAGATGCTTTACCATCTGAGCCACCAGGGAAGCCCACATATATATCTCCCCATATATATCTGTAATTTCTTCAGGACACCCTAGAGCAGCTTTCAAAACAAGAGAGCTATAGTCTAGGTGACTTGGAAATACTCACAGACTCCTACTGCCTCAATCTTGCAGCCACTGTGCAGGGGGTCAGGTCAGGAATTTACCTAATGGGATTCATTAATGATTCTCCAGAGTCAATCAGCTAGTTATTTAAAAGTAACAGTTTAATGCTAAATTACTTCTTAATGTGAGAGTTCTACTCTCTTTGTAAATAAAATCTGTATGTGGTTCTTTAATCTCAACCTATTTGGTTTTCAAGAATTAGAAAGAAATCCAGAAAATCTGGAGAATGATGAGATTAAATGAATTTGTTTCCCAAAAGACAGTGTATTGAATTTAGATTCCTGAAAAATCTGCATAATGATGAAAGAGGTGGAACTTCAGTACTGCATGGGTTATATGTAGCAAAACACATCTCTCCCAGCATCATCTTTTTTTTTTGGTGGCTGTGCTAGGTCTTCACTGCCGTGCAGGTTCTTCCTTAGTTGCAGCGCTCAAGCTTCTCATTGTGGTGGCTCTTCCTGTTGCAGAGCACAGCTCTAGGACATTCGGCCTTCAGCAGCTGCAGCACACGGGCTCAGCAGTTACGGCTCCTGGGCTCTAGAGCACAGGCTCAATAGTGGTGGCCCATGGGCTCAGATGCTTCACAGCATGGGGGATCTTCCCGGACCAGGAACTGAACCCATGTCTCCCGCACTGGCATCTCTGCCTGCCAGTGAGCCACCAGGGAAGCCCCCACCTACCAGCATCATCTTATTAGACGGCAAAGTACAATGAGATTTTCCAAAAAGTGAACAAATTAAAGAAGGAAAGCAATGGGTTTAAGGTGAAAGGGAGATAGACTGATTAAAAACAGGCTGTGGTTCTGGTTACAATAAATTAGAACAAGCGTATACCTGTCACTGAGCACAGATATACACACTTGGACAGAATGCACTGAGCCGCTTCTGAGGATTCTGAATAGGAAAGAGTAGTGAGAAGCCTGAAGCAAAAAGGCCTGAATTCCAAGTACCACCAAACCAGTGATGGCTTTGCTGCGTTTGACCTCCAGCATCCCCAGGCTGAATGCAACTCAGCAGGGCAGCTTGAAACCCGGAGCTGGTACTGAGTCTGAAGCAGAGACAGTTCCGGGAAACGCCCACTCATCCTGGCTTCTGGAGTGAGGGAGGGAATCCTTAAGACTCAGACAGAGCGCAGACATCCCTCATCTTTTTCTTTTCTGAGGTCTCTTAAGCCTCAGCTTTCAACCAGTCCCATGAGCAGTGACATTAGAAGTCNAATTTCCTTCTCCAGGGGATCTTCCCGACCCAGGAGTCAAACTCACGTCTCTTGAATTAACAGGTGGATTCTTTATTGCTGAGCCACCAGGGAAGGCCTATTTGAAAGATAGAAGAACCATATTCCCAACCAGGAGCACAGGGAAGTTAAAGATGCCCTGTAAGTAGAGATGAGATGTATTTACTAATGAATAAATGCATGGTGAATAACGACAGTGCCATTTTGTCATAGCTATTATGCTATGTGTCCCTTCCACTTGGAGACGCTTGCATATTTTAAAAATCACATATATTATTGTCACTAATTCTCACAAAGTCCTATAAAATGACAGAACAGGTACTGCTATGTCTACTTTACCTAAAGAGAAAGGGATTCACAGCAGTACTAAGTGACTCACCCAAGGGAAGCTAAGGAACACGTTTCCCAGTAGGTCTTCAATGCCCGAGTCAGGACTCTCCCCACCCCTCTGCTTGGTCAGCACTCTCCCCACTCTCACGGGCCCTGTAACAGCAGCATTTGAAGGCGGGCTGGGAAATCTCTCCTCGGGGAGATTCTGTAGCCCTATATACTCCAGAACACACACTTCATAACTTCCAACAAACTTGGAGCAACCGCACGGGCCTGAAGGGTACCTCCTGCCTCCTTACTGCAGGAAAAAGATCTGAGCTGGAATTTCGAGTTGTAGGCTAGGGACTGAGGACTCTGTGTTACTATTTCTCCAAGTTTCACAGGTAATTTACATGAGGTTTTCCACAACATCTCATATCTAAGTTCAACCTGCCAAGGCACTACCCAGGACAATCCTAACAGGCAAGGATATCTGGTTATCTCCCTGCAGGAATTCTTACCTGGGGGGTCTACCTCTGCCCTGGGTTTCCAAAGATGATCATGAAGACAGCTCCTGCAAGCATTTAAAAGTATGTGCAAAACTATGTCTGTATATCTCCAATTTTTCTCAAGATGTAGACCACAGTTTTCATCAGATTCTCAGAATGCCTCCCCACCATGGGTTAAGATCCTGTAGAAGGATTTCAGAGCAGCAGGAACTAGTTGGATCTCATTATTATTACTTTACTTGGAAAAATGTTAAGTTTCTGTTTGTGACTATGTCATTTTTTTAAATTGGAAAATTATACCAAATCTCCACATACCAGTGAACCAGTGAAGTTTCTCAGTCTTTGCAATCCCATGGATTGCAGCCTACCAGGCTCCTTCATCCATGGAATTTTCCAGACAAGAGTACTGGAGTGGATTGCCATTTCCTTCTCCAGGAGATCTTCCCGACCCAGGGATTGAACCCAGGCCTCCTGCATTACAGGCAGATGCTTTACCATATGAGCCACCAGGGAAGCCCACATATATATCTCCCCATATATATCTGTAATTTCTTCAGGACACCCTAGAGCAGCTTTCAAAACAAGAGAGCTATAATCTAGGTGACTTGGAAATACTCACAGACTCCTACTGCCTCAATCTTGCAGCCACTGTGCAGGGGGTCAGGTCAGGAATTTACCTAATGGGATTCATTAATGATTCTCCAGAGTCAATCAGCTAGTTATTTAAAAGTAACAGTTTAATGCTAAATTACTTCTTAATGTGAGAGTTCTACTCTCTTTGTAAATAAAATCTGTATGTGGTTCTTTAATCTCAACCTATTTGGTTTTCAAGAATTAGAAAGAAATCCAGAAAATCTGGAGAATGATGAGATTAAATGAATTTGTTTCCCAAAAGACAGTGTATTGAATTTAGATTCCTGAAAAATCTGCATAATGATGAAAGAGGTGGAACTTCAGTACTGCATGGGTTATATGTAGCAAAACACATCTCTCCCAGCATCATCTTTTTTTTTTGGTGGCTGTGCTAGGTCTTCACTGCCGTGCAGGTTCTTCCTTAGTTGCAGCGCTCAAGCTTCTCATTGTGGTGGCTCTTCCTGTTGCAGAGCACAGCTCTAGGACATTCGGCCTTCAGCAGCTGCAGCACACGGGCTCAGCAGTTACGGCTCCTGGGCTCTAGAGCACAGGCTCAATAGCGGTGGCCCATGGGCTCAGATGCTTCACAGCATGGGGGATCTTCCCGGACCAGGAACTGAACCCATGTCTCCCGCACTGGCATCTCTGCCTGCCAGTGAGCCACCAGGGAAGCCCCCACCTACCAGCATCATCTTATTAGACGGCAAAGTACAATGAGATTTTCCAAAAAGTGAACAAATTAAAGAAGGAAAGCAATGGGTTTAAGGTGAAAGGGAGATAGACTGATTAAAAACAGGCTGTGGTTCTGGTTACAATAAATTAGAACAAGCGTATACCTGTCACTGAGCACAGATATACACACTTGGACAGAATGCACTGAGCCGCTTCTGAGGATTCTGAATAGGAAAGAGTAGTGAGAAGCCTGAAGCAAAAAGGCCTGAATTCCAAGTACCACCAAACCAGTGATGGCTTTGCTGCGTTTGACCTCCAGCATCCCCAGGCTGAATGCAACTCAGCAGGGCAGCTTGAAACCCGGAGCTGGTACTGAGTCTGAAGCAGAGACAGTTCCGGGAAACGCCCCCTCATCCTGGCTTCTGGAGTGAGGGAGGGAATCCTTAAGACTCAGACAGAGCGCAGACATCCCTCATCTTTTTCTTCTCTGAGGTCTCTTAAGCCTCAGCTTTCAACCAGTCCCATGAGCAGTGACATTAGAAGTCACTGCTAATCCGGTGACATTAGAAGTCCCAGGGGAATAGGAATTAGAACTCTTAGGAAGGAAACCTTCCTCTCTGATCCCAAAAGAGTGGGACAAACTCCCATTTTACTCTTTTTCTCTCTTCCTCCCACTTGGCCCTGGACACAAGAATAGTGACAAAATTGTGCAACAGAACAGGAGAACAATCTCCAACTTCCTGGCTGAATGAAAGGAATCTGAAAGTATTAACAACCTACAGAAATTAAAAGGAGTGAAAGAGATTTGTTGGCCTATTAGTAGGCCAACAAATCAGACAGTTTAGATAAAATGAACAGATTTTTAGAAAGACACAAATTATCAAACTGACTCAAGAAAAAATAGAATATCTTAACAGGCATGTATATAAAGTTTAAAATCTGAATACTTAAATTTTAAATTGATATCTTTGGAGAAGGCAATGGCACCCTACTCCAGTACTGTTGCCTGGAAAATTCCATGGACGAGGAGCCTGGTGGGCTGCAGTCCATGGGGTCGCTAAGACTCGGACACGACTGAGTGACTTCACTTTGACTTTTCACTTTCATGCATTGGAGAAGGAAATGGCAACCCACTCCAGTGTTCTTGCCTAGAGAATCCCAGGGATGGAGGAGCCTGGTGGGCTGCTGTCTATGGGGTCGCACAGAGTAGGACACGACTGAAGCGACTTAGCAGCAGTAGCAGCAGCAAATTGATATCTTAAAAATATTCCCTCAAAGAGAACATCAGCCTCAAATGGCTTCACTTTGAACCCTATCAAACACTTAAATAGTCAATACCAATAATTCACAAACTCAGAAAACAGATAAAAACTCAAAATGGATCATGGTCTACATGTAAGAACCAGAACTGTAAATTTCTAGGAAAAAAAAAAAAGAAAATTTTCATGACTTTGGGTGAGGTAGGGTTCTGAGATATGACATCAAAAGCATGATAATAAAGGGAAATAACTGATAAAATAACTTCTTAAAAATTTTAAACTTTTGCATTTAAAAAGATACCATTAGGTAAACGAAATGACAAACCACACACTGTAAGAAAACATTTGCAAATCATGTGTCTATTAAAGGACTTGCAACCAGAATATATAAAGAACTCTTACAACTCAAGAGGAAGACAGAGAGCAGTTTTTAAATGGGCAGAGATTAGCTCTGGTAGGATCCCATCTTGTACAGCTGTTCCCTGGAAGAGAAGTCATTTCTCTTTCTCTGCCTTCTCTCCCACCTACGAGTGAGCCAGAGTGCACAGAAAGCCACCCAGAGGCCGCAAAACTGTCCTGGTCGTGAAGCGTGATGGAAGTGAGCAGGTATCTTTGAAAACAATCAGTGGAGGGGCCAGGGCAAAAGAAGGTTTTGCACATTATTGAAGCAGAGGCAACGAATGATGAAGGCAGCCCAAGTAAAGCAACACTGGCGACTTTGAGAAATATCTTTCTAGTCAACGGTTTGCCTTGGGGACTCTGAAATGACACCGCCTGGGTTCTCTCGGGTGAACAGCGGTGCAGGTCTGTGCGTATTGGCGGGCAGCACACGGCAGCAGTGGAAGAAGATGAAGATGCTGGAAACTCCTAAGTATCCCTGGAGAGCAACCTGCCCCTGGAAGTGGCAACAAGGCTCTACGGGAAAAGCAAAACTCGATGCTGATGAAGGTGATGATGGTGATTGTTACAAGCTGAAAAGCTCCAGTAAAGAAATCTTTATGATGTATCACTCACTCACTGTGCTCTACAGCAGAAAGGAACAGAACATTGTATATCAACTAGACTCATAAAAAAAAATATGTTTAAGAAATCTCTATGAGATACTAAAGCAAAAATTGCACAGAAATCAAACGAGAATGGAAGAGACTCAAACCATCACTACCAAGATCAAGACATCAAGAATATTTAAAAAAAAAAAAAAAATGGGAAGGGGAGAAAACTACTAAGACACAGAAAGGACCTGTTCTATAGAAGACATTTATAAAAATGCAAGCGAGTATAGAAAACGGTGGTTATCTCCCAAAGTGGAAACCAAAATCATCGATTGTGTGAAGAATTGCTCCAGATGACTGACCTAAAAACTACTCAAGATTTCCTGCAGTTGAGGAAATCTCTTTAAGAAAACAATTTAAATCTTTTGTCAAAACTTTCCATCTTATTTCATTTCTGTCCCAGTTGACATCTAATTGTACTTTTTATAATGCAGGGTGAAAACTTCCCCTACTGTGTCTGATAAATGCTACCCAGGTTCACTGCCAAGAACGCATTGTCCAAAATGCCCATTTTATTTTTAAAAATGGAACTCTACCATTTGCTCAGTCTTCAGAATATACGGAATGCTGTGATAGGACACAGTAGTCATGGTGATCAGACAAACTAAAATGG
Source organism: Oreotragus oreotragus (assembly GCA_006410675.1). NCBI lineage: Eukaryota > Metazoa > Chordata > Mammalia > Artiodactyla > Bovidae > Oreotragus > Oreotragus oreotragus. The sequence continues at coordinate 311,883 of SJYX01007904.1, read as the reverse complement.
TGGAAAGACGAAAATATACATGTGAAATAAATGCAGTATTTCAATAAAGCAAAAGGTAAAATAAAAACGGGAAAAGATTTGAACGTTTCTCTAAAGAAGATATCTGAGCTGCTAACAAGCACACAAAAAAATCTCAAAAATCATTAGTCATTAGGGAAATCCAAAGTGAAAACTACAGCGATACCACTTCAGACCCACTAGAAGAGATATAATCAGAAAAACAACAAGTATGCCAAAGATGTGGAGAAACTGGAACCCCCATACATTGCTGATGAGAATGTTAAATTGTACAGTCACCTTGGAAAAGAGTTTAATAATTTCCTTTAAAAATTAAACATACACTTATCACATAAGCTAGGAATTCACCTCCCAGGCAGCAACCCAAGACAAATGGAAATGTATGTCCACACAAAGATTCCAAGCAAATATTCAGCAGTATTATTTATAACAGCTAAAAATTAGAGAAAAATAAAATGTCCATAATTGTTGAATGGATAAATGAAGTATGGTATATTCATAGACTAAAATACAATTCAGCAATAACAATGAACAAACTATTGATGCATGATACAATGTGGATGAACCTCAAGAACATTAATATTCATGAAAGAAGCCAGATGCAAAAGACTACGTGTTTAAGATTCCACTTATACATAATGTCCAGAAAAGGCAAATCCATAGATACTAAAAGCAGATTCATAGTTTTGCAGATTAGTGGTGGGAACAGGGATCAATGGCAAATAGACATGAGAAATCTTTCTAGGGTAATGGAAAATACTCTAAAACTGGAACATATAGCCACCCACGTTGTTGAAATTGTTAGGCTTAAAAATTTTTCAGGGGGAAGTAATTTTTATATGGATGTAAACAAAGGCATTAGAAAAGACTACCCAGGGCAAACAACAGAAAAACTATAAAATGAGTTCTAAGGAATAGCAGACAGCAGCGAACTAGACATAAATCAAAAGATTAGCCACAGATTACAGAAGTGGCAGCCACATGATTCTCCTTCTCCCACCAGGACTCTATTTCCCCCACTTCCTATAACCTGCTTTGGTCAAAACAATGTATGAGCAGAGGCCACACATGAGCTGAGAGCCTAGATAGGCCCCCAAAGGCCTCATGCACTTCCACTCTCGCTGCTTTGAGAATCCGAGTCTAACCAACCACGGGTGAACCGACCCCGGGTGGCCTGATGGAAGGGGACGAACCATGTACAGGCACACTGTGAGCCAGCCAGAAGCTCATCAGTGGAAGCCAACATGTGGCTGGGGCTGGCTGTGATGAGCCAAGCCTGACTCAGACCAGAACCACTGGCCAGCTAGCTGGGCACCGCCCAAACTGCCGATTCTCAGACTCGCGGGCTAAATAGGTAACAGTCGAACTATTGTTATTCACCGTCACAAAGCAGAAGCCAGCTGACACTCTCTAGGAGCAAACCTGGCTGCCGGATAACATAACAAATGGCTGGGTTTTATGACACTGTCCAGTAAGGCCAGGCCTCCTGGGCATAAGAAAAGCAAAGCAAAGACACTGACTCAGATCTGGTAGCTGTCAAGTCACTGCGCCAGAGGAACTGAATGACCAAGTGAGAACAACAGTAAAAGCTTCTCTACACAACCGATCAGGAGTCTATACCAAGCAGAAAGGCAAGTGCGGTTAGACCAGGAAGTGGTAGCAGGCTGGACCTAGAGAAGCAAGAAACTCATTAAGAGCTCATGATGAGATGCAGAGACAGGCAGGGATGTGGTCAGAGAGATATATTTCAGAACTTAGGATCTGGGAGTTAGAGTAGTTCTAAGACATGGTGAATAATGAGAGAGCTTCAAGATATTTGTCCATTTCATCTAAGTTGTCAAATTTCTTGGCATAAAGTTGTACAAAATACTCTCTTTTCCTCTTAATGTCTGTGGCTTCTAGTGTTAAAATGTTTCTTCCATGTGTTATATCAGTGATTTGTCAATTTTTGAGATCAGTCTAGCTTGATATTTATAAACTTTGTTATCTTTTCAAAAAACCAACTTTAATATATACACTCTGCTAAATATGAAATAAACAACAAGAATCCACCATGAAGCACAGGGAACTATATATAATATCTTGTAATCATCTATAACAGGAAAGAATCTAAAAAGGAATATACACGTATATATAACTAAATCACTTTGCCATCTGCCTGAAACTAACAAAAAATTGTAGATTATATTTCAATTTTAAAATACTTTTAAAAAAACAATCTTGCTTTTGTTCATTTTCTCTATTGTATGTCTTTTATTTATTTCATCAGTGTCTACTCTGATTTTTATTATGTCCTTCCTTCTACTTACTTTGCATTTACCTTTCCTTTTTTTAATCCCTTAGCTTCTAAAAGTTGACAGTTTGTTAGAGTGTAGACCATAAGCAGTAAAAGCTACAGGTTTTCCTCTCCGCACTGCTTTGTCTGCATCCCACAGTTTTGAGATACTGTGTTTCATTACTGCTGCTGCTGCTGCTAAGTCACTTCAGTCGTGTCCGACTCTGTGTGACCCCATAGACGGCAGCCCACCAGGCTCCCCTGTCCCTGGGATTGGCCAGGCAAGAACACTGGAGTGGGTTGCCATTTCCTTCTCCAATGCATGAAAGAGAAAAGTGAAAGTGAAGTCGCTCAGTCTGTCCGACTGTTAGCGACCCCATGGACTGCAGCCCACCAGCTACTCCGTCCATTGGATTTTCCAGGCAAGAGTACTGGGGTGGGGTGCCACTGCCTTTACCGTACTATTCACTTCAAAATATTGCTAATTTTCCTTATGGTTTCTTTTTTGGTGAATGAATTTTCTAAAGCATGTTATTTAGCTTCCAAATATGGGAGGTTTTTCCTAGCAATATTATCATTATTGATTCCTAGTTTAATTAATTGTGTTATGATCAGAGAATATACTATATATGATTTCAATCCTTTTGAATTTAAATTAATTTGTATTGTGAACTGATTTATGGCCTAGAATATAGTCTGTCTTTGGGAATGAATCATGTGGGTATGGTGTTCTATAAATGTCAATTAGGTCAAGACAGTTGATGGCATTATTAAGATTGCTTATATTTTTACTGATTTTCTGTTTGGATACTGTACTGATTGCTGACAGAAGGATGTTGAAATCATCAACTGTGATTCCAAAACTGTTTGCTTCTCCCTTTAATTTTGACAGTGTTTACTCCATGCATACATTTATGATTACATCTTCCTGAACATTTAGTCTTTTAATCATTAAAAAAGAAACATCCTTTTAATCTCTGTTAATACTATTTGCCTTGATATCTATTTTGTCTGAGCCACTCCAATCTTCTTCTGATTATTATTTATATCATTTACATTTTTCCATCTGTTCTCTTTCAATCTAATGTAATAATTGATATGATTGGGTTGAGGTCTACCATCTTCTTATTTTCATTCTGCCTTCTCTGTTTTTTCCTCCTTTGTCCCTTCCTTCTTCGGATCATTTGGATGTTTTTTTAGAATTAAATTTAGGTTTATCTTTTGGCTGTGCATTATTTTTTACTGGTTTCTCTGAGAATTAAAATGTTCATCTTTAACTTTTCATTCTATTTAGTATTTGGAGTTAATACACCACTTCATATAAAATGTAGAAATCCTGCAATCACATGGGGAGCCCATTTACTCCCCTGTACTTCTCTACACTGTAGCTGTCAAATCTTTGTATACATTACAAATCCCACAATGTTATCATTTGTGCACAATCATATGTTTTACAGTTTTACTAGAAAGATGGTACTGATGAAATTATTTGCGGGGCAGCAATGGAGAGACAGACCTAGAGAACAGACTGATGGACACAGCGGCGGAGGAAGGAGAGGGAGGGACGTATGGAGAGAGAAACGTGGAAACTTACATCACCGTATGTAAAAGAGACAGCCGACGGGAATTTGCTGTATGACTCAGGAAACTCAAAGCAGTGCTCTGTAACAACCTAGAGGGGTGGAATGGGGAGGGAAGTGGAGGGAGGTTCAAGAGGGAGGCGACATATGTATACCTATGACTGATTCATGTTGATGTATGGCAGAATCCAACACAAGTCTGTAAAGAAATCATCCTTCAATTAAAAAAAAAAACAGAAATTACAAAGAATAAAATTTTATTTTATATTTACCTTGGTATTTGGTATTTCTGATCTTTTTTATTTAAATTTACCACCACACTTCTTAAAACGAGCTAAACAAAGATAACCACAGCACATTACTTGGCCTTCACCTGGCATGAATGCAGAAAGCATGCATTAAAATTGCCCTGGTGTTTTCACTTAAGATCATGATAGTTAAAGCAACACCACTTGACACCAATTTGATTGTGAACAAAACATAAGATGAGGTACTGCAACTGGGAAACCAAAACTGGTGATAAGGGAGACATTTACAAGATAATTCAAAGTACATTTATGTTGATGTTTCAGATTATAAATTGAAGCAACATTAAATATTAGGCTTCCCAGTAGGCTCAGTGGTAAAGACTCTGCCCACTAATCGAGGAGATGGAGACATGGGTTTGATCCCTGGTTGGGGAAGATCCCCTGGAAGGGGAAATGGCAACCCACTCCAGTATTCTTGCCTGGAGAATTCCATGGACAGAGGAGCCTGGTGGGCTAGTCTATGNGCTCTACACATCTGTGTCTCTTTTGCTGTCTTGCATACAGGGTCCTCATTACCATCTTTCTAAATTCCATATATATGTGTTACTATACTGTATTGGTGTTTTCCTTTCTGGCTTACTTCACTCTGCATAATCGGTTCCAGTTTCATCCATCTTATTAGAACTGATTCAAATGTATTCTTTTTAATGGCTGAGTAATACTCCATTGTGTATATGTACCACAGCTTACTTATCCATTCATCTGCTGATGGACATCTAGGTTGTTTCCATGTCCTGGCTTTTATAAACAGTGCTGCGATATCTTAGGGACTTCCCTCATGGTGCAGTGGCTAAGATGCCGAGCTCCTAATGCAGGGAACTCAGGTTCAATCCCTGGTCAGGAAACTAGACCCCATATGCTGCAACCAATAGATCCTGCATGCTGCAATGGAGATAGAAGATCCTGTGCACCACCACCAAGACCTGGTGCAGCCAAGTAAATAAAATAAATGTTAAATCAGCATTTTCATTTCCCTTTGCCGTGTAACCTAACATACCCCCTGTCTCTGGGAATAAGGACTGTTTTTGGAGGGGGCTGACTAGTTAGCTGACCGCAGGCAGTATCCCCCCGAGCTGCCATTACTTGGCAATAGCTTTTCAACTGTGGAAGATTTACTGCCATCTTGAGAATTTACCACTGTCATCTTCACCTTCACGTCTCCAACTACTCAGCCAGGTGTTTCTAGTTTGGGGTGATTTCATCGTTAAGAATCTTTAATTCTGTAAATTTGAATGGTTTGATTCCTTTTTTAAAAAAAACCCTTCCTACATCAGAAGGAAGAACAGTCCCTCCTTTACCTCTCCATAGAGAAAAGTTAAATTCCACTTTGAGTGCAAACCAAACCTGCAAGATTCAGTTTCAGGGGGAAAATGCACTCAGAGCATTTCGGCTGGAGAAGGGGGAGCCATTTCACAGTCTTCATGAGAACATGCTTGCCTCTGACAGCCAGCCTAGACAGTGTTTATAGCTGTACGGCCTCTGTGCAGTGTGCAGCATCCCACCTCCTCCCAAATGGGGCCATTTGCTTTGAAGAATGCCTCAGAGGCTGCACAAATGCATTCAACTAGTTCCTTTGCTAATTACATCACACATTCCGGAGTTACCGTGGCTGGCTGAATCTAATTACGGTAAATGCATCTACATGGAGATTTCCTAAACACCCAGAGAGAGGTTTTGAAGATTTCAAGCTTTGGGTGGGGGAAAAAAAGGCTGTAATGGAGTCTGGCCACATTGTTCTGTTGGTCTGGGGTAATATAAACACAAGGCAGGGCTCTGTGTATCTGCTTCTTCCTGCTATAAACCCTTGAAGGGGCCATAAGAAACAGAGTGTGCCTTCCTCATTGGATGGCTCCCCTTAGAAACTCGGTATTAAGAGTACAAGTATCCCAGCTCTTTGGAAAAATTCAAAACGCACACCTGCCTCTTTCATTTCCAAACCTTTACTGAGCATCAGCCTTTATCAAGAGCTCTACGTGGAAGACAAGATGGTTAGGTAACTCAAGATAGGCCAGTATTGGAGGATCCTGAGCAGTCTTATTATTTGATGCCACTTTTAATGAATATTCTTTAGGTATTTGTTAGATATTTACTTAGTGGGGATGGGGAGAAAATGATTTAACAATCATTGTATGTAGCAGTAAATTCACTTACTTGATCTCCACTGGCTAAAATAAAATATTCTTTAAAAATTTGTCCATTTTCTAGAGTTTGGGGTTTTTTTCCCCGTGTTTTACAGACCAGACTACCTCTTAGGCAGAGGGATACATTGAAGAGTTTTGAATTCAAGCAAGAAAATAATTCATCCATTGCCAATAAATAGCCCCCTACCAGCATTGGCCGTTGGTTCACTGTGAAAATTACATGTGTGTGTCACAAAAACTCTCAGCAGACTTAGGTGGACCCAGGAAAGAGATTCTGTCTTTCCATTCCAGGATGCTATCAACTATAGCAGGAGAGAAATTAACTCACATTTTGTCATATACCTGAGTTCACTGGCACTATGCACACATTTTTTTTCATATATTCAACAAATATTTTTTATGTGCCTGCTGCTGCTGCTGCTAAGTCACTTCAGTCATGTCTGACTCTGTGTGACTCCATAGACGGCAGCCTACCAGACTCCTCCGTTCCTGGGATTCTCCAGGCAAGAACACTGGAGTGGGTTGCCATTTCCTTCTCCAATGCATGAAAGTGAAAAGTGAAAGTGAAGTCCCTCAGTCGTGTCTGACTCTCAGCGACCCCATGGACTGCAGCCCACCAGGCTCCTCCATCCATGGGATTTTCCAGGCAAGAGTACTGGAGCCTAGAAGATCCCAAATACTGAGCCTGCTCCAAAGAACAGCTCAGACAATGATCCTGTTCATCTCGAGTTTGAATTTTAGTAAGGGTGTGGGATGAAATAATAAACACTGAAATCTACAAATTTCAGGTAGTGATAGGTTCTATGATGTATGTAAACTAGAGAGATATGATAAAAAGCAAAAGTGCTGGGTATTTAAGGGCTCAACAGATACTCTGTGACTGTGGAATGGAGAGCAGATTTAGGTTTTTATTTGTAATTGAGCTGAGATGTGACTAGTGAGGAGGATCTGCCCAAGCAAAACCCTGAGGGAAAGCAGTCCATGCAGAGACAACAGCAAAGGGAAAGGCCGAGCTGAGCTTGTGGCAGGAGGGACAGACAGAAGGCTAGTGCCGTAGCAGCAGAGTGATCCAGGGGTTAGAGCTAGGGAAAGAGAAGGGGAGAAGGGACCCAGACCTTACAGGCTATAGTTAAGGAGACTAGATTTTATCCTAAATACTAAAGGGAAACCATTAAGGGGGTTAATAAAGGGAGTGACCTGATCCAATTCACTCTTTTAAGAGATTATTTAGTTACTGTATGGTGAATGGATTATGGTGGGGAAAGGAGGATTATGGTGGGGAAAGGAGTAGAAATGAGATGAATGCTTAGGCACATTGCAAGAGTCTAAGCCAAAAATAAGGGTAATTTGGACTATGATTATGATTGTCCAGGGGATGTGATGAGAAGTCGCTGAAATCAGGAGATGTTTTGGAGGTGGAGCTTTGTGGATTTACTGATACTACAGTGTTTAAGGTGTGGGAAAGGAATCAAAGGCAATTCCAGTATCACTGGCTGAGATCGGGCAATGTGGTGGGGCGAGGGCATAAGGAAAGACGGCAGGTAGTTACAAATGAGTATTATGTGTTACATTACGTTAAAAGATGAGCTGAGTATTGTGGGAAGACAGAGAAGAAGATGACTAATAGCCTAGGCCATAAAGAAGATGCCATGCTAAAGAAGGTATTTGAAAAGAGCTAATTTAAGTATGGGCTTTCCCTGGTGGCTCAGTGGTAAAGAATCCGCCTGCCAGTGCAGGAGACGTGGGTTCGATCCCTGATCCGGGAAGATCCTCTGAAGAAGGAAATGGCAACCCTCTCCAGGATTCTTGCCTGGAAAATTCCATGGACAGAGGAGCCTGGTGGGCTATAATCCATAGGGTTGCAAAGAGTCAGACCCACCTCTGTGACTGAACAACAGCAAGAAATCTAAGTACAGGTTTCTCAAGTAAAGGAGAGGAAAACAACATGTGCAAAGCACGAGGCAGGCCGTATTGGCAAAGTTCCATGAAACAAACAAAATAGGTATCTGCATTTCCCATGTTAAAAGCCGGAGCCATGCTTAATGCAGAGACAAGAAAAATATTCCTATTAAAATCAGCAACAAGGCAAAGTTTTCCATTTTCACTACTACCTTTTAACACTGATCTGTCAATACAATCAGAGAAGTTAAGGAACTAATGAGATTAAAACTTGCCAGCAGGTTAAATTCTCAGTATGTGTAGATGATATGATCATAAACCTAAGAGGAAAAAATAAAAATAGGAAAAAAATTAAAATGAATATGAAAATTCAAAAAGGTCATTATAAACAAAGTTAGTACTAAGAAATCAGTAGCTCTAAATATGGGAACAATAATCAACTGAAAAATATAGTAGAAGAAAAGGTCTTATTTATGGCACCCCAAAGAATAGACTAACTAGAAATAGACCTAAACTTTGATTTCAAAGAAAATACTGACAGAACTTTATCTCACTAAACAAACTAATTTTAAAATGTATATGAAAAATGCATAGTAACAAGAATATCTAGAAAATTCTGAAAAAGAAAAGAAAGGCAGACTGGTCCTACCAGCTGGTGTTACATAAAGTTAGAGTAATTAAAACATCATGGAGCTGATTAAGAAAATAAAATCCAGAAATAAACTCTAAAACATAGGAGAATGTATAATATGACAAAGGTGGCATTTCATATCAGTGTTTGAAAAACACAATTCAAATGATACTGAGATAACTAGGAAGCCATTTAGAAAAAAAAAAGTTGGATTATTAAATTTATTATCAGATCAAAGTAAATTCTGGTTAGGGGGAAATCACTAAAAAAATACTAGAATTATTCTATAATCTTAGAGAAGGAAACGCCTAAGTATGGGGGGAAATCTGAGAATCAAGAAAAGAATAAAATTGATAAACTCAAATGCATAGAAACTTAAAGTTGCATCACAAACAGAAGAAAGTTGAAAGACATTGGCAAGAGATCTAGGAAAGTTTTTATAACACATATATCAAAGGACCAATTCTCTAAACACATACAAACCCAAATCAATTTTACAGAAAAAGGCCAAAACACAGTAGAAAAATGGACAAAGGAGCTGATCAGACACTCAAACAACACACACCAATGCTAACACACATCTACGACAAACAGATTTAGAATACCTAAAAACGATTAAGAGAAAGCAAATAGACCGGATTTCTCACATTTCAAATTGGCAAATATTAAATCCCTGAATGCAGCCCTCTTGGAGACAGTATGAGGAAACAGTCCTCACTGTGTTATTGCTGGGACTGTAAATTGACGCAACCTCAAGGCAAGGTAAGTTGAATATTTCCATAGAAACCATAACACGTATATCCTTCAACCCTGCTATTCCACTTCTGAGAATTTATCCTACTGGCACATGTGCAAAAAGATATAGCCTCAGAGCTGTTCTTGCAGCATTGTTTATATTAGCAAAGGAAATAACCTAGGTGATAATCAATAAAGGACTGGCCTAATAGATTATAGCATTTCCTTACAATGTTTCAACAGAAGCCATTCAGAGATGATATGCTCTATCCCTATAAATACGGAATTACTATCAAGATAGTGTTTCAAAGTTTTAGAATAATGTGAAAATTTTACAATTATTCTAAATCTCTAATCTACCAGTTCTCCAAAATCAAACAAAAAATGCATACATTTATGCATGTGTGTGTAGGAGACCAGTACCAGTGACTGCCTTTAGGGAGGGGAACAGGATGGTTGAGATATAGAGATGGGAAGGACTTAACTTTTCACATTTGGATCTCTGGAATCATGTGCATGTGCTTAAAAACCAATTAAGCAGCAGAAAGATGAAGACCATATTCATTTTACCTTGAGCTTTGAGATTACATTGTGCGGTGGGAGGAACAGAGATGAAACTGAATAACAAAATGGATCTTGTGGAATTTTGAACATTAGAATGTTCTTAGCACTTAGCAAGGTGCCTGGCCCATTTGAGGTGTCCAATAAACGTTAGCAATTATTACCCACAGATTACATAACAGAATCACACATCATTTAGTGAGGTGGGAGGTTTGATTTTGCAGGTTTAACTAGAGTAGAGTGAATTCTCCTGTTACCCTGTGTTGCAGATGGTGGAGTCTGGTGAGAGCCAGCTGTGAGTCCCGAGGGCCCGACTGTGAGGTGAGAGCTGGCGCTTGGCCTGGAGCCACATCTGGTACCCAAGTATCAGCCCAGGGGACATCAGCCCAGAACATACCTTTCTTCTTAGGCAAATAGACCTTGCACTAAACACCTGTCCATCCCTTAGCACTTGAAACTCTCCCAACCAAACGGGACAAGTGCCCACCTCTTGAGCACAATAAGGTACGGACACCTGACCCCAGCCAAGCCAATCAGATTTCCTTCTTTGGGAATACGGAACTTGAAGCAAAGGAGAGTCAATTTATCTTCCCTGTGAGGCTAAGAGTATAATCTGTACAGGTGGGAGTTGTGGATCAGAGCAGCAGAAAATTTCTGTCCTCCCTGAGGAAAAAGGAGGTCTTTTACTTTTCACAACAGAGGGTTTCCAGTTTCTGGTTCCAATCCCTTCCAGAAGCACAATTATATTAGGACTTTGTTTTTCATCTGGGTTCTTAAATTTTGTGCCTTTTTACCCCCTTAGGCTAGGTTAACTTGATTTCTATTTTCTGTTTTGTTTTTCTCAATGAAAACATCCACACCACATAGGCAGTGAAAACAGTCAATCTCAACCTCTTGATGGTAACAGAGGATCGATCGTGGGGAGAGCCAGAGCCTGCCCATGGCCTTCCCAGCTCCTCCAAAGACTCGCATGCCCACAGCTGGACTGGAGGCAGAGGAGTACCTCTGAGGCTGCCATCTTGGGCCTCCTCTCCCATCTAACAACTTAGGCAAAATAGGATGTCCCTGGAGTCGGGGCTGGAGGCTCTCACCGTGTATTCAGAATACTCACGAAAGCCCTGGGCTTCCAATGCAAACCCAGGAGTTGGAATTTCCTGCTGTTCTGGCAGGAGGAGTGCTTAGAGTCAGCTTTGATTTTAAGAAAATAAATAAGTGTGCATTTTCACACATGAATTATGGACTGACATTCTCAGCCACTCGATTTGTTTCATGTCAGACATCCCTAAGTCCCTGACAGCCGAGACAGTCAGCCTTAGCTTACGGCCCAGTGCAGGCTAAGTGCCTGTCAATATTTGCTGAATTGAGCGAATGAGCAATCTTGGAAGGCAAATCTTGGAAGAGCGGGCATTAGCTCCACGAAGCCTCCGCGCTCACCGTCCTCTAAAGCTAGTTGCCACAGAGCAGATACTGCAAAACGGCCTGGGTGGTTTCTGTCTAGGCAAGCATCTCTTCCTGGCGGGCAACCTCTGAAGCTGCCTCGCATCTCGGGGCTTCATGCCCATCTTTTGAATTTTCAAGTGCCCCAAGCTATTGTGAATGCATCCTATGTTTATATTCCAAGCAGCTTGAATCTGTGCCTAGCAAAAATGCAAGTTGGAAAGTTAATTCATTCCTTTATGTCAAGTTAATTGCAATTTCACCCTAATCCTCTCTTGTCAAAGACGTTTCTACAATGCAGGGAGTTATCTTTTACAAGAGACACTTCAAGGTGATTTAATAACAGCACTTGCTATGAGTCACATTTTCCCCGTAGTCATCCCCTCTTTGGCTTGGGAGAATAGAGTTTCAAGTATAGAAGAGAAAAGGCATTTGGCTAGGCTTAGAACCCACTTACACGCTCTCAGCCAAATGCACACCTTAGAGAAAGAACACCCTAATGAATACTTGTAACTAAGGTGCTAAACAGATCTTTCAAAGCGATGCCATTTTTGTTTGTTTGCTTTAGGGCAACTGCTATTCACGCAGGGCTCTGAAACTTCTTAAGACATTTAGGAGTTTGACAACTGTGAACAAAGAGGAAATTCAATACTGAGATCAATTATTAATTCAAAAAGTATTTTGAGTTTGGATTCAAATGCACACGAGGTTTGCCTGCTAGCTGCCCTCACCCAGCTTAGAGTCTACTGAATAGCTTCTTCGTCCTCACTCTCCTTCTCTCAACTGGAATACAGGAATTTATGTCCTAGAAATCCTCCTTTTTCTCTTCTTAAAAAATTGTTACCCTAGTAAAGGGAATAGGAGCGGATTTCCCTAACAAGTTTTCCCCTGCATGGTGGGGGAAACTTCCATGTGCTTTAGGCTTCCTGTTTCTCATCTCACAGCACTGGCTGGATTGTGGCTAAGGACAAGGTGATTTGAGTCTAAAAAACCAGCAGGCGGCCCCATCTTGAAGACTTCTTGGCCCCAGAGAGGTCAAGTCTTCCCCCGCAGCCCCACCTCTAGAGCTGTCATCTGATGGTAACAACTACCCCTGAGAAATTCCAGCTGAAGGAGAGAACTCTCAGTAGAAACTATCTTCAGAAGACTAACCATAATGTCGCCCAGAAAAAATATACACAATATACTTTTAAATCAAGACTAGACAATCAGGACAGGAGGACCCTTTTGCCAAGTGCCACCTACTCCCACCTCCAGTTGGAATTCCCTGGGCATGCTGGCACTGGCGTTACTTGCTGGAGGCAGATTCCTACCCATACTTACAAAAACCCAAACTGGTTACTCTTCGTGGAGTTCTTAGCGTGTCTCTTTCAACTGGATTTCTAAAACAAGGAACAATGTAATTGGCAGGTAACGACAGGTTAACAGGATTGTCTTAACAAGGTACTGGTGCATTTTCAGTTGACTTTCACTGGCCGGGATGTTCCATATAGATGTCTGAGCCATGGGAAGAGATGCCAAAACACCAGAGAGCTGTAACCCAGACTAAAAGAGTCAGGCTTGTATCTTAATGGGGGGGCGGGGGGCGGGGGAGGCTACTTACTCATCCTCGTGTAATGTCCCACTTATAGTTCAGATATAAACTTACTTGAGTTTAGCTGCCTTGAAACATTTGTGAAATGAAACAGGATAGAAGTGAATTAAATGGTGGAAGGCGTTAACTGTCTATGCCACACTTTCAAAACTTAGAAAAACAAAAGAGCAACAGCAGCTGTCTCTGTGCTGACAATCATTTCTTCTCCCAGAAATTGACTTTGCTTGGCTGAACTGATTCCTTTGCCTTAACTGAGAATCTAAACTACCAGCAGAGTACCCTTATGTCCAGGATAGATTCCTATGAAAATAGAGCAGAACCTTTGAACCAGGGCTCGTTACCCCAGGCCCCTGTGGGTCTGAGTGTCTGAGTCTCTCTCCAAGGTGCCCACCGTGTCACCAGCCACAGCCCTGTGGGGAGCAACTCTCCACCCTTGGCTTCCATAAATTGCGTAACTCTGTCCCTGATGACCTTCGTATGAGCTAATGACCCCACCTGAAAGGCATAGACACTCCTTAGGTGATTTCAAGACAGAGACTTAAGCTGCCATAACCACAGAGGCAACTAAAGCCCAACTAAATCTCTAGGCGTGGGGCCTTGGGTTCTCTCCAGGACTGAGAACCACTGACTTACGTTAGAACAGCTGTCTTGGGACTTTCCTGGTGGTCCAGTGGCTAAGACTTTACACTCCCAATGCAGAGGGCCTGGGTTCCATCCCTGGTCAGGGCACTAGATCCCACATGCCGCAGCTAAGAGTTTATATGCCACAACTGAAAGATCCTGCATGCTGCTGTGATGATTGAAGGTCCCATGGGCCATAACCAAGACCCAGGGCAGCCAAATAATAAAATATTTAAGAAAACAACTGTCTTTCTTGACCAAAATATGTGGGCCAATAATACACCCTGTCTTCCTGACAAATAAAACAAGTAAGTGCTTTGGCAAGGTCTTTCTGTCTCCCCCAGGGTTGGTGACAAGACAGCTGGAGAAGGACGGCTGTGGGGTAGGAACACAGTGGTGCCAGGAGCCAGACGTGTAACTCCCAAAGCAGAAGTCAGTGCCCTAAAGTGATCGAAAGGGAAAAGCTAAAGGGAGATCTTTACTATGAGACAGGGTGAGGAGCACCGAAAGGAAGCCCAGGCAGTGTTAAAGGGGACACAGAGCAGGGCTGTCAGCAGGGGAAGGCAGTGATGGTTTGCAGACAGAAGGAAGTCAGCTTCCACATTGCACGCCCAGTGGGATGGCCCTAAGCATGGACCTGCATCCCTGGGTACTCCCCCTCCTCAGCTCACTGGGTGCTTAAGATCTTCAGTGGCTCTAGGAGGTTCTGCATATGAGAGGCAACTTGGAAGGGGCTGTGGGTTTTAGTTCAGATCAGCAAAATGTGTGTCTACTTCCTGGGCATCAGGTCCTAGGGTTTCAAAACACTCGACATTGATACAATTCAGTGATAAGAAGGTTAAAAATCTAAGCCACTCTGGAAAACCCACATGAATCAGTCACTGAATTATGGTTTTCCAAAGAAACAGAACCAATAGGATATCTACAGACATATAAGAGGAGATTTATCATGGGCATCACCTAATGTTGACACTGAAGGCCAAGATATGCTACCATATAGTGTCTGCAACCTGGAAAAGCAGGAAAGCCAGTGGTCTAATTCAGACTGGGTCTAAAGACCTGAGACCCAAGAACGTCAGTGTTCCTGGGAAGAGAAATGTCTCAGCTCTAAGAAAGAGAATTTGGCTTTCCCATGACTTTCTGTTCTATTTGGGTCCTCAGTGGACTAGATGATGCCTGTCCACCTGGCTAAGTTACCTGTGATCATTGGCACTCCACTAGGACAACTTAAAACTATTCCCTTAATATATCATGTTGGGTCTCTGTTACTGGGTCCCGTATTCCCTCTCCAAGTTCAGGAGCCCAGAACTGAGTCTTAGTTGCATATTAGAATCACCTGAGAAGCTTGAAAAAAGGTTAGTGCCCAGTGCCCCACCACTCAAGATTCTGATCTAATCGTGCTGACGTGGGACAATGATGATAGTAATGTTTTTTTAATCTTTGCTAGGCCTCTTACAGAGAAGACAATGGCACCCCACTCCAGTACTCTTGCCTGGAAAACCCCATGGACGGAAGAGCCTGGTGGGGTGCAGTCCATGGGGTCGCTAAGAGTCGGACACGACTGAGCAAGTTCACTTTCCCTTTTCACTTTCATGCATTGGAGAAGGAAATGGCAACCCACTCCAGTGTTCTTGCCTGGAGAATCCCAGGGACGGGGGAGCTTGGTGGGCTGCCGTCCATGGGGTCGCACAGAGTCTGACACAACTAAAGTGACTTAGCAGCAGCAGCAGGCTTCTTAATATTTCAGCCAACTTCTGCCCATTGTTTTTAGCGAGTGGGCACTTATAACCAACCTCCCTGCCTGATTAAATGCAGCACCTATATTTCCTCCTTGACACTGTTTAGCAATTAGCCATCTCCAGTTTCCTAAGTGGAAATCTAAAGATTATAGGGACCTTCTTGGCTCACTGGAAGCCTGATGTTTTTAATGAAACTAAAATTTACCAACTCTTCTTGGTGAATTTATTCTAAGAGGTTTCTAAGAATTCCCCATAACATTGAAGGTTGGTAGTGTAGTTTATTGACTCTCATAGCGGGAGGGTTTGTTTGTGGAATAGAGTTCTCCTTGCCATCTTCCAAACCTCTTCCTATTATCTTTGTATTTAATAGCCTTAAAAGTACTGACATCGAGGCAACCTGCATTCTCAATCCAACTTTAATCCAAAAGTCTTCATTAAGAATGTTTTTATCAACTGCAGAAAAATCTACTCCCAAATTCTGCCCCATTTCTCTCCATCTTACAAATAAAAGAACAAACTAGACTGACCCACTTGAATCTTACCTTGAGGAATTTTTCAGCAAATGCTTATGTTAAGGGTTGGGGAAAGAAATGGTGAGGACCGAATTCACTTTAGGCTCCCTTATAGTTTCTCAGGGAACTTCAAATATATGTCACCTCTTGACACATATGTTTAATCCTCATTATGAAAGCGGGAAGGTGAGTTCTCCACCCTGCAGGAATTTCTCAAGGCTCTTTCAACCCAGTCAAAACACAGGTACTGGTTCTGAGATACTTTTCAGACTGCTGTGCCTCCTGGATTTTCACTACATTTTGTCTGCATTGCTACAAAATTCATTGTCATGGTTTGCTTAGCTGGGTTTGTTTCCTGTCTCTCTCCCATGAGGTCCTTCAGAGCTGGGGCTGCATCTTTTCTTCTAAATATATCCAACCTGACACAGGAAGTACTCAAATGTGTGGCCATGAGGAATGACCCAACAAATGAAGAGTCAGTTCCCCCCAAAGGTGGCTGAAAGTGGTCTAGTTGGAGGACAAGAGAGAAAGGTCAGGACCGCGGGTGCCCTAGCAGGGCCTGGACTGCAGAGATTTATTGCTGAGTCTTCTGCTTTTGCCTCCATTTTTCCACTGCTGTTTCGCCAATCAATATCATTACTTGTTGAATAACATTCATTTATACATTATTTAGTAGGGGCAATCAGTCAACGTCCCCGTGATTGTGGCCCAGCTTTTTAAACTTGCCTCTTATCTGTAAACACATTTCCTGAGCTGCTCTATCTTTTCATCTTGTCTAGGTGATCTATAGCAATATCCCCGAACCTGCCTATTTTCTTTTTAATCCCCTGATGGATTATAAATAGCCCGCTCTCAACCTTCCCAAAGCTTTGAAGGCAAATTCCGGCTTCCTAAATTACTATCAACCTCTTGCTCCACACTCAGACCCCTTCAGGAGACTGCACTCCTTCTCCAGGACAGACACACAAAGCCTCCTACGCTTCTCTGCCCTCGGGCTGAAGTAATACTACAGCAACTACCAATGTGTGGAAAGAAAGTACTCACTGTTTTGTACTCACTCAAAACAGTGAGTACTTGAGTTTGGGTAGACTCCAGGAGTTGGTGATGGACAGGGAGGCCTGGCGTGGAAATCCAAGGAATACAGACATGAGGCCAGGAAGGCAGAAATGAACAGAGGAAACCCAGGAGAGCCTAGGCTTGCTCTCTTTGACATTAAGGCACCGCACTTGTGGTAAAACACTCAAGTTAGTCCAACCTGCTCTGATGTCAAGAGGCAAAATGGCCTGGAAAGAACTCACCTGTCTGCCTTATGGATCCTTTTTACTCTCTGCACAGAGAAAAAGTGCCCCATTACCCACCTTTCTAGATTTCAGACAAGTGCCTCCATCAAGGCACTTTGTGGGGTTTGGGACCACAGTTTTTTGTTTTAATTGGAGGATAATTGTTTTACAATGTTGTGTTGGTTTCCAACACACAAAAACATGAACCAGTCATAATTATATATAGGTCCTCTCTCTCTTGAGCCTCCCTCCTGCTCCCATGCCACCCCTCTAGGTCATCACAGAGCACCATGCTGGGCTCCCTGTGTTACAGAGCTTTACATTCACTTTAATGAACACCTCAGGATATTCACTGACAACAGGACCGAACTCCCAAGACGCCCTTCAGTCCCTGCTTGTAAAAGCCACTCACAGGGCAAAGTGGAATCTTCTCTTCCCCAGATCCCCAGGACTGCCACTCAGACCAGAGGTGAGCAGCCAGGGTGCCCTTCTCAGATTTCCATTCTTTCTGTGGATTCACTTTGCATTTCTGGTTACAGGCTAATCCATTGAGAAGCACTTGCTCGCAGCAAATCTCTTGAGCAAGCTCTAAGTTGCTGCTTCTCAGTACAAAATCATTCAGCTAGAATGTAGCTGCAAGAGGGGAGAATTTTTTATTCCCTTCTGAACCCTCACAGTCTAGAACAGTGTTCTGAATGAAACATTCCTGATAAATAAATTAAGATATTATTCTTATTGAGATGAGAAAGAGTTTAGGGTGACTGATTTTAACTTGTCTAGGTCATTGAGCCAGTACATGACAGAGCCACACAAACAGTAGCAGGGCTTATCAACCTCCCTCCCCAAGCTCAACATGCCTCTGTGGGAAACATTTTTGCCAGGATCACTCAACTGGGGGTTCAGTCCAGTTCAGTCACTCAGTCGTGTCTTCTGACTGTTTGCGACCCCATGAACCGCAGCACGCCAGGCCTCCCTCTCCATCACCAACTCCTGGAGTCTACCCAAACTCAAGTCCATTGAGTCGATGATGCCATCCAGTCATGTCATCCTCTGTTGTCCCCTTCTCCTTCTGCCCTCAATCTTTTCCAGCATCAGGGTCTTTTCAAATGAGTCAGCTCTTCACATCAGATGGCCAAAGTATTGGAGTTTTAGCTTCAACATCAGTCCTTCCAGTGAATACCCAGGACTGATCTCTTTCAGAATGGACTGGTTGGATTTCCTTGCAGTCCAAGGGACTCTCAAGAGTCTTCTCCAACACCACAATTCAAAAGCATCAATTCTTTGGCACTCAGCTTTCTTTATAGTCCAACTCTCACATCCATACATGACTACTGGAAAAATCATAGCCTTGACTAGATGGATCTTTGTTGACATTCAATAGATGTTTAGTAAACAAATTAATGTCACTGGAAAAGAAATTTTAGATTTTCCTAGGAAAATATTGGATACTGGTCGTCTTATCCAGGCCAGCCAATTACATCCACCTCCATGAAAATAATGGTGACCATTTAAGAAATTTGGCTGGGGGCCATAGAAGTTAATCACATTTGAGAAGAAAGTCAATCCTAATGGAAAGTTTGAAAACCAAAATATATAACTAGTAGAATGGAACCTCCTTGATAACAAGAGAGAAACCCGGAGCAGAATCTGTCATGTTAGTTCTGCCCAGGAATACACAGGGATGGGATGTGAGTCCCACAAGTCAAGCTGGGAGGTGGGCTGCTTTCCAACTCCTAAAAACATTCCAGAAAGAAAGACAAATGGCCGTGACTTAGAAAGCAGAAAGTTGAGTTGGTGAAGCATAAACAGGCAGTCTAAGGAAATCCAAGCTGACACCTTCTAATATATATATCTTTTCTTTCTCTGTTCCCCCAGGCTTCAGAGTTTTGCCACATTTCCTCTCAGGGGAGGAGGATGGAGACCAGCTAAGGAACAAAAATTCCTTCTCTGTTTCTTTGAGTCTGTCCAGGGGTCTGGGATATCAGGAAGTGCCTTCAAGTTCACAGCTCTTTTGGGTCAAGAAATAACATTGCTCCTTATCCACTACCAAGCTCCATCTGAGAGGAAGGTTAGTGCCCCAAATGAGGACTCACCCAGCTGGCAGCTCCAGATTCCTTTTATTGACATGACAACAGAAGGAATCTCTCCTTAAGTGTCAGTTGGACCTAGTGACTTGCTTCTCATGAACAGAATATAGGAAAAGGTAATGGGTGTCACTTCTATGATTAGATTATAAAACTACGCCTTCCATCTTGCTAGCAGACTCTCGGCTTGCTGGCTTCTCTCCGCAAGCTGTCAGCTGGAGAGGCTCACACAGCAAGAAACTGAGAGTGTCCTCCAGCCAACAGCCAACAAGGAACTGAGGCCCACAGTCCAACAGCCTGTGAGGAATTGTTGAATCCTGCCAACAACCACTAAATGAACTTGGAAGCACATCATACCAAACTGGAGCCTTGAGATGACTATAGCCTAGCCAGCCAGCAGCTTTACTGCAGCTCTTTGAGAGGCCCTGAGCCAGAGGACCCAACTAAACCAGGCCTAGACTCCACAGTAACTGTGAGATTAAAAAGTATGTGGTGTTTTAAGCTGCTGAATGTAGGGGCAATTTGTTATGTGGCAACAGATGACTAATACAAGGGTAGCAAAAACATGAGAGGCATGTTGCAGAGGTTCATGTTAAGGGTACCATGAGAACACAGAAGTCTGGGGTCAGAGGATACTTAATCGTATACTGCTAAGTATACTATGGAGGGGAAGAGTAGGGGACCCTACCTAATAATGCAAAGCTGGCCTTGCTACTCCTACCCACTACAGCTGCCTATTTATCTGGTGGGTGAAGCCCAAGTTTGTTAGTCTGGCAACAAGGATCGCCATCATGTGGCCTTTGCCTACTTTTCCAGTTTTCTCTCTTGCTTTCCCCCATCTGTAGCCTATCTTCGAGTCAAATTGAATTAGACGTCATTGTCCTCAGTAGTTTCCCCTTTGTCCATGGTGGGCTCTCTTCCTGGAACGACTTCCTGTACCAGGTGTTACATGCCTCCTGGGTTCTCCGTGCAGCTCCATGCAAACGCCCACGCTTGGCCCTACGGTGCCTCCCTCATACCACACATAGTTCTTGCCTGGAGAATCCCAGGGACGGGGGAGCTTGGTGGGCTGCCGTCCATGGGGTCGCACAGAGTCTGACACAACTAAAGTGACTTAGCAGCAGCAGCAGGCTTCTTAATATTTCAGCCAACTTCTGCCCATTGTTTTTAGCGAGTGGGCACTTATAACCAACCTCCCTGCCTGATTAAATGCAGCACCTATATTTCCTCCTTGACACTGTTTAGCAATTAGCCATCTCCAGTTTCCTAAGTGGAAATCTAAAGATTATAGGGACCTTCTTGGCTCACTGGAAGCCTGATGTTTTTAATGAAACTAAAATATACCAACTCTTCTTGGTGAATTTATTCTAAGAGGTTTCTAAGAATTCCCCATAACATTGAAGGTTGGTAGTGTAGTTTATTGACTCTCATAGCGGGAGGGTTTGTTTGTGGAATAGAGTTCTCCTTGCCATCTTCCAAACCTCTTCCTATTATCTTTGTATTTAATAGCCTTAAAAGTACTGACATCGAGGCAACCTGCATTCTCAATCCAACTTTAATCCAAAAGTCTTCATTAAGAATGTTTTTATCAACTGCAGAAAAATCTACTCCCAAATTCTGCCCCATTTCTCTCCATCTTACAAATAAAAGAACAAACTAGACTGACCCACTTGAATCTTACCTTGAGGAATTTTTCAGCAAATGCTTATGTTAAGGGTTGGGGAAAGAAATGGTGAGGACCGAATTCACTTTAGGCTCCCTTATAGTTTCTCAGGGAACTTCAAATATATGTCACCTCTTGACACATATGTTTAATCCTCATTATGAAAGCGGGAAGGTGAGTTCTCCACCCTGCAGGAATTTCTCAAGGCTCTTTCAACCCAGTCAAAACACAGGTACTGGTTCTGAGATACTTTTCAGACTGCTGTGCCTCCTGGATTTTCACTACATTTTGTCTGCGTTGCTACAAAATTCATTGTCATGGTTTGCTTAGCTGGGTTTGTTTCCTGTCTCTCTCCCATGAGGTCCTTCAGAGCTGGGGCTGCATCTTTTCTTCTAAATATATCCAACCTGACACAGGAAGTACTCAAATGTGTGGCCATGAGGAATGACCCAACAAATGAAGAGTCAGTTCCCCCCAAAGGTGGCTGAAAGTGGTCTAGTTGGAGGACAAGAGAGAAAGGTCAGGACCGCGGGTGCCCTAGCAGGGCCTGGACTGCAGAGATTTATTGCTGAGTCTTCTGCTTTTGCCTCCATTTTTCCACTGCTGTTTCGCCAATCAATATCATTACTTGTTGAATAACATTCATTTATACATTATTTAGTAGGGGCAATCAGTCAACGTCCCCATGATTGTGGCCCAGCTTTTTAAACTTGCCTCTTATCTGTAAACACATTTCCTGAGCTGCTCTATCTTTTCATCTTGTCTAGGTGATCTATAGCAATATCCCCGAACCTGCCTATTTTCTTTTTAATCCCCTGATGGATTATAAATAGCCCGCTCTCAACCTTCCCAAAGCTTTGAAGGCAAATTCCGGCTTCCTAAATTACTATCAACCTCTTGCTCCACACTCAGACCCCTTCAGGAGACTGCACTCCTTCTCCAGGACAGACACACAAAGCCTCCTACGCTTCTCTGCCCTCGGGCTGAAGTAATACTACAGCAACTACCAATGTGTGGAAAGAAAGTACTCACTGTTTTGTACTCACTCAAAACAGTGAGTACTTGAGTTTGGGTAGACTCCAGGAGTTGGTGATGGACAGGGAGGCCTGGCGTGGGAATCCAAGGAATACAGACATGAGGCCAGGAAGGCAGAAATGAACAGAGGAAACCCAGGAGAGCCTAGGCTTGCTCTCTTTGACATTAAGGCACCGCACTTGTGGTAAAACACTCAAGTTAGTCCAACCTGCTCTGATGTCAAGAGGCAAAATGGCCTGGAAAGAACTCACCTGTCTGCCTTATGGATCCTTTTTACTCTCTGCACAGAGAAAAAGTGCCCCATTACCCACCTTTCTAGATTTCAGACAAGTGCCTCCATCAAGGCACTTTGTGGGGTTTGGGACCACAGTTTTTTGTTTTAATTGGAGGATAATTGTTTTACAATGTTGTGTTGGTTTCCACCACACAAAAACATGAACCAGTCATAATTATATATAGGTCCTCTCTCTCTTGAGCCTCCCTCCTGCTCCCATGCCACCCCTCTAGGTCATCACAGAGCACCATGCTGGGCTCCCTGTGTTACAGAGCTTTACATTCACTTTAATGAACACCTCAGGATATTCACTGACAACAGGACCGAACTCCCAAGACGCCCTTCAGTCCCTGCTTGTAAAAGCCACTCACAGGGCAAAGTGGAATCTTCTCTTCCCCAGATCCCCAGGACTGCCACTCAGACCAGAGGTGAGCAGCCAGGGTGCCCTTCTCAGATTTCCATTCTTTCTGTGGATTCACTTTGCATTTCTGGTTACAGGCTAATCCATTGAGAAGCACTTGCTCGCAGCAAATCTCTTGAGCAAGCTCTAAGTTGCTGCTTCTCAGTACAAAATCATTCAGCTAGAATGTAGCTGCAAGAGGGGAGAATTTTTTATTCCCTTCTGAACCCTCACAGTCTAGAACAGTGTTCTGAATGAAACATTCCTGATAAATAAATTAAGATATTATTCTTATTGAGATGAGAAAGAGTTTAGGGTGACTGATTTTAACTTGTCTAGGTCATTGAGCCAGTACATGACAGAGCCACACAAACAGTAGCAGGGCTTATCAACCTCCCTCCCCAAGCTCAACATGCCTCTGTGGGAAACATTTTTGCCAGGATCACTCAACTGGGGGTTCAGTCCAGTTCAGTCACTCAGTCGTGTCTTCTGACTGTTTGCGACCCCATGAACCGCAGCACGCCAGGCCTCCCTCTCCATCACCAACTCCTGGAGTCTACCCAAACTCAAGTCCATTGAGTCGATGATGCCATCCAGTCATGTCATCCTCTGTTGTCCCCTTCTCCTTCTGCCCTCAATCTTTTCCAGCATCAGGGTCTTTTCAAATGAGTCAGCTCTTCACATCAGATGGCCAAAGTATTGGAGTTTTAGCTTCAACATCAGTCCTTCCAGTGAATACCCAGGACTGATCTCTTTCAGAATGGACTGGTTGGATCTCCTTGCAGTCCAAGGGACTCTCAAGAGTCTTCTCCAACACCACAATTCAAAAGCATCAATTCTTTGGCACTCAGCTTTCTTTATAGTCCAACTCTCACATCCATACATGACTACTGGAAAAATGATAGCCTTGACTAGATGGATCTTTGTTGACATTCAATAGATGTTTAGTAAACAAATTAATGTCACTGGAAAAGAAATTTTAGATTTTCCTAGGAAAATATTGGATACTGGTCGTCTTATCCAGGCCAGCCAATTACATCCACCTCCATGAAAATAATGGTGACCATTTGAGAAATTTGGCTGGGGGCCATAGAAGTTAATCACATTTGAGAAGAAAGTCAATCCTAATGGAAAGTTTGAAAACCAAAATATATAACTAGTAGAATGGAAACTCCTTGATAACAAGAGAGAAACCCGGAGCAGAATCTGTCATGTTAGTTCTGCCCAGGAATACACAGGGATGGGATGTGAGTTCCACAAGTCAAGCTGGGAGGTGGGCTGCTTTCCAACTCCTAAAAACATTCCAGAAAGAAAGACAAATGGCCGTGACTTAGAAAGCAGAAAGTTGAGTTGGTGAAGCATAAACAGGCAGTCTAAGGAAATCCAAGCTGACACCTTCTAATATATATATCTTTTCTTTCTCTGTTCCCCCAGGCTTCAGAGTTTTGCCACATTTCCTCTCAGGGGAGGAGGATGGAGACCAGCTAAGGAACAAAAATTCCTTCTCTGTTTCTTTGAGTCTGTCCAGGGGTCTGGGATATCAGGAAGTGCCTTCAAGTTCACAGCTCTTTTGGGTCAAGAAATAACATTGCTCCTTATCCACTACCAAGCTCCATCTGAGAGGAAGGTTAGTGCCCCAAATGAGGACTCACCCAGCTGGCAGGTCCAGATTCCTTTTATTGACATGACAACAGAAGGAATCTCTCCTTAAGTGTCAGTTGGACCTAGTGACTTGCTTCTCATGAACAGAATATAGAAAAAGGTAATGGGTGTCACTTCTATGATTAGATTATAAAACTACGCCTTCCATCTTGCTAGCAGACTCTCGGCTTGCTGGCTTCTCTCCGCAAGCTGTCAGCTGGAGAGGCTCACACAGCAAGAAACTGAGAGTGTCCTCCAGCCAACAGCCAACAAGGAACTGAGGCCCACAGTCCAACAGCCTGTGAGGAATTGTTGAATCCTGCCAACAACCACTAAATGAACTTGGAAGCACATCATACCAAACTGGAGCCTTGAGATGACTATAGCCTAGCCAGCCAGCAGCTTTACTGCAGCTCTTTGAGAGGCCCTGAGCCAGAGGACCCAACTAAACCAGGCCTAGACTCCACAGTAACTGTGAGATTAAAAAGTATGTGGTGTTTTAAGCTGCTGAATGTAGGGGCAATTTGTTATGTGGCAACAGATGACTAATACAAGGGTAGCAAAAACATGAGAGGCATGTTGCAGAGGTTCATGTTAAGGGTACCATGAGAACACAGAAGTCTGGGGTCAGAGGATACTTAATCGTATACTGCTAAGTATACTATGGAGGGGAAGAGTAGGGGACCCTACCTAATAATGCAAAGCTGGCCTTGCTACTCCTACCCACTACAGCTGCCTATTTATCTGGTGGGTGAAGCCCAAGTTTGTTAGTCTGGCAACAAGGATCGCCATCATGTGGCCTTTGCCTACTTTTCCAGTTTTCTCTCTTGCTTTCCCCCATCTGTAGCCTATCTTCGAGTCAAATTGAATTAGACGTCATTGTCCTCAGTAGTTTCCCCTTTGTCCATGGTGGGCTCTCTTCCTGGAACGACCTCCTGTACCAGGTGTTACATGCCTCCTGGGTTCTCCGTGCAGCTCCATGCAAACGCCCACGCTTGGCCCTACGGTGCCTCCCTCATACCACACATTGGCCCGCCTGCAAGTTCTCTTTTTCTTGCCCGGTATTCCATCTAGCTCTAAGCCCTGAGCCTCTTCTCTGAGCTGGTATCCTCCAAGTTACTCAAAGCCTGGAAAATCCCTCAGTCAGCAGCCAGTGAAATTACCATGGGGTGGACCTTCTAGGAAGATGAACAATTATTTATTGGCTAAATTATAATTTCTATCCTGCTACTGAATACAGATATCTGACACCTTTAAATCAGTGGCATCTTATCTTGTGGATGCCTTCCATTTTGAAGAAAGAGAAAAATTGATGACTTAGTTTGTCAAAAATTTTGCTTCCATACAAACAAACTTATTGTCCTGAGGGATTTCAAAGCAAGATCAATAATGACCAATAATGACCCTTGGAGAAAAAACTTTGAATTCTATGAAAGTAGGATGACCTGGGGAGAAAAAAAATACTACTCACCTCAGTCAACTTACTGGGAATTACCGTCATCTTTGGTCCACAGAAAACATCCAAAACCTAAGTTGACATCTCTGTTCCTTTAGGTCATAAGTCAACACTAGTGAAATCTGTGGAGATTCCACACGGCAAGTGACTTTTGAGTCCCTTGTAGCTCAGTCAGTAAAGAATCTGCCTGCAGTGCAGGAGACCCAGGTTCAGTCCCTGGGTTGGGAAGATCCCCTGGAGAAGGAAATGGCAACCCACTCCAGTATCCTTGGCCTGGAAAATCTCATGGACAGCGGAGCCTGGCGGGCTGCAGTTCATGGGGTCGCAAAGAGTCGGGTACGAGTGAGTGACTGACACTTAACACATAAGTTGGTGAGGTATGAGGACACCATCAGTGGGTTGGGGATTCAACTATGGTGCTGGAAAACCACCTTTGAGGAGGACTGGATGATTCTGTACAAAAATTCTGGAGCCTGAACATCCTACTGAGGCTAACATAGTTACAAAAGAGAAAGCTACATAATTTCAGGGAAATAATTTTTCTGCCTTGGTTACCGAGTTAAAGACATGAGGAAATAATTCATTTACTGAAAGGCAAAACTAAAACAAGAATAAACAGTGATCTTCTTATGCTAGAATTGCTAACAAATTGGATCGTATAAAAGAAACTAAAAATGTCTACCTGGTGGAGGAAAAACAATCAGGAAACATTCAGTATTTCAGGGCCAACACGTTGTCTCCACCAGAGGAAATCTGACTGGTGCCTTCTTAAGTGCCTCTGCTTTATTTACACCCAGATATTACTTGCCTCATTCCTATGGGTGGCACTTTAATATGGTGGTCTCCAGCCTTTCTGGCACCAGGGACTGCTTTTTCACAAGACAGTTTTTCCACAGACCAGGGGGGTGGGAGAGGGATGGGTTAGGGATGATTCAAGTGTGTTACATTCACTGTGCACTTTATTTCTATTATTTTTACATCATTTATATTATTATTTCTATTATTTTTACATCATTTATATTATTATTTCTATTATTTTTACATCATTTATATTATTATTTCTATTATTATTACATCAGCTCCACCTCAGATCATCAGGCATTAGACCCCAGAGGCTGGGGATCCCTACCATAGGACATCCCTCCTTCTTTCCTGCTTGAACCGATCAGATGACCTAACAAGGAAATGATACATCACTGTCCAGACAGCCATCAACAGAGCAGAAAATCCAAGGAGAATCAGTTAAGCAAACGGGCCCATGCTACTCGGGCAATGCCCCATTCTCGGTATGCCACCAAACCAAGACCAGGAATACCGGCCACAATGGCAAATCAGCCAAATGCAGGGAAAAGAGAGTGGATTTGTAGGCTCGATTATAAATCAGTGGAAGTAAAGGCACAACTTTAAGTTCTTGGCCTCAGGATCCTAAGTAGTTCCACAGTGTTTCCTACAATTTCCAGGTAAGAGTCACCCAGAGAACTTGTTAAACCCATAGCTTTTTAGCTGCAGCCCCCAGAGTCTGGATCAGGAAGGCTGGGGTAGACACGCATTCCAGAAATCTGTACCCAGAACAAGTCCCTGATGAACACTGGGGATCCCTGGGAAACAGAGTCCTGATAGCTGAAGGCGCCAGAAGATTGTTGCTAGGACTGTAGCCTCCAAACCTGGCAGCCTGTTAGAAACTTTAATGATCAGGATCTGATCTTTAATGATCTGTAACGATCCAGGCTTATTAAATCACAATCTCTGGCAGCGGGAACCAGGACTTTAATTTTTTACACTCCTATCCCGTCTGCACGTTAGAATAATCTAGGGAGCATTTGAAATTACCGATATCCAAGGCTTCGTGCAAATGAATTAAATCAGAGCCTCTGGAAAAGGAATGGCTTGTAAAACCTCCCTGGGTGATGCTGATAAAACCAGACCACAGCTCAGCATATGGGAATCACTGGGGTAGATGGTGTAGGATGCTGCTGATGTCATCGGGATCTCGTCTTTATTAAACAAAACCGAGCAGCGAGGGGTAACTACACACTGAGTGGGTTGGCAGCACTGTGGGGCTGGTTCCTTTGTCCTGTCAGGGCCCCAGACTGCTCCCTGTGCACTGTTTGAACTATTTATTCTGATGCTGGGAAAGAGTGAGGGCACAAGGAGCAGGGGGTAACAGTTGATGAGATGGCTGGACGGCATCACTGACTCAATGGACATGAGTTTGAACAAACTCCCGAAGACAGTGAAGGACAGGGAAGCCTGGTGTGCTGCAGTCCATGGGGTCGGAAAGAGTTAGACACAACTTAGCAACTGAACAACAACAAATTTACTTTAGGCCATTCTTTAAAAAGGTTGTGAAACTCAGATCAGTTTAAGAAGTTTGCCATCAGCAATGGGAGTGAGAAGGCTGGGAGCCCAGAGAGGCTGTTTGGTCTGTCTGCCAGTTAAGGATTTCCATATTGCTTCAAACAAGTCCTAACCACATGATGACATTGTAGCTCAGGAGGGAAGAGTCTCTGTCCCAGCAAAGTGGGAGGGAAATTCTGTAGCCATCACAGCTACATTTTCACAAGCTCCTCAGGAGACTGGTTGGCATGGTAGATAGTCAATAAATATATGTTGAATGACAGACTGAATTTCCATCACCACAGCCAGAACCTTAAATAACCTTTCAAGATGGTTCACTGTGGATTTTTCGAAAATTGCTACCACAGTTATCATCACAAAGTATGATGCCATGAACTATTAGAACTGGAGGCAAAATTATGTTCATTTGTAATGTGGGATGGACAAATTCTACTTAGTTACCTAAGTAGAAGTCTATTTCCTTAAACTTCCAGAAGGATGGCGATTTCAATACTGGCATCTTCCCACTGTGGTGAACACAGTAATTGCCCCCCAAAGATGACCATATCCTAATACCTAAAACCTGTGAATATATTACCTTACATGGTAAAAGGGCAAGTTTGATTACGGTTAGTAAAGAATCTTGAGATGGTGAAATTATCCTGGATTCTCTGGATTGTCCAGAGGTAATTACAAGAGTTCATAAAAGATGGAAGGAGGAGGCAGGAGGTAAGTCAGGAAGATGTTTTCTAAAGCTACACTGCTGACGTTGAAGATGGAGGAAGGGACCGTGAGCCAAGAAATGCAGGCAGTCTCTAGAAACTGGAGAAAGGCAGGGAAACTGATTCTCCCCTGGAGTCTCTGGAAGACTTTGTCCAGCCCTGCCGACATTCTGAGCTTAGCCTGTGCTCAGTGGCTTCAGTTGTGCATGACTCGTTGCAGCCTCTTGGACCATAGGCCATCAGGCTCCTGTGTCCATGGGATTCTCCAGGCAAGAATACTGGAGTGGGTTGCCATTTCCTCCTCTCCAGGGGATCTTCCCAACCCAGGGAACAAACCCGCATCTTCTACGTCTCCTGCACTGCACACAGATTCTAAATTTGCATTGTTTTAAGCAACTAAGTTTGTCATAATTTATTACAGCAGCAATAGAAAACTAACACATCACATAATTAAGAGAAAAAAGAATATAGGGAACAGTAGTCATTAAAGTGGGCATTTTTTGGCCTTGCAACATGGCAAAGGGCTATATGGGCGTCCTCTGCAAAGCAATATAGCCAACCACATCCCATCAAAACTGTGGTATGGCTTTTAAGAGGACAATACTGAAATAAGAGTTCAGAGATACTTGCTATAAATCAGATCACCAGATTATAAGATAACAGTTCTACTTAGTATACCTATCTGCTTTCAAAAACAAAAGGAGTAATATCATCCTAAGGTCTATATGATAACTGAGTAGAATGTCTGTCTAACCAAGGTCACAACCTTGGTTTATTCCAGGTGAAATTGCCAATATTATTGAGAGGATGGTCACCCAACCAGACACCCTTTACCAAAACAGTAAGCCATGGGTGCCTTAAGATGGCAATGATGATAAGAGTGTACAATAATCCCCCTTCAGAAGATGTTATGAAGTCATGTTTGAAAGGACAGGCTCTCTCTCTGTCCTTCTAAGACCCTGGACTTCCTAAGACTGGAAAGTTTGTAGCCATACAAGGAGGAAAACCAAATGGGCTCGGAAAAGGGTTGAACTATGACCTCAGCTTCACCAACATTATCTCCACCAAACAGGCTCACCAAGAGAAAATATGTTCAATTCAATTTAAGGTGACCCAGCCCTGAGGCCAACAAGAAACCTGAATACTGTATCCCATTATCTCTGCCTGCTTTTCTTTTCCAAGAGGTAAAAACAGCTACCAAAGCAGCAGTCAGTTGTGTAACTGAAAACTGTTTTGCAAGAAAGTGCATGTGAAGATGGCCAGTGCTCATGGCTGTTTGAACCATGGGCACATCACAATAGGTGGCCAACTAGAAGAAAGACACTTGAGGCTGGACAGCAAACAGCAACAAGGTCCTGCTATGTGTTGGCAAAATTCTCAACCACGAGAGCGAATGGGAGGCTCTCATCAGACCCCAACAGCAGAATCACAGTAAAAATCACTCTGCTGCATGTGAAGTGCTCTTACAAGTATGTCATCTCTGTAACAACCTTAAAACGGAAGTACATTTTTATTCCCATCTCACAGATGAGAAAACCGAGTGACAAGAAAGGTTAAGGGTTTAAGGACTAGGAGGGGCAGCTCTGGGATTCAAAACCAAGCCTTTCTGACTCCAGCATCTGTGGGTTTTGTCCCCATAATACACTACATTTAAAACAGTAGCAGAATAAGGGAATTTTGGAGAAAGAGGCAGTAGAGAGTGACAATGTAGCAAGCCCCTTGCAAGCCAAGAGGTTTATTTACAGTCATTCATTCATTCATTCAACATTTTTGGAGTCTTTGTTCCATCTCTACTAGGAATTATACCTGTGTGACCTAGAGCCACTAAAACATCAAAGGATATCACATGGCAGAGCATGGAGGCAGAGTAGAGAGCAGCGAGATTCCAGAACACACTCCAACGATGAGCAGGGAGAGGGTGTCAACCCCCAGGAAGCGGCAGCAGGAGGCAATGAAGAGGTGACATTTGGTGCAAAGGTGGCAGATATCCTGTGTGGAAAAACACCACAACCTCAACATGCAGTAGGCTCTGGGAACAGGGCAGGGACCCAACATGTTGGGTCCATACACATACCTGTATGGTGCATGTACTGTAGAAAGGACTGATCATCTACAGCCTATTCACCTATTCAAATAATAGGCTCCAGTGCGGGGTGGGTCAGGGGGCGGTGGTTGATGATGAGGGATGGCCCAGGGGCCACTTCAACAACTTTGAAAATCTTCAGCAACTTTGAAAATGCCCTTTCCAACCTGGATCCTAAGGGCCTGCCCCTACCTTGAGGAGGATTCTCTTGTTACCATATATAACCCAACCACTGTTTGTCATGTACAGGCAGAAATCTGAGGGTAGAAGCAGAAATCTGAGAGTAAATTTTCAGTTCTCCACATCCAATAGTGCATTCCATGGAAGTACGATGCCCTGCCACATATCCCAGTTTGCCAAAGACAACCCACTGTATTCACATTGTCCTGGGATAATTCTCCAATGTTCCAGTTTGGCTGGTAAGTGGTCACCTAACCCAGAAAACAATTTCTGGGGATATTAACAGCTCTACTGTCCTTCTGTGAACCTGCAGCATCCCACCCTTAGGTTGTAAGCCTTGAATGAAATATAGTGTAAAATTATGTTGAGTAAGGAAATTTAAAGCAAAACATCTGTTACTGTCTTCTGCAACTCCTGTTGTTTCATACAACATAAGAAATAGTGTTCAAGTTAAATCAGTTTGGTGGGGGTTGGCAGAATATATGGCTTCCCAGAGACTTACTAGAGGAGTGAGTGATGAATTTCCAAGAGGGTCAGATACTGGGCAGTTTTCCCAAACTCACTTTAACACAAAACCTTTTTTCATAAAATGTCAAAAGAGGTCAGTGTTTTACAAAATACTCCCACATTTTCACTCAACAAATATAGGGACCTAGTTTGTCCAGGAATTGCTCTCAGCAGTGTGACAAGACAGAGCCTTGTCTTCATCAGGCTTTCATTTCAGTTGGTGGGGGGAAGGGTGGATAGGAAATAGACCTGTAAACAAGCATGCATTATAATGCGGAAACCAGTGATCTATTCCCCCAGTGATGGATATTCAAAATAAAGACCACAACAGTCATCAATTCTGAGAAATATTCACGAAGCAACCTGTCTTCAGACAAAGATCCGTGTCTGTCAAAAGCCATGAACTGAAGGGCACCTTATTTTCTGAGTAGAAGTCTCCCATAACAAGTCTCCCCCTTTGAACTGAGTGTACTTCCTTTGTCATTAATATATATGTGCCTTTGGGGGGAGTCCGTCTGCCTTGGGCTTTTGTTCGTGGACTAGATTCATAACATGTGCTTTTAATACTCTTTCGTGTCCTATCTAGACTAAGGTGTTATTTAAAATAGCATCCCTTTCCAAAGAAATGTGTATAGTTGCCTAGCACTCAGGGGATAAATTAGAACAAATGGAGAGTTACTACACTCCATGCCACACATCCCATCCCCTAGAGCTGGGACACGGGACAAGGAGGTGCTTCAGAACACCCGCGCACAAACACACAAACCTCCTACCCTTTGATTCTGTGCGGAACAGAGACTCATATTTAAATGAATAAGCTAAGTTAAAACTTTCCCTCCTGGAACAAAGCAAAAGGAAAGCCTCTTTATGTTGCAGGGGCTATAGATGCCAGGGGCTGAGCCTGTCCCAAAGCTTCCCTCCGCTGCTCAAAAACTAAGCCAGCTTGCTGCATTTAGCACTTCTCCCCAGACCACCCACCCAGACACGGATACACAAACCACATGTGTGAGGAATGCTGTTCGGCTAGGAAATCGGTATCAGTATTTCAGCCTTATTACTTGCACAGACGGCCCTTTTAGTGCGACTCATTTGTTTTATCTTTTCAATAGCTTTGATTATTTTCTTTTAATGGCCTGGATTTATCCTTTTCTACCCTTTTGAAACTTCAGAGCTCCGCAGTGGGGGCCACATGTGCTGGAGACACATTACCAGGCAGAAGGAGCAAATTGCTTTGCCTTCATGCACCACCATCTCCCTGTTCCCTGTGGCCACCTCTTCTGTGCACATGATCCCGACACCCCGAGTTATTATCAACGTGGACTCAGGAGCCTTCTCTTTCCAGCAGTAGGTTATTTTTGTACGGCTATAGGGCCCAGTTATAATTAATGGAGTGTTTTCTCGTTTGTGCCTTGTATGTCTCTCTCTAGCGCTTGGGAACCACACTGGTTACCCTTCTCTAATTAAGGGGAAATTAAGACCAAGAGGCTGCACCGACAGCCCAGGGCAAGTTAACAACCTCTGGAAAAGACTGGAAATGCCTCCAAGAGGAAGAAGCCACATAAACAGGAAGGTGTGGATACTATTACCGGGTGGAGAAAGCAGAAGCACTGAAATGTGTTCAGGCTTTTCTAGTTGGGTGGTACTCTGAGCAAGGGAACCCATAAAACACCCTTAGTTGCTCCACTAATCAGAACAAATGAGTCCATTCATTTTGGACACTGTATCCCCAAATTCCCAAGCAGAGAGGTCTGGGCATCAGGCCTCACTTCAGCTGCCATCTCTCTCTCCAGGACTCCCTGGGTATCCAAATGGGAATGCAAT
>SJYX01007904.1:238126-277920 GCA_006410675.1 Oreotragus oreotragus | reverse complement strand
TGCAGGGGGGTGGGGTGGTGGGGAGGTCTGGGGGGAGACTGAGGTTCAGTGCACTTCCCATGTGAGAGCACTTGGGAGACGACATCCTATCTTTAGCAAGTCCAGGATGCTTACCCTGACTTTCTCCATGTTGGAGAAAATGCAAGGCCATTATTTTAAAATAAACAAATGAATATCTAGGTTGAAACAAAGGGAAAAGATAGTCCAATTCAAGCATGGTCATTAGAAAGCTTAGCTGTCAGATGAGCTCATCTGGGACTGAGGCTTCCACACCTAAAACCAGTTGCTAGTTGATAAGATACAAAGCAGTCCACTATCGTCCCCTCAAGGGCTTGTCACCTGAAGATAAGGTTTCTCAAATCTGACCTCTCTCTACTCTTAAGCAGCATTACATAGTGCATTACATTCAATCCCTTGGTTCCTTGCCAAACCAAAAGCGTTCTCTGCTCTGTTGATGCAGTCTTTCTCCTTCCTGTCTAAACAAGGTAGCATTTTTTGCCACTAGAGTAAATGCAAGACCTTTGTTAAGTTTGTAAACAGAACCTCCCAGAGAAAAAAGGGGAAAAAGAAAAAAATACCATGCACAAGTAACCTGGTTTATTCCAAGAATGTACCCTACCATTTTTTGCCCAATCTTTGCAGAGCTTAAAAAATGTACTGGTTTTAGGACACAGAATATGGTGCTAGACCCGGGGGACTCAAAGATAAATGGAGCAAAACTGTGCCCCCAGCTGTTTCTCATCTCACC
Organism: Oreotragus oreotragus; assembly: GCA_006410675.1. Lineage (NCBI taxonomy): Eukaryota > Metazoa > Chordata > Mammalia > Artiodactyla > Bovidae > Oreotragus > Oreotragus oreotragus. The sequence continues at coordinate 277,172 of SJYX01007904.1, read as the reverse complement.
ATTCATTCTTCCTTAAGACCAGCATCACTTGTTGAGAAACGCTGGGGGCTCATTTTCCTTGTATGCAAAGGGAAACCAAATCTTGGTCAAATGACTCTTAACAAATCAGGAAGACTGTACGCTGAAAAGAAAATGGAGCCACAACAACTTTGATATGAATTTAAGTAAAACACCTATTTCTGTCCATCTGTACTTACATTTCAACATGAGTTTTAGAGATGGGAAATACATCTTAACGAATGCCTTGTAGTTCACATAGTAGCATCTACACACACATACACAGTGTATCTTTCAACATTACTACACATACACACTCCATTAAAAAAAGATACTGACAGATTTATAAAACGTACTGGCCTTGCACTGTTAATTTCAAGAATACAATTACTTAATTTATTTTTGCACTGCATGGTAGCTCTAGCCACCGTTAGGGATCTGTCAGCATTTCCATCATAACTCTACTTTCAGAATACTGGAGTACAAGTGCCAACATACATATTTACAGTTTACAGACAGCGGTGGCTTTGTCTTCCTTTGACTTCTTCAATGCATATTTACAAGGGATACTCAAGGATGGCAGTGCCTACATAATAAAAAAGCATCATAGAAAACAAAAGAGGTCAAAAGATGTAGACTTCCAGTCCAAGACTAGACTAAACCATGGGCATCGACTCCTCCACATTCATTGCAGTTGTAGTAGTCTGTACATTATACTCATAGCTTTAGATCAACAGTCCAAAGCAAGATTTGAAGATGATGTGTACGGATGGAGTACACAGCATTAGTACACAAAAGTGCCAAGGGTGGAAAGTAACAAGCACACAGCAAACTTCTCCAGAGCAGATCACCTCCAGTGAGAAAAATGAACACACACCATCCAATAGCAACACGGGCCATTTCCAACACGAAACATTCAACTCCGTTACCTAGGGACACCTACAACATTTTAAGAAGAAAGTCTCTCTCAAATAGAAGTATGTCAACTTATTCACACGTGTGGGGCTCTAAATAGTATGTGGGATGGTATGCAAGCTAACTCTTTTTTTTAAGAGTAGCTGAGTCTGTAAAAGTTACCAGCAGAAACATTTTTGGTAGAAGACATGTTTAGTGGAAGAAAACCAATTTTATTGGTTCTTCCCACAAAACAGGTGGGTAATTATTCAGATTACAGCAATTTGCTTTGCAATTTAAAAATGTTTGGGACACTCTCCTAGGAATTTTTTCTCCTAGAGATTTTGTCTCCTGATCTTAAGTTTTTATGTTCTTCCCTACTTTGACACAATATGCAAGCATATATAGATGTATCTATTTGTCTACATAAAGAGATGTGGATTATAGTGAAGAAACAAAATAGCTGCACGCATTTTTGTTGCTAACATGCCTGCTATAAACTAAGCATATCTTTTTCTGAATATCAAGCTGCAAAACCAGAGGCAAATGCTAATTGATAAGGGGAGTGGAGGAAGTTTTGTACATAAATTTTTTTTCCTTTGAATTGCTGAGGGAAAATTTAAAGTTTATTATACTCTGGTTGGCTTAAACCATATTCACGCTCACCCAATTAATTTTATTGGAAACATCTATCTATCTATCTATATATATATATATACACACACACACACAAAAGAAATTAAACCCTGCCATTTTCCCTTCATGCTTAAAAAAAACTGAAGCCACTGTTAAAACACACATGTCAAAAACATCTTAACAGGTTTCAAAGGTGAGTGTACATAGTGAAGTGAAGTGAAGTCGCTCAGTCGTGTCTGACCCTTTGCGACCCCATGGACTGTAGCCTACCAGGCTCCTCCCTCCATGGGATTCTGCAGGCAAGAGTACTGGAGTGGCTTGCCATTTCCTTCTCCAGGGGATCTTCCCGACCCAGGAATCAAACCCAGGTCTCTAGCATTCCAGGCAGATGCTTTAACCTCTGAGCCACCAGGGAAGTGTGGCAGAACTCAGTGGGTTTCTAAGTATAACTATTAGGATTTAATTGAAAGGGGTTTATCATTTCTGCATTTAAAAATCATATGAGAGCAAGAGTTCAACTTTTTTTAAAAAATTAATAATATGACTCTTATTCTATTGGAATTTCATGGAAAACTCATTTTTCTGTCTCCATAAAGGGTTAAATTTTCCTGAATTTTATCCATTCCAGACAATATTCTGAAGACATTTGCTTTATTACCTAAATTTTAGGCCTAAAGTTTATCACTGTAATAGCTTCCCTTCTTACTATCCTTTTTGTCTGCTTACTTCTTATGTTAACCAGTTTCTTGGTCAGTAACCTAGGGAACAAAAACATCTTTACATTGCCAAATCACAGTTTTGGTCACACAATTTAGACACAAAAATTAAAATGGCCCATACTACATATATACATTTCTAGTTAAACTGCACAGATATTTTAGTTAAGCTACATACATTTCTGGCTTAATTAGAATGTGTGAATTAACATTTAGAAAAATTTCAAGAGTTTTAAATGTCGCAAACAATTCCATGTAAGCATTGTCCGCCCCTTTCACCTGTAAAGTTAAAAAAGAAAAAAACAACTAAAACCACACAATTCATCAGTCACCTGATGTTCAAAATAAATCGACGTGCCTCTGTAATTAAACAAGGAGAAGTGGACTACGAAACAAATGCTTCCAGGATGGTCCTGCCAATCATGAGTCATAACATTATTGACAAAGTACATTTGTCCTCAGAGAGGATGCTTTTGAGAAGTAATTTACAAGGAGCATGGCTGTATTATAATTTTTTTAAAGGAAAAAAATAATGTCTTTGGATAGAAAAAACAATGTAAAAAAAAAATCCCCTTTTTAAAATGCAGAAATAACTCCATTATCAATCTGCATTTACATTCCTGCCCAAAAGAATGGGTCTGGAAAGACCATTTTCTGTACAGACCCTAGTTAATCTCTGTATGAAAAGACAGCATCTGGCGTGGGAATCAACAAGGGAGATACTGGTCTATTAGCACACATAGAGACTTTCTTAAGGCTGATCCAGTGAACGAACCTTTGGATCCAGAAGTATTTCTTCATTTTCTTTTCAGTTGAATTCCTAGCACAAAAACTTGGTGCTGAGCTGTTCATATTTTGCATGTCTCCATTTATGGAGAAGATGGAATAATGACACCAAAAGTACTTTGGTTTTTTTTTTTTTTCTTTTAAAAATAATTTGCTTTCTTTTGCATGCCACAGGACAGATTTCTAGTTTCAAAACAGGGTACATCAAGAACAAAAATATCCCCCCTCCCCAACCATCTTTATTGTCAACCATCTTTATTGTCACCAATACAAGAAATCCTTCTGGAAACATAAGCAAGTGACTAAATAGGTATCGAACCACTGAATCTACAAGTTAATACATAATCTGTTATGGCAGAATAATCAAGAGTTTTCCCCCAAAGAAAGATTTTAATTTTTCAAATATAAAAGAGTCTAAGAGGATCATATGAGAACAAACAAAAATCTCTTACTCCAGGTTTGACGGTAAAGATGAGTAACACACTGGCAGCTGAAGAAAGCTGAAACTCTTACTAATAAATAGATCCAAATTAAGAATTTCTACAACATTTCTTTAGAAAACAGAATCAGATTCCTTTTTTTTTTTAAATGATGATCCTGTGGAGTGCATTCACTTCCATATTTATCTAATATCATAACAGTGAAACAGACACAAGGATGTTGATGACAGCTCAACAATGTAGGATGCAGGACGTTTACAGGTACAGGTTTGTTTAAAAGTCCTACAGGTTTATTGACTAAGGCTAGACAGCAATTCATATGATCCTATTTGGTGCATTTACTACCATGGTCCAAGATCATTCATTATATGGATACAGCCAAGGACTGTAACTTTCAGGAAAAAAAAGACCACAAAGGAGAAAATCAGGTGGCTATTTGGTCCCCCCAGTTGATCATTTGTGTCCTGGAACCGGAAAAAAAAGGTGGAAAATACAGACTGCAACAAGTTAAGGGACTTGGAAGAAGTTGCTGGAGAGTGGCACGATATACGGAGTAAGGTCACTGGGCTTGGGATGGCAAGGGCGCTGCATTGAAAGAGCATCCACGGGACCGAGAGAGTAGAATGCCTTGTGGTGTCATTCCCTCAACGACTCTATAGTATGCGATTAATAAATAGATCAGTTATGTAATAAGGCAGTGTGTTGAATATGCATTCGTCCTGTGGAATGAACCACCACAGAGAGAGACACATGATACCATACACATTCTTTAAGTTTTCTCGTGTTGTGTTTGATCTGTTTGTTTCAAGGCTATCCAGGCTAACTCTTCCCAGGGATTTCCTTGGAGAGAAGAGTGGTCCACTGAGGCTGGTTTGCTGAACCTCTCCTTTATCAAGAGATGATGACTGGCTTTAAAGAAAAATAAAGCTGAAGGTTGTTTGCTTTTTATTTTTTTCCCTTTTGGTTGCATCGTTCTGAGTGTTTTCATATAAACAAACAAGGAAAAAAAATCACAACCAAAAAAAAAAACAAAAACGATAGTTTTTGATGTATCCAGTTGTTGTATCCTCAAGATGTTCCAGATGTTTCCAGGTAACTCTGTAGTTTACGAACTGTGGTTTTGTCCAGCGAGCAAAGGTCAAAATCAAATGTTGTGTTTGTGATATGAAAGTGTCCAGTCTCTTCTATAAGGTTCACAATCTACAGGAGTGAAGAAGAGAAAGTTTAGGCAATAAGCAATAGGCATCAAAATGCAAAAAGAGAGGGAGAGAGTCAAATATGGAACCCAAGGGGTTAAGAGACTCATTTATAGAAAGAAGGTCCCATATTATTGATAGCACCAAACTACCTCTTAGCCAATTTGGTAGGTCAAAGGAATGTTAACCCTTTGAACTTCTCAATGAGAGAAGATTACCTGTTCTCATCATTCATATTCTTTAAACCGATTCCTAACTTTTAAGTCATCAACAGACTATTTTACTATAGGGGTGGAAGTGAGAATGGGTAGTTAGTGGGAAATACAATTTCAAGACCCTTTTAAAAATTAGTTACTGACCCAAAGGACAGTGGCTGTACTTAACAGATGAAAGGAAATTCCAGCCTAGGAATAACAAAACTCATAAAAATATGTACATGCAAAACACATATCAACATAATGATCATTTTTATTTCTGATTACCTTATTGTTGAAAGCTTAGAAAATGCAATAAGCCCACCAAAAAAAAAAAAAAAAAAGAAACCATTTCCATTTCCACCTCCCTAAAGATATGGGTAGTGACTATAGAGGGGCTCAAGGAAGACTTCTGGGGTGCTGGGACTGTTTCATTACTTGATTTGAGTACTGGTGACAAAAGATGCATTCACTTTGTTAAAACTGATCTAGCTGCACATTTTGTTATGCTTCCACAAAAAATAAACAAAAATCTATATTCATTCCATCAGTCATGTTCAGTGGATGGCCTTGAGTATTTGGAGGTAATAAGTATTATCTACAGAAAGAAAGGATGCCTTTGTCTCCCCATTTGGAATAGCTATACCTCATTCCTTGACTTGGCTCCAACTTCCAGAAATATGATCAACAAAATAGTGACAGAGCCACTGTTGGTTTTGCCTGGTTTTCAGGAGGACACTTCCTAAGGTTTCAACATTAACAATGGTGTTGGTTATCCTGGTATGTGTCTTTCTATTCCTATTTTACAAATAATTTTATCAGAAATAGATACTATGCCTGGGTAGTGTGGGTTTTTAGGTACGTTTGTAGTGAGTAAATTGGAATGGAGGGAGGTTAATTTTAGCAAGCTTTGTGAAGGAAAGAGGAAAATCACCACCAAGATGAAAGAAAAACTATTTGTGCAGAGAAACCAACTGGCAACTCATTTGGCTTATTTGTAGTTGTCTGTTACCCTCTATCACTTGCTTCTGTTCTTTTTCAATCATCCTAAGAGGAGTAATTTTAATTATTCAGTCTATTATTTATTCAATGAACTTTTAGATTACCTAATCTGGAGTTGAAAACAGCAGAATGGAAACTTTTGACCTTCTCTTCTTACAATTAGTTTTCTTCAAAAAACAGTAAATTTGCGAACTGTTCCCTATGGGTCAGTGGCTCTCAATAGAAAATGCGCTCCCCATTCCTGACATATTTGACTGCCACAGAAACATAAAAGGCACAGTGAACCTCAATCCAATTAATTGCACAACTCCAGACTGAGCTGTTATTGCCTTATTCAACTTCTGGAACTTTTTTTTTTTTTTTAACAGATAAAACTATGGGTTTAATAACAAAACCAGTTACTCCCCTTGCAAAATCATGACAGTCACAGCAGACTGCCTACCTCCTATTCATGTGTTCCTTCTTCTTTCCTAGCAGAAGCTTGACTTTCTGGGAGTGGCAATACACCCAGCTAAAGCACTGGCCTCCCAGACCCACCTGCAGCACTAGGCAGACACTGCTATTCACAGTTTGTCAAAAGTCACTGGGCTTTTAGGAAAGTTTCAGAAAGGTATGGACTATCGAGAGGTGGCTTTGCCCTCTGCTCCCTTCCTGTCTGGAAAGAAGATGTAACTCTGGAAGCGCAGCAGCTGTCTTCCCCTCATGTGGATGAATCAACAATATGAAAGATGGCAGAGCAGAATGGCAATGAGTCTATGTCCTCAGTTGCATCTTTTAAGCCACCACACCGACCATGAATCACTTACCTCCAGGCTTATTATTATATGGGATGGCAGGGAGGCAGGATGCAGGGGTAGAGAGGGAGCCTTACTTGCTTAAACCACTAGACTCAGAGTTCAATTACATGCATCAAGAGATTATCTGAAGGCATGTTTCTGATTATGGTTAAAGTACAACATTCAAGTAAGAATTTATCAAGCTAGATCTTATTAACACTAAAGATCTAAAATGAACTCTCGTTGGCTTTATTAGTTAATAGTTACAGGATAAGTCACCCCCATACATCTGTATGCATAGAGAAACACGCACACATAGCTATGTCCACAAATACAAGCCTTTCAAGGCAATCCAATACTTACTATGTATTTAACATTAATTGAATTAACAGTACTTTCCAGAGTAAATTATCTTTTTTGCTACATTGATTAGAAATACTAAAGACCAACTGAAAATGTGTAAACTTCAGTACAGCAACAAACAGCCCCTTCAGAGAGCTCTTTTAGGATGGAAACAAATAGCCTTTCAATTTATGCAATAGAAGCAAATGACAATTATCCCAGAGTGTGGCTTCTCTTCTCAACGAGCTGGCCAGCAGGTAAATTGCCCAAGCATTCAGAACAGAGAATCCCGAATTTGGCATATTGAATCCTGACTCTTTTCATACTGTTCATAGGGTCCTCAAGGCAAGAACAGTGAAGTGGTTTGCCATTCCCTTCTCCAGATCATGGCATCCGGTCCCATCACTTCATGGCAAATAGATGGGGAAACGATGGAAACAGTGACTGCAGCCATGAAATTAAAAGACACTTGCTCCTTGGAAGAAAAACCATGACCAACCTAGACAGCATATTAAAAAGCAGAGACATTACTTTGCCGACAAAGGTCCATTTAGACAAAGCTATGGTTTTTCCAGTAGTCACGTATGGATGTGAGAGTTGGACTGTGAAGAAAGCTGAGCACCAAAGAATTAATGCTTTTGAACTGTGGTGTTGAAGAAGACTCTTGAGAGTCTCTTGGACTGCAAGGAGATCCAATCAGTCCATCCTAAAGAGATCAGAACTCAATATTCATTGGAAGGACTGATGCTGAGGCTGAAGTTCCAGTACTCTGGCCACCTGATGTTAACTGACTCACTGGAAAAGAACCTGATGCTGGGAAAGACTGAAGGCAGGAGGAGAAGGGGATGACAGAGGATGAGATAGTTGGATGGCATCACCGACGTGATGGACATGAGTTTGAGCAAGCTCCAGGAGTTGGTGACGGACAGGAAAGCCTGGCAGTGGCAAAAGTCGGACATGACTGAGCAACTGAACTGAACTGATCCCGACTCTGCTCTTTGAATGACATTGGACAGAACATCAGAACCTCCGAGCCTCAATTTCCTCATCTGTAAAATGGGGACACTGCCACCCATTCTACCTACCGTGCAATGTTGTTTAGAGGATCAAACAATATACAGAACATGAAGCTTCTTTATTAGCTGAAAACTGCTACACAGATGAGGGCAACATGATTATGACTGCCATGTAAACATAAACTTATCCTCAGTTATCCAGGAGGTAACCATACAGCACATGAGTTTTCACACCCAGTGCTTTTTCTCTGCCCCTCATTGACTGTTGGCCATTTCATCAGCACTAAAACAAATGAAGCAGGGAAAATGCCGGAAGCTAAAAGTCAGAAAAGATCTCCTTGAAATTAAAAAAAAAAAGTATAATAAAAGTTTGCAGGAGGGAGGAAAGAAAACAGGGAGAATGGCAGCTGAAGGAAAGTAGTTGAAATAACAAGGGATTTCCCTGGAGGGTCAGTGATTAAGATTTTGCCTTCCACTGCAAGCAGTGTGGGTTCAATCCCTGGTCGAGGAGCTAAGATCCCACATGACTCATGGCCAAGAAATCAAAACATTAAACAGAAGAAATATTGTAGTAAATCCAATAAAGTTGTTAAAAATGGTCCACATCAAAAACAAAAATATCTTTTTTAAATGACAAACTAAAACCATAATGTGGGGGTAAAGAAGCACAGTCTTACATTTTCCCTTGAAAATGACAGGTAACTCACCATTGTAAAAAAATAAAATTCTGTGACTCAATCTAGTTGCTCACTAATTACTAAACAATAAATAGAAGACAGAATAATAAAAATACCTTCTAGAAAAGGCCACTTGGTTTTAAAGCAAATAAACACATTTATTCACTAGGATATTCAACCCCCTCACCTCATGGGCACTGTACTATCTTGTAGGTTCCGGGGCTTTGATTACAGCTCTCCTGACTCCTCCACAAATAGCACGCCCCACCCTGCCTGCAGCCACAAACACACAAAGAAACGAAGGGGATCTGATCAATCTCACTAAATGAGCCCTGCATTTTTATGGGAGCTTGTAAGAATGCATCAAGGTGGAGGCAAAGACAGCCTTAGAACAGTAGCAGTGCCAACAGATGGGGTGTTCAGGACTATTTGCCAATGGGAACAGCATTAATGATTTGAATTATTAGAGCATGAATCTACACCCTCAATTAAGTAAAGACTTCATAAAGAAAAATAAATGTGGGTTTCTTTCCAGGAATCCTGATAGTTAGAACATCAGAAACAAGGCATTAACATGCTTTATGGTAATGACACAAGCCACACAGCCTACAGACACCACCCCGCTGGTCCCTGAAGGACGTCCTGCTGCCATGCCATAGGATTCCCCGATCTGCAAATGCACATGGTGCCACCCTGGTGTCGTTACCTTGCATCATACTGCAATGATGAACTTAACTTCCAAATAATAGTAATAATAAAAGACAGAGTGACTGCAGAGGGGGAAAGCAGGCAAGGGCACACTGTATGTTATAGGTAGTAAAGAGGAAGAGCATGTACATTGCTGAGCCCATTCTTCAGATGATGGTGGTTGTGAAAATATTTGTGATGGATTCTTTCCTGCCACATCAGCTTTGGAGTGGGTACTATGCAGGTTTGGTTTTTTTTTTTTAAGGGGAAAGATCCACTTGTTTAAGTCTATGGCTTCTTCCCCCAACCCTGGTTATAAAAGTCATAAAAAATTATAAAAAGGTAATAAATTGTTGTCTGATTTCACATATATTTGCATATATGTATATATGTATGTATGTATATAGGCTTCCCTGATGGCTCAGCGGTAAAGAATCTGCCTGCAAAGCAGGAGAGGCGAGTTTGATCCCTGGGTTGGGAAGATCCCCTGGAGAAGAGAATGGTAACCCACTCCAGTATTCTTGCCTGGAAAATCCCATGGACAGAGGAGCCTGGCGGTCTACAGATCAGAAAGTCCCAAAAAGTCAGACACAACTGAGCAACTGAACACACACACACACATACATATATATTTTTTAAAGGATTCTTTTCACCCAAACAGCCTCTTCACTGAGTAAGAAGCCATGAACAAGTTTTGCTTCTGTCTGGAGGGGCGTCAGGGCTGGGGTGAGCTAGCTCTTCCTGCAGAATGGCCCCCGCTGTATGGCTGTGACAACATGTGCTCTCTCGGGGTTAGGAAGCGGGCCATCAGGCTCCAGTCTTCAAGGAATTCTAAAATACATCAGGAGATTCTCCAGGGTGGAGAAGATCACTTTCAGCAAAACACTTCTCAAGGAGGGTTCGCCACGTTGTTATAACACTCTGCCATACCATTTATTTCCCATCTCCCTAAAGAAAATTCTGAGTATAATAGCTGTTACCTAAACTGTTGAACCAGCCTTTAAGGAAGCCCTGGTTTTCCTTAGAGGTTATTTTTTTCCTCCTGGGGAGGATGCAAGCCCAGACTCAGAGCTGGAACTGCAAGAGAGTTTAGAAGTATTCAATCTCCCTTTCCAAATAAATGTTAAACATGTGGTTTAAAGAAGAATGAAATTAGTCCAAGGTACTGACACCTCTGGTTTTGACTGTGTCCACTGTACTACATTGTTACCTGATGGAAAAGGGCCTTAAGAACACAGCCTCTTTTGATCCAATGCTTTCTGTTCATTAACCTAGATGCCGGGTGCCAGCACTCCATGACCCCAGAGTAAAAAAGAGATAAACCACTTTTTGTGGGCCAAATAAAAATGTCAGGCCAGATTTTCTGATAGGATGCCTTTCATAGGAAAAGAACTGGGATGGGATCCCGGGGTCACTAGAAATCCTGTCTCAGGTGCTGTGATCTGCGTGGCAGAGAAGATGTAAACTCTGTGGAATGCAGTCCACAGGATGGGCAGCACTCAAGGTGGGGAATCACATCAGTGCTCAATGGTGCTATGCTTTACAATAGGAATTAATTAAGCAGTAAACCATGACAGGACATGCATCATGGTATCATAATCACAAGCCTCAGCTGCATTACAAGGCAAAAGGCCAAAGACTGGGAGCTTTCAACCGGCCTGGGAATGCAATTAGGTTGAAACGCTGTGGGCCCTGGAGTGCCTTTATGCCAGGTTAAAAATTCATAGATATCTCTCTCTCCCTCTAGAATGCTAAAATAATCCACTTTCATGAAACTCTCCTGTTAAGCCACCTTCCCTCACAATGCTTTCAAAGGTCAAAATAAAAGGCAATGTAAAATTGGGAATGCCAATGACACCCCATGGTAAGACCCTGCCCAATGGCATAGTATCCTCAATTCACTGGCTGGCTTTCTGTGAGAAGGGGGTCCCAACGCTGCTCAAACATCTATCTTGCTCTCCTGTGAGACACTATTTAGGTCCAATTTGTTCAATAATAGCTTTATTAGACAGCTTTTCCACAGTGGTTCAGAGCTGGTGCTCAGGGAAAAATGGGAAAATCAGCTAAATAGATTTACCATAACCATTCAGGCAATGGGCCCCAAATAATTGCCAAGTGGCAGGCTAACTGACTAGTTTTCAGTTGTACGGAAAAAAACTGAAGAAACTACTCTCAATATACTAGGATATGTCTTAGAGAAAGCCACTCAGATCCTGCTCCCTGATCTATTACACACTTAGATAGACATACAAGAAATGCAACTTATCCTCAATTAAGAATTATAGGTCTGTAGTCTTCTGTTCAAGTCTGAAACTCCAGAAGGTTTAAAAAGCTTATCAGACCAATCAGGGAACTTGCAGAGTCTGAGAGTATGTATTTATAGATTTAACCAAAAATGTACACAGAATATAAATGTGACCATCAGCCATTAAATATTAAAAACACACAGACATATACACACAGCTGGGGTAGATTAACTACTAACATCAAGTCATTTGAAAGCAGTCTTTAAAAAAAATTCAAGCAGCAAAATAATCTACAAACCTACCCTAGAATTTAGAATACAACCTTCACTTTGAGTATTAAAGAAAAAGTATTTTATCTTTAATTTTTGATGCAATGGGCACACATATTGTAACCGTATGAAAACTAAAAACCACCCTCCTTCTCAAAACATCAAATTGTACTAATAGAAATGTCCCCACTCTAAAGTATTCCACAGTTGAGTTCATAATAATAGAATGCATGTTAAACAAGATAAGACAAAAGAGGAAAATATTTATTTTCCTTAGAATAGCATTGGCAAAGGTTACTAAATTGAATCACAAATGTTTACAGCACTTGACTACAGTTCTTATCACTGTTTTCCCATGAAACCAGAAGCCTGGCCCCAAAGGTTTCTGCATTCCTCCCATCCCCTCCGTCAGTCCACATGACAGCATCAGATGGCTTCAGATCAGTATATTGCAGCATCGCCACTTCCCTAAGTGCACCGTTTTCATTGTCTGTGGCACCAAGGAAGCCCCAAAGCAGACTTCCAGGTAGCCTTGGAAATAAGCCTCCTCCCCAAATACTCTGCAGGTGGCACTGGCCCAGGGAGCATGAGGCCAGTGTGGCCTCCAGGTGGTGTCAGACCAGCGCAGGACAAACCAGACCTCAAGGCTTCTGGAAAGGGTGGTGTTCAGAAGCCTTCCTCACCTGCTGCAGAATGTGTCTTTCCCTCAACGTCATCAGCCTTCTGTGAAGCTCTACCAGTTCATCGAGGTATGCCTGAAAGAGAATGGTATGCCCCCAATGACAAGCATTTAGGAAGCAGTTCAAACATAAAAGGATCAACAAGTAAGAACATACCAGAGGTGGTTAGAGGTTGCACATTCTGCCTTCTCCCCTAAGCTGGGTGGATGCACTACCCAAGGCCTTTGCAGACCAACTCTCCTTTGGCCAACTAGTACATTTTCAAGGCAGCTTTTTTACAAAAAAAGGGCAATTTGTGAACTTATTTGCTCCCAAGTAAACAGGATTAACCCTCTCCCAACAATGCCTCTAAAGAGAGAAAAGGAATTCAATGAAAAAATGTGAGCTTAAGCATATTATCACAGTACATATTTTTTTTTTCAATGGTTCTTCCATCTTAGGCTTTTTTCTATTAGTTATAATGTTTCTAAGTTTGAACATGGAAGTATCAATGCACGTTACTAATTATGTAATTAGGGCAAATTGGAGGGAAAAAAAAAAAAAACAACCCTCTCCTGGTCATATCTAACATGGCCAGTGAACAGCAAGTGACAGGACAGAAGAATATCTTACAAAAAATAGAGGTCTCTATCCAAATTAGCTCTGGCTTGTCAAGAGTTCCCCTGAAAACGCAGAGGTACACCTTTATGCGCTCTGACTCGTGTCTTTGTTAGCATAAACGCTTGGGTATTCTTTGTGTCACTTGCAGTGAAAGCAAATAAAGGTTTGTGAAGCATTATCCAGGCCTACCCCAATCCTGCAAAGCACGTGAGGACCCTGCTTACAACAGGACACAAACCCCCAACGGCCCTTGAAGTCAGATTTTGGATGCGTGACTGCACACGAGGGGAAAACACACTGCACTGGGATCAGATGTCCTGCTCACTTAAGTCTGAGGTTCCTGAACCCTCCACCTCCACCACAGCTCTCTCACCTCCTAATTCCATGTGCCCGAAATCCCTTGGCAATCGTGGATAGCAAAAGGCCAAGTTTATCTTGTTTACTGGAGATGTAAACAAGACTTGGAAAATAAACTACAAAGCACTGGGAAGAAGCGCCTGTCATTGGGGGATTTCAGGCCCTTCTGATGAAGAAAATGAAATGCGCACCAGCAAGAATGATCAAGGGAAACACAAAGAAACAAGAGTGTCAGTGCTACCTTACTCACAGTAACAGACTAGAAACCTACCTTGTCACATTCGCCATTCTTTATTTGCTTATCTGATTTGCTTTGCTTTATTGGACTTTTCACTTCAAGAATCTAGGGATCAAAGAGAACACAGTTACATTTGATTGCTAGCACTGCTTGGCTCACCTGCCACATAAACAAAGGCACTATGAATGAAATGCATAATAACATCACTTTCCAAAGGGCATTTTTCCTCCTCACATTTTATTTCTTCTCCTCTAATCTGACTTCCTCTGGGAAAATAAACTACTTATATCTGAAATGCTGAGTCAGGGCAATAGAACTTAAAAAAAATAAAAGTGAGGATAAGGAAATTGATCTAAGCTTCCAAGGTTGCTTCTCTTTAGTGACAACACTCTCACACATATGCACAGCAGCTGAGTTGTAGTAGATTACAGTCCCCTCTGGCAAGAAATTTTTCTTATTCACCCTGTTGTTTCACATGACTACCTGTGTTCAGTGCAGTAAGGATAAGACAAACACTCAAATACCCTTTCTAGTACCTGCCTCTTGGATTCTAAAAAGTACTCCTGTCTACTAAATTGAGGAAGGTTTGGAAGTGAAGGTGGCTGCCACACTGGTTGCTCCCAACTTGGAATCCTCCTACTCAAGAAATGAAAGAGCCAGGACCATTTTCTGTGACCATCATTTCTAAGAAATAACGTGTTCACCCATGATAAAATCCCCAGTGCCTTTCCTTTGATCTGAACCAATTATAGCTTAGGTTATGAACAGCAGTTTTGCATACTGTTCAGACGGTGGGGAGTTACATTTCTAATTAATAAAAAGGAGAAATACATTATTACTTAATAAACACAGTTGATTAATTAGATCTTTTAAAATTGAGAATAATGCTTAAAATGGTGAGAACCACTGAAATTATTGATGAGTGTTTACAGACATATAAAAACATAAAGGCAAAGGTAATTTGTCTTTTTCATTATATTCTCATTATCAAGTGAGTTACAATCTGATGCTAATATTGAGGAAGAAAATGCCAAAAAAGAAGATATTGAAGAAGTTTACTCTGCTTTAGCACACACACACACACACAAGTCTCACGGTTCTGTTCAAAGGTCTACCACTTCCAAAATGCACAGAAGATTTTTAAAATGAGTCCACATTTATTTTGTAATTTAACTTGCAGAGAGAGCATTGATTGGGCTCAGAAACCCAGGTTCAGGTACCAGCCCTATCGTTCAGTGTTTTCTGAACTCTGACAAAAATGAGACGAGTAAAACGAGCGCTAGGAGCAAGGGAGCATCCAGGCTCCCATTTAGCCATGAAATTTTCTCCCGCTAATAAGCACTTTACTTGCTGAGGATGACATTCTAGAAAAGACCGAATACTTCTCAAAAGGAATACACATTCATTTGAATTTAGGAAAATGTACAAGAAGTGAGCTCCTAACAGCATCTTGCCTGAGAATCGCCTTTCTTCCTTCGTTTTTAAGATTAAGATACCAGATGACCAACGTGACCAGGCTAATTTCAAACATAATACTACTGCAACACAAGGAAATTACTTAATCGCAGAGGCAAAGCAATAGCTTTTAGTAAAGGAAACCAACCCCCACCCCCCAACTATGTTCAGAACTCCCTTCTCTATTTTGGTTGGAAATGGGACCTCGAGGGAACGTTTGTTCGCACCAAGACCTAGGAGTAAGTAGGTCAGTAGATGGCACTCCTCGCCAACTCAGATACAGGGCTGGGCCAAGCAGAGCCGATCTGCCGTGAATGCAGGCAAGAGGAAAAATACAGCCCCTGTCTGCCTGCCTTGTGCATTAGAAAACTGAATTTGTTCCTATCATATCCTTCCCCTGAGAACCCCGCCATTCCCTGCCCCAGGTCACTGCTCTCTGGGGACCGAGTGGCCAAGAACTCTCCAGGGGGCACACAGAGATGTGAGCCAGGTTGAGAGAGCTCCACCACCTTCTCTTCAAAGCGGAAAACAGAACAGGCAGGGCGCTGAAATCCCGCCCTGCACGTTCCATAAGGGCTGCGGCACAGGAGGCCCAACGACACTGAAATCCTGGTTCCTTTCTTCTGAAGCTGCAGAGGCAGGAACAAAAGCCCCGGGTGTCAGTGATCCGCCTCGAGTTACTGAGTGGCTGCCCAGAGAGGGCTCAGTTAATCTTCCTGCTTTGATCTCTCTCTGCTCCAAAATAAACAGCTTTGTCAAAACCTCATTCTGAGAGCTGATCCATGCTGAAGACAATTGTTTTATTTATGATCATTTCTTATCTTTAAGGAAACGACTCCAGAATAGAAAAATATGGCACCTTGTCTTCCACAGGCAGATTTCAAACCAGTTTAACTGGATGGCCTCTTTGATTTCATTCAACACGCCTCGCAGGCTGATAGGTGAGTTATGATATTCTGAATATTAACTTGGGTCCGATGGATCGCTTCCTTCCTTTGAGGCCCCTCCCCCTCCTCCCTCCCCTTCAATAGTTTCAGCCAAAAAGGATCTAGAATTCTGATTTTGTTTGAAATTCACATAAAGAAGTTTGACGTTTAAAAAAAAAATCAGAAAACCTTTGGTTAAAATGGCACAGCATTATTCCTCTCTATTAAGCTGTAAGGAGAAGCAACAGCCACCAGACTGCTGAGCGGCACCAAGTATGCACGCGATAGTCTCTGAAAATAGAACTATGATGAGTTCCACTTCTATCCTTAATCTGAGGATCTGGCTTGAGAATCAGATTTTCAAGATTATTATTTTTCTGTATTCTTTTGTGAGGGCTGACAACTCAATTACTCAGCAGACGGATTCTCTACTGCTGGGTCTTTGATGTTAACGATCACTAGTAGCTCCTAACAATACTCAGGTTAATTACTTGATTTGTTGACATATGGCTCTCTCTCTGTTCACTTTTTTTCCAAGAATTAGAAATGTCTGACTCAATGAGCACTTTCTCTCTTCCCCAGTCCCTAGAAGACTGAGAAAAGGTAAGGAAACCATAGCTTTGCCTGGTAATTTATAGAAACTTTGAGACTATTATCACCCTACAGAGAGAGAGAGAGAGAATAGTGAAGGGATGTGAAAGAAGACTCAAGAGTCTGCCCATTTCACAGTTTGGCCTTCCTGGTATGTTTTTGCTTATTTCATGTGAAATTTCAGATCATCTCATCATCATCACTATCACACTCACTCACTCACACACAAACACACGACTAAACATACTCCAGTTCTAAGACACAGGTCCAAAGAGGAAAGCATCCTTGGGGTACATGTATTTCCCACCCTAAACTAGTTAAAAGTGAAAGCATATGGACCTCCTTATTATGCTTATAGGTGTATGGAGAAAGTGACATATAACTGAGTATTCCTGACAGATTGATGACTCACATGTGTGAAGCTACATTTGTCAAATAAACATATGCCAAGAAACTAGTGGTATGCTATTTAATCGGCTAAAGTAATTTTTACCCTTTCTAGATAGATGGTACCATTTCAATTCTGTTTTGCTTTTTTTTCATTCTGCCAGTCAGTCAGTCAATTAAAAAAAAAAGTCTGACAAAGAATCTAAACCTTTCCCTGAAACCAGGCCAGGTCAAGACGGCAGCAGGTCCAGGAAGAGACTAGGGCAGTTCTGTCTGCAAGGCAAGACGGTGGCTTGTTGAAGCTGCATTTATTTAGTAAGCATAGTCTTCACTCCACCTGGGAACAATGCTGAAGGAGACTACTGCAGGGCACAAAAGCACATCCTATGATGCCCTGCACTCCTGGCCCTGCCAAGGCCACCATCACCGCCCAGGAAGAATCCTAATTCCAATCCACCACCCACTGGAAGCAGAAATCAGGCCTACATAGGTTGAAATTGAACATAAAAATATATTCAAGGTCCAAATGCTATTCTATTGACAGCTCATATTGAAGCACAGGATTATAAAAGAATCCTCCAAGTTATCTAGTCAGCCGGCCTAGGGCCCTTCTCAACTGACTGGCAACGATGGCTATGCCCGTGGTCCTCACTTTCCCCTGACATGCTTGACTTTGGAGTACTGGGCAGCCACACTCGAGGTGATGGCTGGCTGGGTCATGGGTATGGCTGGCCCTGGAGGTGGGGAGACACATGGACCGTGTGGAGTTAGGATAAGGAAGAAGAAAGTACAACTCCTTGCAGGCCAGCCTGTAATGGAGGACGAGGTTGGGCCTGCAGTCACATGCAGGACACAAAGCAACTGCAGCTGAACTGTAACTGGTGAGGTAAAGAACACTGATATTATTCCTACTTAATAATGGAGGCTTTAAGTTGTAGATCAATTAAATGAGGAATTTTAAATTTTAAGAGATTTTTGCTTTCTATGAAATTTGAAATGAAAAAGTCTTCAGCTATAAAAATCACATTTTCCCCATTAAAGAAAGATCACAAATTTCAAGGACAAGGCCATTTAAAACAAGAGGTAGGACACCTGTGAAACAATAATTTTACCAACCATATTTTCAAGTTAACATTCATATGGTAACTTGAATTAAGCAATTATTGTGAGGTCTCGTGGAATCTGTCTAAATAAGAAAAAAGAATAACATGGTAATAGAGAATCAACCCAATGCATAATGAGGTTTTTTTTTACAATACTTGAAAACAGCTTATTTTAGCAAGTGTTTAAAATAATCATTCATTTAATAAAAGTTCTTCATCACAGCTTTGCAAGCTCTGCCTAGACCTATCCAAATAACTATATTCTTTACTCTGATTATCAAATTAATAAGCTTCTCTTTAGCTGGATTTATAACAGCAGTGATAATGACCATTGTTTACTCTATATTTTATAAATGATTCCTTACAATCCCAAGTGATAATCCTTTTTTCCTGGGTAAGCACAGAGGCAGAGCACCTATACTAACCATGTGTCATCAACTGTTTGCCAAGAGGTATGAACCATGCTTCATGCTCTTTACACATAATTTTTGTCACCTTCCCAGTAGCCAGTAAGGTAGACATTAATATCCCCATTTACAGATGAGAAAACTGATGCTAAATTAAAAAAAAAATTTGTACCAATAAACTACTATAAATCAATAAAACAGAGAACCAGGCTTTATACTAGCTCCAAAGGTTATATTCTTCCCATTTGACAGGGGGGAAATACACAGAAATCAGGAGTAAACGGGCAACACGTTTTGTCACCATCCTGTCCTGCATCTATTAACATTTAACTAACTCATCCAAGGTCACACTTTTGTGACAACTTAAGTACTATTACCCTATGTGTTTAGTCCTAAGGTTGTAGATTCCCAGTTATTTGCTGTCAAGAGGGACTTCGTGTAAAATTGAAGGGGTAAAATGCCTGGCATACTTTGAGTTCCGCAGAATCATGAGAAGTGCAGGCCTAGAAGCTTACCTGGTTGTTGTTGGTCTTTAATAAGGGTGGTGGGGGCTCATGATGTAGGGGTGAGGAAGCAGAACTGCTTTCACTGTCACTGCCATCACTTAAGCTAACTCTGAAAAGGAACAGAGAAGTCAGTCGCAGGGTTACAGACAAATCTTGAAATATCCATAGAATTAGGGGTAGAGAGCAAGGTATCCAAACATTAATCTTTGGGAACTTGTTTTAGCTCATACGATCGCTACTACGTGCCGGCGTTTACTTTGTATCTGCTGCTGCTGCTAAGTCACTTCAGTCGTGTCATAGCTACAGAACAACAGACTCCTGGATATCTTAAAAGGTAAATATAATTGCACTTACTTTATAAAATAATTTGCATTATTGTGGGGAAATAGAAAATATATTTGCATATAAATTCCTTTTCCCAATTAAGTATAATGAAACTCTCTAAGTTTCATTAAGAGTCAGTTTAAAATAAAAATTAAAACAAGAGAGAGAGAGAAAATAGGGCAAATACTGTATATGGCTGTCTGTCTCTTAGTAATATTCATTGTATTGTTCCTGCCAGTTTCAATCCATGGACACAAAGGCCTCAGCACCACATTAAGAAGTCATACTGTGACCTATAAAACGTGACAGCCCTGGGAGAACTAGTACACCATTATTCCTTTTCAGTAAAAGCCTAACAGAATAGTTGATCCACTTTGTGCCTCGGAACCATAATCATACGTTACAAGTCATTTACAATACAAACTGCAATGAGGAACGTGTGCTGCACAGCTGGGCTCTACGCGTTCTTTGGAAGCTCAGAAAGTTCAAGGATGTCTGATCAATCTTCATTTCAGATCTAGTAGCATAAAAGCTGGGTTCTCTAAGTAGGATTTCCACAAATTAGAGAAACGTGACACTGTAGCGCCATCGATAACNTGCTGCACAGCTGGGCTCTACGCGTTCTTTGGAAGCTCAGAAAGTTCAAGGATGTCTGATCAATCTTCATTTCAGATCTAGTAGCATAAAAGCTGGGTTCTCTAAGTAGGATTTCCACAAATTAGAGAAACGTGACACTGTAGCGCCATCGATAACTCTGTGATCAGCTGACCAGCTCACGTTCATTATCTGGGCCTTACAGACTTCCCCTTTCTCGTTAAATCGGGGAAGGGCCTACAAATAAGGAAAATAACAGTCAGCCTTCACTTGCACAAAGTAAGCTGTAGCGATAGCAATGCTGAAAGACTAGGCAAATCTCCCTCCCTATAACAGGGAAGAAGTGGGCATCCCAAGTGACTTTTGAAAACGGTGACCCCTACCGTTCCCATCTTTGTGAGTGTGCGCTTCAAGCTTTCAGAGTTTCTCCAAGGTACTTCCTGTCCCCCGTATAATTTCTACATGTACGGGAAATTTCATTTCAGACTTCTCAACTATTTAACAGCTATTTACCGAGTACCTAATGTGTACCAGGTACTTTCTAGACTCTGGGGAACAAGCCATGAATAAAACAAATAACAATCCTCACCCTCTTGGAGCGAACATTTTATTATATAGTATTAAATAGTGAAAAGTGCAAAGGAAAGAAGTAAAGCACTTTGGAACAGAGACAGAGATTGTAGGCAGGAGGTGGGAATAGGGGAGAAGATGCATCCTTTTTTTTTTTTTTGACAGGCAGGCTGGGAAAGCTTCACTAAGAAGGTGTCCTCACTGTAGGCAGGGGGGAAGCTAGCCATCTGGACACCTGGAAAGACAGAAGGGAAGCTTGGCTGGAGCACTGGAGGACCAGCAGAATCAGCAAGGCAGCTGCAGTGGAGGGGCCGGGTGAGATAAGGGAGGTGAGGTCACAGAGAGGGCAGGCTGCAAGTGGGGCATGTTGTAACGACAAGAGTGACGGTTCCGGTCAGTCTCTGATTTTTTAAAAACAGATTAAAAAAAACCCTAATTCATTGTAAGTATTTTAAAATATATATATTAAAATGAATTACTAAAATAAATATAAAGGTATACAAAATACAAGACCCACTTTTTATTGATAGGTTCATTAGACATAAAACCACTCTGTTGAAAGGCAGTGATTTTTTTTTTAATGCTAGGCTATCTACCAGCTAATACAGACTTCTGTGATGGCTGCATTCCTCATGGAATATTTAAAATTAAATATTAAAGCTGGAATGTTTAAAAGCTTTCCATCTTTGTCCCATTTTAACATTACCAAATGAGCAGACAACTTTCTGAAAAAAACTGGAGATCATTCTTTCCTGGTCAGTTATACTTGGCTGTGGTGATGATTAATCCCTGGAAATTTGCCCCATCTCCAAATCACAATTAAAGAAGTGATCTGTTTTTGCAAGTAGCTTGTTATTCTTGATAATGTAAGTCTCCACACCTTATTGTTGAAACTGGCATGCTCCATAGAAATAAACCTAAAAAGATGCCTCTGTCACATTTGATGGACCTGAGTATTTAAGACTCACACTGGTGACTTCCTCGGTGGTCCAGTGGTTAAGACTCTGAGCTTCCAATGCAGGGAGTGTGGGTTTGATCTCTGGTCAGGGAACTAAGATCTCATATGCTGCTGCTGCTGCTGCTGCTGAGTCGCTTCAGTCGTGTCCGACTCTGTGTGACCCCATAGACGGCAGCCCACCAGGCTCCCCCGTCCCTGGGATTCTCCAGGCAAGAATACTGGAGTGGGTTGCCATTTCCTTCTCCAATGCATGAAAGAGAAAAGTGAAAGTGAAGTCGCTCAGTCTGTCCAACTGTTAGCGACCCCATGGACTGCAGCCCACCAGGCTACTCCGTCCATTGGATTTTCCAGGCAAGAGTACTGGGGTGGGGTGCCATTGCCTTCCCCCTTACTTTGTATCTAGAAAGGGGTTAAACGTTTGACTTGCTCCTTCTCATTTAATAATCTCCATTTCATAGATAAGGAAACTGAGACAAACTGGATCACTCACATGGGGTCACAGAGGTAAGAGTGCTGGTTCTAGGATTCAAATCCAAGCAATGTGACTCAGCCCTGGTACTCAGCCAGTTTATTTTGCTGCCTTCATTTATTCATTTATCTCCCTGTTCCAGATCCATCCACCTACTGTCATAAGCATGTCACCCAAGCTGGAAGTTCAGCAAAATCGGACAGTTCACAGGTTACTACCCTTTTCCCCCTTCCCTTCCCTCTGCCTATTTGTTACAGGTGAACATTTTACAAGTACGGCTAAAACACAGGGTGCAGGAATGGAAGTAACTGCTAAGAAGAACGTGCACCACGGCCCTGCAGGACTGACAGTTCAGGGTGACATCTGAGGGTGGGAGGTGTGAAGCCCAACATGATAGACCCATCACCAATCATTTCCACTGCGTCATGATGCAAGGTTGACCCTAGTTCTGATGCAATTCCCTGGAGATACACCACAGAACAGGAAAAGACAGTGTGTTTGGGAAAACTGCTTTAGAAAAATACACTGTCTTTCAACAAGCAAAAACAATAAAAATATCACCTCCTCATTTTTTTTTCCTTTCCATTAAAAATGGAATTTTCTTTCAGGGGGAATAGGAGATGTTTCTTTGTTTACTCTGCTGAATGTATGCACTCTTTTAGAAATGTCCTTTGCTCCCTCTCTTCGCTTGTATAGTAACCTAATACAATATTCTTCTCATAAACAGAAAATGCTTTAGAAATCAGGATAGTTTTTCTGTCGTTCTGAATAGGCAATCACATTCCAGCCCTATAATACATTCAGATAGACAAGAAACGAGATAGGAAATGAAAAGGATACACTGGGACATCCTTTTAGGAAAAAACTGATGGAACTTGTTTTTCTTAACTAAATTACATTAATGAAGTGTTCAGTTGAAGCGCTGCTTTAAAATGCTTCTTGACTGAAGTGGAAGGCTGAGTATTTAAACTGATTAAACAGTTGAGACTTCACAAGTGCAATGAAGATCAAATGTTACCCAGGCAGGAGCTGTGCCAACAGCATATGTCAGGATGGGGGGAGAGCCTTGCAAACAACATGCATCACACATCAGTCAACTCACAAACATGTATGCTCTGACCCATGTTGACTCAGGGGACAAGGCAAAGAGGGGACAGGCCACAGCCCATCACAGAGTATCTAGATCTTCTACATACTAATAGTAAGTTGGGAGATGTCCAAACTGGTTATGCATTTTTTCACCAGCTAAATGTAAAAGCAGTCAGTGGTCAGGATTTTGATTGTTATAAAGATGCTCCTCACCTACAAGTGTCAGTTCATTTTTAGGTGTGTTTTTTTTTTTTTGCCGCATCAATTTCCTTCTTGTCAGATTAAAGACTTGTAAAGGGAAACATTATAAGGCCAAGACCATAAGGTTCCTTATGTCTCTCTTATTTAAAAGGAATACAGATGGGTGATTTTGGGAGATGAGTAGAGAAAAAGCAATTGAGTACAGCCATAAGGAAAAACCACTGAGATATAGGACAGGGTATATATTCTAAGGAGACTCCTCTCCAAGGACACAAAGGAACTACCAATTAGCAAACATATGCTCTGTCCAGTTTGGATTAAGATCACATCATTTTGGGGAATTTTAGGGCCTGCTACCCAGTAATGGATAATGGGAAAAGACAATGCAATATATTATCAATGTAATTGGATTTTAAGTTCAAATAGATTCATATTTTTTCCTACTCAAAACCCATTAAAGTAAGCACAGCTATTTGTTTTGCTCATGATAAATAAAATCCTCAAGGCAATTTCAAGTTGACTATTAATTATAAGTGACATGAATTAGCATCTTTCCAATGCAGAAGTATGCCTCGCCGCATTAAAGCTACTTAAGTAACAGTCAGCACATTTAAAAGGAATTTAGTTTCTGGAAAACACACAGGTGATCCTAGTTTTAATTAGGTCACACATAATTCATTGACATCAATCATGCATTTCTAACTACAAACACCGAACACATTTCCTCAAATTCTGAGTTATGAATATCTACAGCAACGAAGCTACACAAATTCTTCAAATGAAAGCACAGTTCATTTCAGCAGCCAGTCCAGCCACCATGGCATTTACTTTGAAGGGCAAAAGCTTCCAACAGGACTTTTTCTCTGACAAATTTATGGAGGAAAAACCTCTCCTTTCTGAGAACAAGGGATAAAATAGTTCCCTGGGGAACAGTGAGTGTAAGCATGCCAAGGTGCCCCAACTTAAACTTTGTATGGCATATAATCTATAAAAATAGTATATATTATATACAAATATGTGTATTGATATCTATAAATGGAATCTAGAAAGATGATACTGATGAACCTATGTGCAGGGCAGGAATAAAGATGCAGACGTAGTAAACAGACGTGTGGACACAGCAGGGGGTGTTAAATAGTTAGTGGGAAGCTGCTGCATAACACAGGAGGCCCAGTCTGGCACTCTTTGATGACCAAGAGGGGTGGGATGAGGGGTGGGTGGGATATATATACATATATATATATAGAGAGAGAGAGAGGGAGAGAGGGAGAGAGAGAGAGAGAGAGAGAGAGAGAGAGAGAGAGAGAGAGAGTGTGTGTATTATGGCTAATTTGTGTTGTTGTATAGCAGAAACCAACACAACAGTACAAAGCAAGCACCCTTCAGTTAAAAAATACATACACACTATACTACTGAATTACTATGCTGTACACCTGAAACTAACATAATATAGTAAGTCAACTATACTTCAATAAAAATAAACAAAACAAATTCAAAATACTTTTAAAAAAATGAATGCAACTATTTACTTGCCATCGTTTTTGGTGTTTCACATTTTTGCTGTGGTTATACTCTTAGATCCAGTGAAAAGCTATGATTCCATCCCAGGGAACCTCATCGCTACCAAGACACTCACCTGCGACTTCGGCTGCCCCCTCTATTTACAGGTCTCTCCATTTCGGAGTCATTGTCATTATCCTCTGCTTCATCTGATTCCTCCTCGTTGTCATCAGAATGCAGATCTTTCATTATAGACCTTAAAGGACCTGAGCAATGAGAATGAACCACAGGCAATCAAACACACTTAGCCATAGCTGACACAGGCGGATAGCTCAGCAGCACAGAACATTGCTTAAAACGTACCATCATCAGATACAGTTATACAATTTACATGATAAATCTGGTAGTTTCTGGAATGCAACCTCTGCCAAAACACTACTGCTTTCATAATACATGCCCCAAAATGTTCTTTAGAAAATCTCTATTTCCTAGGAATTTTTTTCCTATGCATTTTTCTTCCCTAAGAAAAATCACACCTAAAAAGAAACAGAAAGATCTGTTAGTAAATTGAATGTTTTGTTAGGTTAATCCATGTATTGAAAAGCTGAGACTAATAAATCACCATGGTTGTAACTTGTTCTTAGCAAGGCGGCCTTTGTGTGGTAGTTTTTGATCTATTAAGGTTTAGCTGTTCCTTTTATTTCAAGGTCAATTTCAGGTCAAGCAAGCATTTCAGTCAAGTTCAGATTATAAAGTATTTCAATTCCATGGTGCAATGTCCTATTTCTGATCTTCATATTGATCTTGGATACAAGGTCTTGTTGCAACAATTTTGTGTAGCCAATTTTATTTTACTTTTTAAGAATTTCCTGGCAAAATATTGGCATGAATTTACCTAAATAAGACTATGTAATAAATCAGTGCCCAGAACATTCAAAACAGTATCCAGTATTAGATGGGAGAGAAACGTCAAGGCAGAACTAATTTTATTCTAGAATGTAAAAAAATTAAATTCACAGAAAAATGCATTAATGTGGCTTATTTTCATCATACTACTAAAAAGGTAATGAAATCAAAATAGATATTTCTAATCTTAACAGAAGAGTTTGTAAGGACAATGGAGAGAGTGAGAGAGGCACTTTCATCCTAGATTAGCCAATTCCTAAAGGCTAATCTGTGATAGGACTATCTGAGCTATCATTGCCTTACTCCTAAAATAAGTGTTGACTCTGTGTAATCTCACATTCTGCAAACTCCAAATTTCTCTGCTTTTGTCATGGGCTTTTATCTTGGGAAGTCAGTGGAACAAGAACTCTAAAGAGCCAAAATGAACAGTGTCTTTTATTTTTTCCTGGAAGCTTAGCCTTAGCCTAAATGCACACAACAATTTAATCCTTTTCAAAACATGCAAGGCCATCAGGAATTCAATGCGGTCAATCAAAAAAGGTAATGTGCAATGTGATGCCCAGAAACAGATCTCTTGATATAATCTCAGTTTCCCTGTTTAAAAAAAAAAATTTTTTTTGAAAAATGGGCCTGTGTTTGTAGAGTTTCCACACATGAAAAATGGAACATATATTTAGTTAATGTTTCAGTTTAAATTTTTAAACTAAATTTATTTTGAGTTTGAGTAGAAGAAAATATATTCTAAAGACAGCAAATTAACACCACAGGAAAAAAGTCTATTAATCTGTAGAAAAATAATAAAATGAAAGATGTCCAGGAGGAGGACTAAAAACCTATTTCTCTCTGTCAAAGCCTCTCAAGTCTAGCTTTCGCTATTGTATTTCCTTTGGGAACTCCCTGGAATGGGCTGTGTCTATAATCCTTTTGTAAAATGGGACTCTGATGGCAGGGACTGGAAAAAGGGGAATTTCTAGAGGCTGGCCTCATACATCAGAACAATACTCAAGTGCATTCCTAGGGGAAATAAATACAACTGCATAAAAGCCAAGTTATCATTCAAATAATAAAACAGTAGAAAATAGGCCATAAATCAAGTCATTAAGATGTTTTATGAGAAAGATGTTTCCGAGCCGGCCTGGGAGATGTGGATACCTTGTTGCCTGGTCTGGGATGGTGTGAAGCTGGAGCTGGAGCTGGAGCTGGCAGGACTGGGTTGTTCAGACTTGAAATAAGAAGAGAAAGGCACCATCAGTAAATGCATAGGATGCTACACCTAAAATTAGAAACACCATTGTTGCTCAAACAGATTTTGCCCTACAAAAACAGTCTGACACTGTGCAAGAAAATGACTACAAATTGCCTCATGTCAAAAATGCTAACACAGGAAAGTCAGTGTCCTTTTTTTTTTGTCCACAATATTTTCATTAGATGCAGAAACAAGTGTAAAACCTCAAGGATAAAGAGGGACACAGCTCATAAGGCAAAACCCGGCTTTGATTCCACTCCTGTGTTTACTGTCATCTGCATTGCTTTCTGAAAGATACCTTGATTACCCTTTCTGCAACGTTTGATTGACTCAACTGGTTAAAACATAGTGGTAATGAGGCCAAGGTCATTAGTTCAATCACATTATGAGCCAGTTAATTTTACTCTGGTCCAAGGCCATGACCCAACCCTAACCCCATTCATCCACAGTTCACAAATGGAGGCCAATGATTGCAAGGAGACCTGGCCAAGTCCCACAAATGAGTCAGGGGAAAATGTTCCCACCACTTAAACCAAAAAACACCCTTTAATTCCACAGTAGAGTGATGCAGGGAAAGAGCCTCATGTCCACACCCCACTCTCAACACATTCTCTTCATTCCTCAGTACCCAGAGCAAGTTCTACATCCTCCTTGACCTACCAACTCAGAGTTCTCTTCCTTTCCCAAACCCACTGAAAATGTGGATCATCTGTTTGCTTAGAAAATCTGCTCTGGAATCATGCTCCTCCGATGTGGATGTTTTCTTTCCAGTAACCTGCCAGCACTTGAAAAAGCTGGGATTGGAGCCTCTGCCTTGTGCTTCTTGTTATGCCCTCATACTCAGCAACATGCACTGCATACAACAGGTGCTCTTTCTCTGTGATATTAGGCCCTCTGGTCCACCATCTGTTTTCTTTTTTTTTTATTTTAAATTTATTTTAATTGGAGGCTAATTACTTTACAATATTGTAGTGTTTTTTGCCATACATGGACATGAATCAGCCATGGCTGTACATGTGTTCCCCATCGTGAACCCCATTCCCACCTCCCTCCCCATCCCATCTCTCAGGGTCATCCCAGGGTACTGGCCCTGAGCACCCTGTCTCATGCATCGAACCTGGACTGGCGGCCTATTTCACATATGATAATACACATGTTTCAATGCTATCTGTTTTTTATGAGACTTTCTGGTAGGTAACAATGGGAGGAGAAAACAGATGGACAGAACTGCGCAGACAATGTGATCATGCCACCCAGACACTCGAATTGTAAACATTTAAGGCCCAGTTTGGGCTTCTCTGATGGCTCAGAGGGGAACGAATCTGCCTGCAAGGCAGGAAACCGGAGTTCGATCCCTGGGTCGGGAAGATCCCCTGGAGGAGGGAACGGTAACCCACTCCAGTGTTCTTGCCTGGAGAATCCCATGGACAGAGGAGCCCGGTGGGATATAGACCATAGGGTTGTCGTTAGTTTTAAACAACTTAATGTTGATCAATTTGGTTGGAAGAGGGCATTATTTTTCTCCCATTTCTAATACGCTCATAGTTTAAACTACATGCTCATGTCACTTGAGAAACTTCTGAGGTCTTCTGAAGGTCAGGACACATCTTTGTTGCTCAATGGGTGACTACGTTTATCACGGCCACATGGAGGACACCTGGAGCACAATCAGAAGCCACTCCATGAGGACAAGAATCTCAGTTCCATTCACACTGCAGTTTCTCCCCCTTGATCTTCTCAGCTCCCCTTCCTTCACTGAATCCACTAACCCCTCCCCTCCAAGCAGCACCAAGCTCCACAGACTCTGACACAAGGAAGCACTTTCAGGCATTCCTAATGCATACTTCATATCCCGAGGCTGGATGGGAAAACAGGTGTCAGCAATCTACCACTCACCCTCCAGGAAAAGAGCCAGACGGGACCTCTAATTAGCAGCAGGTGGCCCACCAACCCACCACCCCTGCAAGAGTTCCTTGAAATGTGCAGCACGAGGTCCACATTGCTATTCATGACCCACAAAGAGCCGGTGGACAAGTACAGAGGCCTGTGGGAGGTACCCTTCGCTCTGTCCAGCGTCTTCCACTTCCCAGATCCTGCGGTGAGTCACACAACTGAAGGGGGATGCAGCACAATGCCCAGCCGCAAACATTTCTCCCGGGGTCCACGGAACACTCCCTTTCCTCTCCAAGTTGCTCTCTTCAGCCACGAAAAGTGTCTGCAAATGGTAATATTTTGATAGTTCTGGAAACCATTTTGGAGCCAAAAAAGAGGTTTCCTTAGAGAGAGCTGCAATCCCCACCCTTCCTGGCCAGTACATGCTATGCTGGACTTTGAGGAGATGTTCTGCCAGAGCTATTTGCTGTGAGTGACATTAATTAGGATCAAGAGGACAGTGGCCATCTCTCCAACTCCCCCATGCTAAATGTGACCCATCTGTCTCAAGCATCATGCCAATGCCGGAACCAAACCTGGAGGTAGCCTTCTTTTAGTTTCCTAACCATAAACAAGGTTAATAATGCCACAGTTGCTAACCATCAGAAAACTGGCAAACGGTAAAGAACATAACACAACCAGAGCAAAAGGCTTTCTGTTCAAGGTTTATCATTAATACCCTGGCTCTTTTATCAAGCATTTGAAGGGGTTTACAGTAGAAGATACAGTCATTCAGTGAGAATATTAAAATGGAGACTTTAATATGGAAACTTTTCATAGTTGAAAGCAACGGAGGTGGATGGAGAAGGATAAAAATGTTGAATGGTGGGCAGAAAATTCCTCATGTCTAGAAAGTTTTTGCAATCAGGACAAGGACTTGTAGAATGTGAGAGCTAAGGAGACCTTTGAATCATCAAAAGGAGTGATTGTCATACTTCCATGTGCAGTATAGAACCAATTGGGAGATCTGGTAAAATGCAGACTCCTAGGCCCCACCCTTCCCTTCCCTGGTGGCTCAGAGGTTAAAGCATCTGCCTCCAATGCAGGACACCCGGGTTCGATCCCTGGGTCAGGAAGATCCCCTGAAGAAAGAAATGGTAACCCACTCCAGTATTCTTGCCTGGAGAATCCCATGGACAGAGAAGCCTGGTAGGCTACAGTCCACGGGGTTGCAAAGAGTCGGACACGACTGAGCAACTTCACAGGCCC
The DNA here is from genome assembly GCA_006410675.1 of Oreotragus oreotragus. Classification (NCBI taxonomy): domain Eukaryota; kingdom Metazoa; phylum Chordata; class Mammalia; order Artiodactyla; family Bovidae; genus Oreotragus; species Oreotragus oreotragus. The sequence goes on along the minus strand of SJYX01007904.1, from coordinate 247,050 downwards.
CACCCAGGGTGTCTAAGTCAGGGATAGTGGTAAGAACCTGGATTTCTTACAAGTTGCTGTTCTGAGGGCCAACCAGATTTTTGAGAACCACTGGCCACAGACTCAGAGATTCATACTTGTGAATATTCATCAGAATCAGCTAGGTGGATTCTACACACAAGGAGACTCTGATCCAGTATATTTGCTAGGGCCAAATCAGGGAAGCCCTCTCTTTTTATACATGCAAAAATATGTTGTTAAAGAATCTTAACTTTAAGAAAGCATAAGAGTTTGCATCATGAGGAAAAATATAAACTTATTGATCTCTCCAGAGCCCAGCATAATCTTCAAAGTATTTGGCAAAAAAGCCCCCTGACAGGACATGGCTACCAGTGAATAAAAACGTTCATGAAGCATGTAAAATTGTGTTTGGTGGACAGACCTTACACTAACCAAAGCTGACCAGGACAAAATTCAACTAGATGTTAACTACTCAAAAAGCCATTCTGGTACTAGATGAGGCTGATCCAGCCTTAGATGTTAATCAAGTCCAACAAAACCAAGCTGGAGGTCACCTTAAGCTTGTTTGTTTTAAAATCAGATTTACCCACCAAAAACACAAGTCAAAGATGACTATATAAAACTAGGTAAGGATGTGTGTGTTACAAAAAATTTTCACCATAAACAGAGCTAGATTAAGATCTTAACTAGGTCCCAAGGATTGGAGAGATTATGTATCTTCCCTTTCCCTCCCTAGGTGTGCCAAAAACTAACTGCACGGAATTCCAATGAGGTTCTGATGTCCCCCTTAAGACTTATTTTTGAACATCAAAATTTTCACTAAAAATTTTTTTATGTGGTTCTTCTTGCTTATGCCCTAAGCACATGTTTAGCTGATGTACTAAGCAATGCACACTAGGCATGAAGTTTCTTTAAATAGTCTGTTCCACAGTGACAAAAGTATAGGCTTAAGAATCTCAAATTCTATTGCTCACTAGTATATGTTTTTAGGAAGCTTACTTAAGCATTAGTTTCCTCAGAGAGTGAGGACACTGAACCTCATGTAGAAGTGATAATGTTAAGTTGACATAATAAAGGAAAAAATCCTAGCCCATGGCTGTTATAATGGCAGCTAATCAATACTTAGTTGCTACTATTTTTTTTTTTACAACAGATCACAAACTCCTCTATTGCCTAAACCAAGATATATCTTTACTACCAAAACAATGGGCCTACCAAGATTTGCAATGCAATCTTCAGCATTAAATGGCTATGCAAAACCATTTTGTAATGGATTTTCTATGGAGGATTATTCTTGTCCAAGACAAGTAAGAAAAACCACATGTTTACAACTCCTAGAAGTTAAGTCCTAGAAGTATTGTTGCTTCAAACAAGAACACCTGTCAATGTAAGGTCACGTGACAGGACTTGTAAAATCTGCCATTGTTCCTTATACTTGGAGCAGCTTTCCTCCTCAGGTAATCAGAACGCAGAATTTTCACGTTTTCTAATGGGCAACTATATTTTTGAACAAAATTTCAACTTGATCTTTAAAACAATACACATCAAAGGTGGGAGAATTATATACACCTTTCTTCAGGAGAAAGGAAGAGAATATGGTATAACTAAATTATTTTAGGCATGTTTTAGACATATTGCTACTTTATTTCCACAAATTTTCTATTCTGTTTAGGAAAAAAACACATAGCCTGCAATAAAGATTATCTTTTCTTTGCACAAATAATCAGACTGTGTCAAGGATGAGTACTAATCAAAGAAGAAAACACGTGTGTAATACACTTTAAAAGACTACATCATTCATGATGGATATTAACTAAATTTATCATAGCAATCACTTCACAATATATACATATATCAAATCACTGTTATGAACCTTAAACTGATATGTTTTATAACAATTATATCTGAACAAAACTGAGAAAAAAAAACCCTCATTTAGTTTCTCTACTATAAGAAACTAAAGATAATCAAACTCAACTTTCAAATAAACATTGGATTTTAAAGAAAAATGACATTCAACATCCATTCTAGACAATGTTCTTCATCCTATGAACACACTTTTATCTTATCAATTCCCATTAATAGGTAATATATTGTGAGAGCTATGTCAGTGAAAGGTAAGGTAAAAGTTAAGCTAGGAAACAAGTATTAAAAGTTACAAAATAACACAAATTTAACAAGGTTAATGCAACAGTGAATTGTCAAAAGGCTAAAAAGAACAGGGTTTTAATTTTCATTTGGTTTTACGTTAATAACTTTTGCAAAATAAACATGCTAAGAGAACAAAACCTTGTTATACAGAAAGGTATATTAAAATAAGATTGGAGAAATCAGTCAGTAACTCTAGCCTCTTAATGGATCTTTGTGTAGATCTATCATGGTCTTTATTTCATTTGCTCTGCCATGAGAAAGGCAAGTAGTGCTATGGACTAAATGTGTTTCCCCCCCAAAAAATTATATGTTGAAGTCCTACCCCCCATGCAATGGTATTTGGAGATAGCCTTTGGGAGTAATCAGGTTAGATGAGGTCATGAGGTGGGGCTCTTAGGATGGGATTAGTGCCCTTATTTAGACAAAACACCAGAGAACTTGCTTCCTCCCTTGCTTCTCCTATGTCAAGACACAGTGAGAAGGTGACCAGCTGCAAGCTAAGAAAACAACCCTCACGGAGAAGCCAAATTGACCAGCACCTTGATCTTGGACTTCCCAGCTTCCATAAATAAATATATTTTAAAAATTTTCTGTTGTTGAAGCTACACAGTCTATGGCATATTATTATGGCAGCCAGAGTTGACTAAAATAGCAGAACACATTTTTAATCTCCATTTACTGGTGATGAAACTGAAGCACAAGAAAATGAAGTGACCAATGGGTCACTCTGGACTTTCCAGGTGGCTGACTGGGTAAAGAACCTGCCTGCAGTGCAGGAGATATGGGTTCAATTGCTGGGTCGGGAAGATCCCCTGGAGGAGGGCATGGCAACCCACTCCAGTGTTCTTGCCTGGAGAATCCTATGGACAGAGGAGCCTGGAGGGCTACAATCAGTCCATGGGGTTGCAAAGAGTCAGACATGAGTGAAGTAACTGAGTATAAGCATGGGTAATATTNCCCCTGGAGGAGGGCATGGCAACCCACTCCAGTGTTCTTGCCTGGAGAATCCTATGGACAGAGGAGCCTGGAGGGCTACAATCAGTCCATGGGGTTGCAAAGAGTCAGACATGAGTGAAGTAACTGAGTATAAGCATGGGTAATATTTAGGTAGATTACAACCAAGTTTTGTGACTTCTAATCTAGCCCTCTTTATACTACACCTATTAACACTGAAGAAGATCTATCAGTTTAGAGCAGAGTTCTGAACATACTGACACCATTTTATAACACTAGTGTCAAGGAACAAAGTTTTCTATGTCGCCTTGAAACTGAATATCCCTCTAAGGGACAGCCTGTGAGCAGCATCCAAAGCAAATGAGTGGTAAAAACACTTCACCCCTGGGGCTGTATGTCTGTATCAACTGCTTCTAACATTTGTCCAATCAATACTACATTAGATCCTGGCTACTCACCTCACCAGTACAGTAATGTTTTTTTGTCTTTTTTTTTCAAAAAGCAAGTAAGTTTCCCCCTCTGAACTATCCTGATCCTCTTGACACTGGCATTGATCAAGAAGACTGGCAAACACATCAGGCAACATACTACAATCATTTATTTTATTTGCCTTCAAGGATGAACTATCGCTTTCCCCAAGCCTTCTATACAATTCCCATGAAATCCAGCGTTTAAAAAAATAGATTTAATGCTTTAAATAATCTGTTAACAACTCTTTCTTTGAAACCAAGGTTTAACTGGAGAAAGAACACTGGAGTAGGAAGCTGGAACCCTTATTGCCAATTACTCAGGTCTGTGAGCACACAGAAGAAACCACATCTCTCTTGGGCAAACCCTCTCCATTTGTAAGTATTATGACAACTTGAGTGAATCTGATGTTAAATTATAATTGTATTTAGTCTCTTGGACCCTTGTATTAGCAAAAGCTGTTGGTATGTCCACCATGTGCTGGTAATAGAGGACGATCCTAAGAACTACCTTCCCTATGGTTAGCAAAACAGAAAAGATCTTTATTTCTATTATATTTTCAACTTACAGACAAAGTCATTCTGGGGGCCAAGATAATTGGCTTTACATGGAGGTGCCTCTGTTTTTACAACTGCATTTGTTTTCTTCATTATTATTGCCATCTTCACTATTATTATTAAACGCTGTCAACATTTGTCACCATCCCTCCCTGTCTGAGAACACAAAATCCCATTAGAAAACGAACTGGCCTTGGGGAACAAGGGTCTATAAATCTTTCCATAAGACCCTTTTCCACACTTGGGGATGGCTATAATTTTCTTTCAGCTTCTTCTCTTTTAAACAGAGGAGCCTCAAGTCTTTTATCTCTCATCACCAGTTGTACTTTGAAGGCTGCTACTGACTATTGTGGACAGAACATGTGATCTTTCAAAAAAACAATCCAGTTGTTGCAAGATGGTGCATGCACCAGGTGTGTTCTGAAAATCGCTCACTTGTTAAGAGCTTTAGGAATGAGAAATCATCTGGAAAAGACCATGTACAGTTGTGCCACCTCTAAGCATGGAAGCATTCCCTGAGTAAAGACTGCACACACAAGCTGAGTTTCACAACTGGCCATTAATTATACCACCTATTTGTAATGTTAGAGACATCTTTTAACTAGTCTTTTTTTTTCTCTTTCATATATTTTAAAGGTAGAGGAAGAAAAAGTTACAAGAGAGTTTAGAGCTATAATGCCTCACAAAAGAGAAACAGGAAAAAAAAAAGTTTCCTGATAGAATTGCCCCATAATTAACTGTTACTGAAGCTGACCAATGAACATCAAAACATCACTGCTCATCAGCTAACAATAAGATCACTTAACTGTTGTCAGAACAACTATTCAGTCGCTTGTGAAATAACCCACCTGTGTAGTGCACGAGACACTTGAAATAATGAAAAAGTATCGGTGGATTCTGTGTATAAGGGCAGGGCCCAATTGAATAAAATACTAAAAGTACATTTTATATGGTTATAACTCTCAGTTTTGGATTACAACAGTTTAAATATAAAAGTAAATTAAATAGAATGAATTCAGAGTATTATAACCATGGTAAATAATTGAAATCAAGTAAAACAGAGCTATATCTAAAGAGATCATCTTGACAAGACACTTACCTGCATTTCCTTGTGAATTTTAGACCCTTAAAACATGGCTTACTTTAAAATGGTCACAGAGTATCTGATTGACATTTGTGTAGAATCTTTATAGGCCTACACAAATGTCAGGACGTTTTATTAATTTTAATCTTTCAGCTGTCTTAGAGAATTTTCCCCATTAAATGTGAAGCTTAGATTTACCACCATAGCCGCAGCATCGAGAGTTCATTTTATTCACTAAATGCTTATATCCATGGTATCTGGACTTCCAAAAACAGCCAAAACTCACTGGGGAAACAAGTACTGATTTAAAATTAACCAATCAAAAAAAATAAATAAATAAAAATAAAATAAAATAAAATTAACGAATCAGCATTAGGTAAAAAATGCAACACATCTCATGGTCAGTCTACACGACAAAGATTGTTAATAGTTGCAAGAACTGTTTCTTTACAAACCTGTATCTTCCTAATCAGAGTAATACTGTATTCTTCAGGTTATGTTACTGGAAACCTTTTTTTTGGATGATAGCATCTCCAAGTTCCTTGGGTATGGATATGCACATGTGTTCACAAAGATGTATGTAATTTAATCCACAGGGGTAAGAGAAAATAGGACCTTTATTCATGTTTATTTTCTATCTTTACCTTTTAAATTTTCAATTTTTTGTATGTGTCTTCCTATACATGTTAATATGGCTATTACTATATGTATGATTTGGAAATATACATATACTTGGGGACACATGTCTATTAAGAGAAGAGTTTTAATTTCAACTCTGTAGATAAGTGTCAGTTTTAATTCTGTAATTTACCTGCTCAAATCTTAATTATATGACAGATTTCAAATTCTGGGGTGACATGTGCTAAACCTATAAGGCACCATCATTACAATTTACTCAGGGATTGTCCAGATTTTTTTATTTTGTGCTCAAAATTGACTTAGAGCTTAAATGTTTAATTTTTAAGTTAAACAAAAGTATTTCAACATACTTCCTTAACAAATAAGAGGTATCACAAACCTATAAAAGATTTTAAAGTGCACATATGTCTTCTTAAAATAAAAGTCCAATGAAAAAATACTCTACATGACCTCCTTGTCCCCAAAATTTGAAATTACCTTCACTGTGGCTCTATTTAAAGCTCTCATTTACACAATATTAAGTGAAACTGAAAAACTTTTTTAAACGGCCTAACATCTAAATATTTTATACTTGTATTCACTTCTCTTAAAATGTTAAGTATTAACATTTTTAAAAATAAAGCAATTTTTAAAAATTCCCTTCTGTCAAAAAAATGAACTAAAATAGCAAAAACACAGCACATTTAAAAGATTGTCCTCACGTGAAAACATTAGGAGGTGAACTTTTTGTTCTCAATGTACTCTGTTAAAAAACATGGTATTTAGAATCAACAGATTCTCTATTAGTAATATTAGATTCTTGTCAAGAATAGGAGGAATGTTGCTGCTTATAAGGCTGTAAAGGAACCTACATTTCCATGCACACATCTTATATAGGCCTAACAGTTGCTTTTCTTAATAAATCAATCTATTGTTGCACTTCATAATGAGAAGGCAGATTTACTGCCTTTTACCGCCTTTTCTCACCATCAGAAAGATGCCTATTTGGGTCATAGAACGTTTCTCTTCTTCAAGGGTGTTTGGGATTAGGGAGGCAGGGGCAAGAACCTTTAACATCTGCTCCCTTCAAGTGAATGACACCTCCAGTTCTCACAGCCGGAATGTTGAAAAGCAAATACCCGTAAGTTGATAAAATTTTCTAACCTGAACAGGCACAACACTTGAAATCCACTGAAGACACACACATTTCTAAAACACAAGTTTGGGATTTGAGGGTTATACTGTAAAAAACAGTAAAATGTATCATTTTGATTGCTAACATTGTAATTCAAATGCCATGAAATCATCATCATAGTTAGAACAATAGGAGTTTAGAATAAAGACCTCTGAGCCCATCATCTTGAATTTTCTCTAACACTGAAAAACAATCTAAAGTGCTGGGCAGTAAGACTAACCATTTGTCATCTCAATATTTTGTGCAGTAATAACAAAATAGTTTATAATATAGATGTACACTCTTCTGTTTTTATTTATTTAATTTATTCTTCTCTTAGGGAGAAATATTTAAGAATTGTGAACTTTAAAAACAAGAGGAAGACACTTGTCAGCATCTAATGCTTAACTATCTGCCTTTTAAAAATGCACACACATGTACTTACCCGCTCACTCTAGTTAAGCTAAACATTCTTAGTAAGTAAGTAGATATTGATGGATCTAAACAGAAGTTTCAGTAACATAGCTATACTTTTGGAAATACAGCTATCTTTAAACAAGGCATCATGATTTCTATGAGCAAATGCAAGCAGCCATAAATTGACAGCAAATAGACACTATCCAAAACAAATATATAAAGTGAGGCAGGTATTGGATTCAAGGAAGAACCTCTTTTTTTGAAGAAAACTAAATTATGTCTTCTGTCCATGAATATGGAGTATTGCCTAGTGAGCTAACACTTCTTGTTACTTTGGGCTATCTTTTGTCACTTAAGCAATGCTTTCTGACAGTTTTACAGGCTGTTATCCCAAGAACTTCAGTATTTATGGCCTTTATTCACTTGGGCTTTCTGCTCTTATCCACTAGTTACTAATTACTAAATAGATTTTTTTTTTTATGGGACTGAAATTAGCTCAAAGGATGTCCTTTGACAATGGCAGCTCCGGACAGTACTGGCTAAAGGTCTTCTCCTCAGCCCCTTCTTGCTCTCCTCAATTTTCTCTTCCTTACAGACAAGTTAATGAGGGTTCAGATCCACACTGTTCAATTAGAGCAACAGCATAAATGATTTACAGCATTCTTAGAGGACAGTTTTGAAACATTTGTGAATTGATTCTCAGAAATTCATTCAATTTCAACAAGTCAAGGACAATTTAAAGACCTAAATTTATTTTTAATCTTCATGAAACTTGTAGAATCATTATTCAGGAAAAGCTACAAACCTTACTATACATACAGTATTTGTAGAGTAACAAATTCTACAAACCTTACTATACACAAGCACGCATAGATGTTTCAAATATATACATTATATTTTAAAACTTCGGCACATTTAGTTTACACTATGGTACTCCAACTTCTCCCTAGACAATAAAGGCCACTTAATACCGTTTTATCCACTACACTTAAAAGAGCCAAGTGCTGAAAAGCAAGTAGGAAACACAGACGCTTCTTTCCACTTAATTGCATTTGACTTAAAACATCTCCTAAGAGCTTGGGTTTTATCTTATGAACAATGTGAAATATGTAATAGATTATATCCTCTACCAGCTGGCTGCTAGAGGCTTTAAAGTCAAATTACTCTGGAAAACAGTGTATTTTTATAAACTAAAAATCTGAAAGAAAACTAAAAATACTGATATTATTACTCTCATAAACTTCTGGATGAACTGAGCAGAGGCACAATTTCTTGAGTGTGTGCTCAGCAACAGTGTGGGAAGGGAGTGGGAAAGGGGGAGAGGGAACTAGCTCTGAGGAGCAATATAGCTCCACTTACTGCTCTACAACACAATTCACCAAATATGACTCTTCCTGGAATGAAAGGGATTATTACGATCAGCTTCTGTTTTCTCTGAAATTATGCTGGAATGAAACATTTAAAAAGGAAATGTTATTTTGTAAAAAAAAAAAAAAAAAAA
>SJYX01007904.1:226949-237998 GCA_006410675.1 Oreotragus oreotragus | reverse complement strand
TTAAAAAAAAAAAGTTATTTTGTAAAAAAAAAAAAAAAAAAAAAAAAAAATTTTTTTCTTTAGTCTTTAGATATTTCCATGTCTGGGTAAAAACAATATGTTCTACCCTGTCGGAAAAACAGTTTTAACTTATTGAGCTTAGTATTTACATGAAATTACTTTGCCCATTTATATATAACATTAACTATTTGGACATCGAGTGACTGCATTTAATTTATAGAGACCCATATGGTAAATTCTTGAATATGGTTCCAAGAAATTTATTTCTGCCAATGAACGTGCATGCTTTCTGACATTCCAAATATAAAAGAATATAACTCTATTTCTATAGGAAATTTTGCCTAAGTCTGAATGAGTGCTATATTCTTTAAATTTTGTTACTTCTTCTCTTAATTTATATTTGTCACATATATTAATGTGTAAGCCTAATTCCATTCAAACTGTCCTACAGTATGACTGTTAAAGAAGTTAAAAAATTAAATACTTGTATAAGAATTTACATACTCATAAATTTTAAGAAAATAAGTTAGTATATCTAGGACTATCAAAATAATATTAAGAAAACAGCATTTTAATGTGCAATTAAATGACAGCTAATCTGTAACAAATACTCTAGTGGTTACATGACAAGGAGTGTCCTGTTATTTTTTTCCATAAGTTAAAGATAATACGTGGCTTGCTTTTACATCTAAAAATATGTGAATGGGAAAAGAAAAATACTGTGTATGCATGGCTTTGTAAAATATGATAAGCTATATAATTATAAAAAAAGGAAGAACAGTATTATTCTTTTCTAAAGGAAAAGATTCATTATAGATTAGCAAGATATTTATGTCTAATAGCTTCTCTAAAAAAATAAGTCTATAATACAATAATCATGAATAGGAAAACTTCAATTTCTTTAATATGCATTTTAATAATTCCTGAGTAGAAGAAGGGCATCTTTTATTATTCCTACCTTAAATCACACCAGGGCTCTGCTATAAAATGAGTTATCATAAAAATTATACCTCATTCTATAAATACTTTAACTTTTTAATCTAATTTTTCTTAGATTATAGCATGCTAGGTGCAAATCAGTGATCTAAAACTGAAATTCTATAAACCAAAACCTGTAGGTCTTTTCGTCACTTCACCACCCTCACCCTCTCACCCTTTCTTTCATTACCTTGTAGAACATCCTAGAAGCTATCTTTCTTATGAAGTTACTGCTCACGGTAAATAAACTTAACATACGGATGGCCTTTAAAAATCAGAAATACAGCAAGCAAAGAAATCATCCTCACCTCTTTTAAAAGAAAACAGAGTCGCCCTCAGGAAAACAGAAGTGCCCCAAAGTTCATGTGTGTCAGCAAGGACTTGAGAGCTGTTAAGAATGATCCTCTTGAACAGAAAGAAGTCTCCTTAGGCACCCACATGTATATTTAGATTAGATTGGCAGTTTAAATGACAGCAAACATATGGTCATGACTTCCCAATTGCTCACTCATCCAGCACACACACACAGGCTAATCAGAAGCAAACATCCACCCTGAGCTGTCTCAGGAACGGGCTTCTTCCATCTGATACCGCCGTATGTGTGGTAAGCATGCTTTCTGCTGGAGAGGTCAGATGTCAAACACCGAACAACCTCTCCTAGTCTACCCGGATCCTGAATCACATTGCTTGAGTTTTCCAGGACATTCCTCTAAAGTCTGACTTATCACCTTAAGTCACTTGAGTAAACTGCCTGCTCTCTCTAACCTGCAGAGTGTTATGAAGTACGCAGTCAAGGAATGGCCACGGGAAGGTTCCAGGATCTATTTGTCTTAGGAGCATTTTGACTGTAAGACCTGCTCATCCTATCAGTAACGGCACACACTCCTATTCTGCAAACAGGGCAAAGTCACTACAGAGGATCACATTTGCTTGTGCAAATAAAGAGTAGCAGAGTTAAAAGGTAGAGATACTGAACGTGAACTTTAAGCTACTATTCATTACTGGGGTTCCAGTAACATTTTCCAGTATATAAAGGAAAAAAAAGAAAACACAGAAGGCACTATTTGGAAGCAGCTATGAACTACACCTACAACAATGCTGTGCTATATATGTTCATATTACACTGTGTTGTATATATGCACAAATATTGAGATTCATAAGTATTAAGATGTGTAAAGGGATTCCCCAGTAGCTCAGCTGGTAAAGAATGCACCTGCAATGCAGGACACCTGGGTTCAATCCCTGGGTTGGGAAGATCACCTGGAGAAGGGAACGGCTGCCCACTCCAGTATTCTGCCAGGAGAATTACATGGACTATGAAGGCATAGGCTACCCACTTCAGTATTCATGGACTTCCCTGGTGACTCAGATGGTAAAGAATCTGCCTACCACACGGGAGACCTGGGTTCGAGCCCTGAGTTGGGAAGATCCCCTGGAGGAGGGTATGGAAACCCACTCCAGTATTCTTGCCTGAAGAATCCCCATGGATAGAGGAGCCTGGTGGGCTACAGTCCATGGGATCACAAAGTCAGAGACAACTGAATGACGAAGCTCAGCACAGATTCATAAATATTAAGATGTATTAGGAAATGAGATGCAAAAAGTCAAGTGCTCTGTGATAGAGGAACAAGTGAGAAGAAATGGCAAACAATTTTGCACTTAGATCTAATGTCAAATACTCCAAAAACTCAAGACTAATATGAGTGTGAAGGTGAAAAGGGTAGGATAATAAAACGATTTGGGGCTCAGGTTCTGGAAACTCAGATCTGGTTTGAATCCCAATTCCACCACTTCCTTGCTGTGTGACCTAAGCCAAGTCATATGCCTTCTCCAGGTCTCAGCTTCTTCATCTCCAAGTGAGGAAATTGAATTAATAACGGTACTAGATAGCATGAGAATGTAGTTAATGCAAGCAAAGTATTTAGGATAAAGCGTGGGATAAATGGGGCTTCCCAGGCGGCGCTAGTGGTAATGAACCCACTTGCCAATGCAGGAGATATAAGAGACACAGGTTTGATCCTTGGGTCGGGAAGATCCCCTGGAGGAGGCATGGATACCTATTCCAGTATTCTTGTCTGGAGAATCCATGGACAGAGGGCTATAGTCCATAGGGTCACAGAGTCAGACACGACTGAAGGGACTTAGTGCGCACACACACATGCATGGGATGACTAAATAATTAACTACTACTATCACCAAGAAGAACCATGAAAGTCTGATATGAGAAAAGTCACGTCTGAGTCCATTTGGCTTGTCCACCTTTCACCCTATGATAATCTTCCCTGAAACATATTGGACACTTTCAGAAATAAGGCAACCTCCTTCAACTGACCGCAAATTTATTTTCCCTCAAACTTCTCTTAGAGCAGGGAGCTAGCTGGCCAAATGCCTCACTAAATGCCTGGTATAAAAAAGACATCCTAGAAAGGACTTCCATAGAACAAAGACGAGAATGAAAACATGGCCATTAATCTAAATATAAATCACCTACCGCAAAGTAATAATTACTGGTCAAGTAACTTACTGGTCAAGTGATAATTAAGAATTTGCAGAAAAATGAAAGTGAAACTCATTTAGGGCATTCCACTGATTGAGATCCAGAAGTTCATCCTCCTACAGAAAAATGGGGGAATCCTACGAATATCAGTAAAAAGATCCATTTAAAGGAAATAAATATCATGATATGTTCTTGATATTTCATCTCAATTTTACAGATGTATACACTTCTGTCATAGGTTAATTTGTCTTAGTATTAAAAAAAACAGATGGATTCTGATGGTTTAATGGCAGAAATATTTGTCCTGTGGTCTGTTACTTTATAAAAGTATTAGTAAGGAATTCAGAAGTGGGCTGAAACCTCAAACTTAATTGAAACTCCTTTACAGTGTCTGACAAATAAGATTGTAAGTAGTCTTTATTATATAACATCTGCTCATGTGGTAACAGCAATGTCAAGTTATTTCCCTTTTTTCTTTAAAACCACAGTCACTACATGTAGCTCCTGCCCTTCTCGTTAAGAAGTTCTGTTATATAGTCAAGTAAGCAAATTTGATGTACTTGAGAAATAAGATTATTTCCAATGTTAAAACTATCCAAAAACTTGTTTTTAATATTCATCTGTATCTATCATTAAAATATAATATAACCTAACACAGTTATCATCAATAGGATGCAGGTGCCAGATAATTATATTAGTATCAACACTACAGGCAAATTAAGATTTCTTCCCATGTGATGGAGTTCTGATTAATATCAATTCCTTGGCTTACTGAATCCTGAAGATCAAAAGGCCTTGCATATGGCACTAATAAATCAAACAGAGTCATCAAATCTACAGTCTGTTTTCTTTGGCTAAAACTGCAAAGTTTTACTCACAGAGCCTTATCTACTCCTAAAAATTCTCTGCCAAACCAAATTTAGCTTACCAAGAGTACAGAAAATATAGCACTCCCCAGCTGCACCCTCCTGGGACTTTTGAAGTTCAGGGATACTATTGTGTGGTCTAGGATATCTGGTCTTTCCCTCTTCTATTCTTTTCTGCATCTCACAACCAACTGAAAACTCATCCAAAAAGTAAAATGCTACCCCTAGGTTCAGACTGAAAAGTTACAAAATACTTCGACTTATTAACAAGACCAAACATAAATGAAGGTACTAAAGAAAAACTTCTAAGTTATGATGAACATATACACACTAAAAATACTAAGATATCTCACAAAATTTGTCTCTCAAATACCAATAAGAATTCCTGGTGTTGGGAATTCTACAAAAGTATTTATAGTCTAAATAATCACTTCTGATAAACTGAACCTAAACTGTGTGTGACTGTGGTGTTATTTAAAACAGAAGAGGCTAGGCAAAGATAATAGAAGCAGGATGAAAGCCCAGAAAAAATTCCACTATCTTTCAGTTACTTTCTCTAAAGAGAATGTCCTGATAGAGAAACCATTATCTTTCTTAACATTTCCAATCTTGAAATACACAAATGAGTGATGGAATCAGGTTGTGTCTAATTTTTTTCTCTATAAATCCAGCTTGTAGCTTTCAAAGTTTTTTACATAACTATATTGAAAACATACAAACAAAAATAACAAAATTTCTTTCTTTGGCTCAACTGAAACTACATTAAAGCAGTAAGAAATACTCCCTTTTCATGCCCAAAAGGATTTTAGAAAGGCTTAATAATTTGTCCCAATAAGCAGAAATCTCAGCTAAACATTTTTGACCACTATCCAGAGTTCTTCAACATTTGCATTGTTATGTAAAACTCAAAAATCCTTTGTTGTAAGGGCTGGCCTGTGCACTGAAGAAGATTCAGAAGCATCTCTGACTTCTACCCCCTATATGCCATTAGCATTGCTCCTTCCCCATCCCCTCCCCCACACCCAGGTGATGACAAAAATGCCTCCAAACAGGAAAGACCTTCTATGCAGCACAGGGAACTATATTCAATATCCTGTAATAACCTATGGAAAAAGAACCTGTAAAAGACTAGATATGTATATGTATATATATGTGTATATATATATATATATACATACATACATACATATATTCTATCAGTTCAGTTCAGTCATGGGAATCACTTTGCTATATGCCTGAAACACTATAAATCAACTATACTTCAATAAAATAATTTTTAAAGTTATAATCAATATATTCCTTAAAAAGCCTCCAAACGCTGCCAAATGTTACAGGGTAGGAGAAGGAAAGTCACCTAGTTTGAGAACCACTTCTCTAGACTAATATTTTCTTTACAAGCCAACTACAGGAGTTTCATAAACTCATGTACCATGAATTGGCATGGCATTTCATTTTAATAAAGTTCTAATTCTGAGATCTCCAGGAAATGACACCTTTGGTCTGACAAGATCCATTTCAATGGGCTCTCTCTGGTCTTTATGCAAAGATGCATTTTGGAAAAAACTAGCATCTCTTCCTTCTGCGCTATTTGCATTCAATCTCTCCCTTTAGTATTCCGGCCTATCACTTCACGCCACTTTAGTTCTGGGTTGAATCCACCACCGTCTCTTAGACGGAAATCAAATTCCCATTTCCAGTTGGCACTGCCGTGTTTGTATTCCACACGCAGAATGAGGACAGATGCGTGCCATTTGGTAAACAGTGTCCAGAAAGCACTTTGTGAGACTTCATACATAATGTTATCTGAAGCGAGAAAGGGTTTCCAGTTAGAACTGGTGGATACAAGAGTGGTATTATGAATCAGTTTACATTTAGAGAAGGCTTGTTCTGAGTTTGAAGGGACACAAAACAATGTTTACAGAAGAGCTTCCAAGGCAGAGTATGTCACAGAGTGGGGAGAAGGATCATTCAAACAACTCTCTGGTCAGGAGTCCCAAGACCACTACTCCCTAAGAAGCCAATAAACCCAAAGTCAAGTTAGCCTCTGAAATTGGGGGTTTTCTTTTCTTGGCTATAGCTTCGTGAAAGAAACACCAAGAAAGAACTAGTCCGGTTTCTGTCATCAAGATTTGTTTGGAGGCCCAAAAGCTGGACAAATGAACCTTGCGGGAGTGGACAAAGCCTATTAATAGAAGCTTTCAGCTGCCACAGACATCACTGGAGGTGACAGGACCCCATTCCACAGATGCCCCAAGCTTCTATGTTAAAGATGTGCTGGAATGATACAGCCCAAAGAATATATGACTGCACTGACTATTCCAGACCTCAGAGAATTCCCGGTAAGGATGCCGACTGCCTTTTAGGGCTATTCCTATTAGCCAATCTGTTCCAAAGGTTGGGGGGTGTGGGTGTGTGTGTCTGTGTCTGTGTGTCTGTGTGTGTGTCTGTGTCTGTGCGTGTGTCTGTGTGTAAAACTCCACAGTGTTCTGAACTGAACCTAGCATTATTCATCTACATACAAATTTTGCTTCTTAGGGAAGATGCCTTTTATACCCTTTTCATCACTGATTAATTCTGCTGTTGTACATTTTGCTCTGTGTATGAATTATCTGAATATTGATACTAACTGCGACATAAGGATGAGGGTGAGGCTATAAGTGAAACTCAAAGTTGCTCAGTCGTGTTTGACTCTTTGCAAACCCATGGACTGTATAGTCCATGGAATTCTCCAGGCCAGAATACTGGAGTGGGTAGCTGTTCCCATCTCCAGGTAATCTTCCCAACCCCGGGACTGAACCCAGGCCTCCCGCATTGCAGGCAAATTCTTTAACAGCTGAGCCACCAGGGAAGCCCAAGAATGCTGGAGTGGGTAGCCTAGCCCTTCTCCAGTGGGTCTTCCAATCTCAGGAATCAAACTAGTATCTCCTGCCTTGCAGGCAGGTTCTTGACCAACTGAGCTACCAGGAAAGGAGGGTGAGGCTATAAAGTGCATCCTACTTAGCATTCTTTGTAGAAAAGGTTGAAAACTTTTTCCCTGAAAGAGTCCAACAGTAAAGTTTTAGACTTCACTTCTATACATTGTCAGAACTACTCAACTTTGGCCTTGGAGCGTGAAAGCTGCCACAGACAATACATAAACAAATGAACATGGCTGTGTGCCAAGAAAACTTTATTTACAAAAACAAGCAGCATGCCAGATTTGGTCCAAGAAATACAGTTTGCTGATCTCTAACCTATAAGTACTCAGCATAACGTCATACTTACAGTGGGTTAAACCAAATTTCTCTGATTTAGTTTACCATATTATTTCTCCTGCTCCATTTCTGTTTATACATATGACATACATTGTGGTTTTATTTTGGAAAAAAAAAAAAAAAGCAGCAGCTTAATGATCTCAGTCACTAGCTATGTGGCTTACAACTCCTTTAAGACACTCTCCTCTGGCAACTAAAATTTATCCCATAAAAGAGCAGTGTTCTGAATGTGTTGTCCAAGTTTCTCACAGTTACTACAGAGACATAATTGTTTTTATTATGCTGAAAAGTGAGTTTTCAAACTAATCATATTATTGATTGGACTTCCCAGGTGGCTCGGTGGTAAAAAATCTGCCTGCCAACAGCAGACATAAAAGACGCAGGTTCAATCCCTGGGTTGGGAAGGTCCCCTGGAGAAGGAAATGGCAATCCACTCCAGTATTCTTGCCTGGGAAATGCCATGGACAGAGGAGCCTAGTGGGCTACAGTCCATAGGGTCGCAAAGAGTTGGATACAACTGAAGCGACTTAGCATGCATGCACACATATTGTTGATTGTGTACAAATAAAAATCTCATCAATTAAATAAATTACTCTTTACCAGATAAACAGCAATTCTTCTGACAAAGCAGAGCCTTGGAAAGGCAGCTGGAAAAAAGTTACAAACTTAGGAGTCCAGAGTCACCGCAAACACCTATAGGAAAGCTATCCAATGGTTACTCATTTATCAAGTGCAATTATGAACTTTTAAAAGTTCAAAGTATTTAAAGTGGGTAAGTTGTGGTGCTGGAGAAGACTCTTGAGAATACCTTGGACTGTAATGAAATTAAACCAGTCAATCCTAAAAGAAATCAACTCTGAATACTCACTGAAAAAGCTGATGGTGAAGCTGAAGCTCCAATACTTTGGCCACCTGATGCAAAGAGCTGACTCATTGGCAAAGACCCTGATGCTGGGAAATACTGAAGGCAGAAGAGGGCAACAGAGGATGAGATGGGTCGATAGCATCACTGACTAAATTGGACTTGAGTTTGAGCCAACTTTAGGAGATAGTGATGGACAGGGAAGCCTGGTATGCTGCAGTCCATGGGGTTGCAAACAGTCGGACAAGATTTAGCTACTGAACAACAAGTTTTAAGTATCTGCAGGGTCAATTTCTGTAAACAGAAATACAAGACAGGCTCATGGTGGGGGTAGGAGGAGTTTGTAACGTCACTGCTGCTGCTGCTGCTGCTGCTGCTAAGTCGCTTCAGTCGTGTCCGACTCTGTGTGACCCCATAGACGGCAGCCCACCAGGCTCCGCTGTCCCTGGGATTCTCCAGGCAAGAACACTGGACTGGGTTGCCATTTCCTTCTCCAATGCATGAAAGTGAAAGTGAAAGTGAAGTCGCACCCCAAATAATATCTAATCAAATAAACATTTGTGCTTTAAGTTCAAATTAACATTTAGAAGATCAATGTTTTGATTCTTATCTAGAAGAAACTTACCACAGTAGAATCTTTAACCATACTGATGGCTGTGTAAATCTCAAAACAAAGCAAGCAGATCAAGTACCGGATGAGGAGAAAAACTTGTACTTGATTGTTTTCTTTTGAATATTTATTTTGTTCTCAAAAACAGTAAAACTGATCAATTAAAAAGAAAAACCAAAGGTTGACGAAGAAGATGGTAAAATTTATCTTAAAAAAACAAAAAAACAAAACTATTCCCCCTGCAAACAATCTCCTATTAAAGAACAAAAATGTAATTGTCAAAAACAAACTGCCAACTTGTAAAATGTCCATGCATAACTATATATGCAACTACAAATAATAAAGCTGTGGGTGGGGGCATATTGTCCTGAGGATACCTAAATGACCGACCCAGAGGGACATTCCATGGGGAGAAAAATAACCCATCTCCCTGAACAATTATCAAAATTCTCCAAATTTTCTCAAGATGCTCAGAGGTAAGAAGAAATAGAAAAGTTATACCAATAAGAATGTCAGGGATTCTGAATGCTGTTGTCAGATCAGAACTTAGTATTCCATCAGTAACTCATTATGTAAAAATAGCAGTATTCACAGTGGCCAAAAGATGAAATCAACTAAAATCTCTTATCAACTGAACAGATAAGCCAAATGTTGAATAGACATGTAATGGCATATTATTCAGCCATAAAAAATGAAGTTCTGCTACATACTACAGAACAGATGAGCCTTGAAAATATCATGCTAAGCGAAAGAAGCCAATTACTGAAGACCATATATCACATGATCCCATCAGCATGAACTGTCCAGAAGGGACAAATCTATAAAGACAGGAAGTAGATGCACTAGGCCTGGAGGAGATGAAGGAATTGGGAGATGATAACTAAAGAGCAAAAAGTTTATTTGTGGGGGGAGGACAATAAAAATGGTTTAAAATTAACTGTGGCAATGTTTGCACAACTTTGAATATACTAAAAACCATTGAATTGTACACTTTAAATGGGTTAACTCCAGGTATGGGAATTATATCTCATTAAAGTTGTTTGGAAAAAACTATAATGAATATATACTGATACTTGTTCATTCAATTGTTTTCCTTTTTTTTATTCTGTCCAGTGAGGCAATTTGATTCAAACCCTATGTTTTTAAAGATTAAAACATAATTAAGTTATGTATACTTTGGGGATATTTAGTACATATTATTATGGCAGTTTTTAAAATGGAAATGTTATGAGACTCAACCAAGAGACTTTAATGGTGAATTTGGCAGTAAAGTTTCCAATGAACTACAGATACAATGTAAAATATTAGCCAAAGAAAATAGTAGTAGATTTGATAGCGTTACATTAAGAAGGATATAAATTAGAAAAATATGTTGAGATATTTGGAGATAAAAGGTGGTTAGTTTAAACGGAAAACTGAAAAGTGGGATATTAATTTTCCTCCAAGATTGTATATAGGCAGGGCTTTGAAAATAAAACTTAAACCTTATTACACAGACAAAGATATACTCACTGACAAAGAAAAAGCAGCATTAAGGTAAAATGAAAACAGAGATGTAAGTATACAGACAAAAATAAACATCAGATAAAAATCAGACGAAAGATAAAAAAAATCAGATAAAAATCAGATCACAAAATAATCATAAATTAATTCCTCTGAGTAAAGCATGTCAGAAAATTTTGTACATCTAAAGTTGTCTTTACTAGCGTGTGAGATGAGTGCAATTGTGCGGTAGTTTGAGCATTCTTTGGCATTGCCTTTCTTTGGAATTGGAATGAAAACTGACCTTTTCCAGTCCTGTGGCCACTGCTGAGTTTTCCAAATTTGCTGGCATATTGAGTGCAGCACTTTCACAGCATCATCTTCCAGGATTTGAAACAGCTCAACGGGAATTCCATCACCTCCACTAGCTTTGTTCTTAGTGATGCTTTCTAAGGCCCACTTGACTTCACATTCCAAGATGTCTGGCTCTAGATTAGTGA
>SJYX01007904.1:188373-224876 GCA_006410675.1 Oreotragus oreotragus | reverse complement strand
TGATGCTTTTGAACTGTGGTGTTGGAGAAGACTCTTGAGAGTCCCTTGGACTGCAAGGAGATCCAACCAGTCCATTCTGAAGGAGATCAACCCTGGGATTTCTTTGGAAGGAATGATGCTAAAGCTGAAACTCCAGTACTTTGGCCACCTCATGCGAAGAGTTGACTCATTGGAAAAGACTCTGATGCTGGGAGGGATTGGGGGCAGGAGGAGAAGGGGCCGACCGAGGATGAGATGGCTGGATGGCATCACGGACTCGATGGACGTGCGTCTGAGTGAACTCCGGGAGATGGTGATGGACAGGGAGGCCTGGCGTGCTGCGATTCATGGGGTCGCAAAGAGTCGGACACAACTGAGCGACTGAACTGAACTGAACTGAAAGTTGTCTTTTACTGACTTGTTCTTATATGCCTTATATGTTCTTATATGTGTGTCTGGCAATGTATTAGCACCCTGGGAAAATAGTGCTGGGCAATCCAGATATGATTCCTGACCCACAGCTTTCAGTCTAGCTTATGATTTAACATTAAACTGCCTTTTGCTTCACTTTTACAAAGAACTCTAACAAACTGGCTGCTTTTATTTCAACATTTAAAATCAAAGCTAGAAGTATAGATTAATAGTCAGATAAATCACTTCCTTCCTATAATGGCAGGACAAATTAGATATTTCATAGGTTCAACTGAGGTGTAACTTACATGCAGTAAGATGCACAAATCTGGATATATAGTTCAATTAATTCTTACATAGGTATACACCCATGTAGACACCACAGGTCAAGGTGCAGAGTAGTTCTCCTGATAATGATTATAGTTTGCTACTATAGTGTTGATACTAGATTGCTTGCTGGCTCCCAGCAGCTCTCCTAGGGCACTGGACAGAAGATTTTGTAAAAGGAAAACCAACTGATATTAGTCAATCATTCTGAGGAAATAAAACCACATCTAGATGACTGGTTGTCTTCACATAGAAAATACTAGCTCATTTCTAGCAAAGGGAGAAAGATGGGATAAAGGAAGCAGAATGGGTTCCTGCAGAATGGGCAAATATAAGTGGTCAATAAGAGTGACTTAGCATGGGAGGAAGTCTGTTGATTTTCCTCACGTTTATTTTGCAGGGAAAGTAGGTAGTGGGAGGAAATTGTTACTATAAGGCATGGAACCAAAGACATCAAAACTAGATTTGACAGCAGCCTAGGAGAATCAAAGAGCAGCCTGAAGCACGTGGAATAACTGTTTCATCCCATCTACCCATCCATCTGGGCTTCCCTGATGGCTCAGCGGCTAAAGAACCCACCTGTAATGCAGAGACACAGGAGATGTAGGTTCAATCCCTGGGCTGGGAAGATCCCCTGGAGGAGGAAATGGCAACCCACTCTAGTATTCTTGCCTGAAAAATCCCATGGGCAGAGAAGCCTGGCGGGCTATGGTCCAAAGGGTCACAAAGAGTTGGAAATGACTGAATGACTAAGTACACAGGCATACATATACCCATCCATCTATATATTTATTTAACATTTTCATTAGAAAATATTCCAGCCTGTGAAAAAAACCCTGGGCTTATCTGTCTCCTGACCCACTTCCCGTATCGACCTCTTTTAAATTTAACCACACGCTGTTGCATCTAAGCATTATTTCTATGAGCTACACTTTTTTTTTTTTTTTTTTACAACAAGGTAGGGCAAAAAGATATGTCATTACCAAACATCACTTTCTAAAGTTGAAGTTAACTGGAGGGAGCCAAGGATGTGACAGATGTCTAATGAACAGCTAGAAATTATGCAAGTTTGGGAAGGTTAAGGTTTTAGTATGTATCTACTCATATTTCTTCCATCTTACTGCACTACAGCCCAGGTGCTGCAGAAGCTTAAAGACTGAAAACAACTAAAGAAAAAGACAAAACTATATGGAATTCAGTAGAGGGAGGAAGAAGGCGCCTATTAATAGTGGCTTACCACAAAAATCGGCACAGTGGGTGGGTAAGAGAGACCCTCCCTGGATAAATTCCGTAAAACTTGCTCATCTTAGGCTTCTCCTGAGCTGCATTATCCTGCCTCAGCTCCCTGAGTTGCCAAGAAGCCAAATCCTGTTGATCAGAGCACTGAGTTACTTCCAAGAATACTATTTCAAAAAATAAAGAGAATTATTATGTCTCTTTTCCCAATCTTGCTTCCTTAAAACCATGACTGGTGGTTCCTAGACCCATCAGAGTTCACAAATTGCTCTAAGAACTCTATTTCTACTTTGTCAGCATCTTTAAAATGTGGCACCAAACACGTGACTCAGATATAGTCTGATGGTGGCAGCAGGTAATGGAGCTGTAATTTTCTGTGACTGACACACAGTGTTTCTATGAATACAGTCTCAAATTAAGTGAGCTCACAGAGCACTGGTGAACCACTGTGACCAAGATCATCATCCCACCCCTCCCTGCCCCTTAAAAACTGTCTCTAAGGTCAATGTCCCTTATCCTTTACTAATCAAAACAATTACTTGCTTTTAAATGAAGGAGCTTACATTTATCTCTGGTACATTTCACTTTCTTGGGTTTAGCCCAGCATTTCTATTTGATAAGACTTTCAAATCTTAATTCTCAAACAATATGGAATATATGATCCTTCCCATTTTTAGGTCACTGGTGAGCATGCTTTCCATATTTTTAGGAAACTCACTATAAAAATAACAAACAGGACAGCAAAAATGCAATGCTCTGCAAGAGCTCTCCACAGGGGATCTCTTGACAGGCTGACATAGATTTTTTTAAGGACACTGTTCAGGAGGTACAAATTCACCTGTCTCAAGAACCATGCAGCTTTCATATCTCCTCTATCCGATCTTAATGCATCATTAAAAGACTGATGAGTCACCGTATTCTCCAGTCAACCTTATAATTAGAATATTAGATTCCTTAAGTACAATAAGCTATTAGAACCTAGTGACAGCCACAGTCTTTTGCAAATGCTCCTTGACTATAATTTCAAATTCAATTCTAGAGTTTTATTAGGAAATAATATAGGACTTACCAATTCAGTTTCTAGAACAGAAGGAATTGTGAGGTCTACTCTTAGGAGATCATGCTTACTTTATCACTGTTTGTTGACTGTTGCAGTTCCAAGGCTAGAGGAACCTTGTAGGTTGCAGTCCCTGGGGTCGCTGGAGTCAGACACGACTGAGCGGCTTCGCTTTCACTTTTCACTTTCATGCATGGGAGAAGGAAATGGCAACCCACTCCAGTGTTCTTGCCTGATATTCTCCAGTCAACCTTATAATTAGAATATTAGATTCCTTAAGTACAATAAGCTATTAGAACCTAGTGACAGCCACAGTCTTTTGCAAATGCTCCTTGACTATAATTTCAATTTCAATTCTAGAGTTTTATTAGGAAATAATATAGGACTTACCAATTCAGTTTCTAGAACAGAAGGAATTGTGAGGTCTACTCTTAGGAGATCATGCTTACTTTATCACTGTTTGTTGACTGTTGCAGTTCCAAGGCTAGAGGAACCTTGTAGGTTGCAGTCCCTGGGGTCGCTGGAGTCAGACACGACTGAGCGGCTTCGCTTTCACTTTTCACTTTCATGCATGGGAGAAGGAAATGGCAACCCACTCCAGTGTTCTTGCCTGGAGAATCCCAGGGACGGGGGAGCCTGGTGGGCTGCTGTCTACGGGGTCACACAGAGTCGGACACGACTGAAGTGACTCAGCAGCAGCAGCAGCAGCAGCAGCGTGTTATATTACCTTCAGTGGACTTGCTATAAAGATTTCCCATCAATTTCAAAATTATTCAGTGATGGTTTGGGTTGTTTGATAAGAAAAGGCCAGTGTATGAAAGTTGTAAATGTGCAATGCCTCTTTTTGTTTTGTTTTGTTTTTTAATATTTATTTGGCTGTACCAGGTCTTAGTTGTGGCACATGGGATCTTTAGTTGCAGCATGTGGCTCTAGGTCCCTGAGCAGGGATTGAACCCAGGCCCCCTGTACTAGGAGCACAGAGTCTTAGCCACTGGACCACCAGAGAAGTCCAATGCCTTCTTTCTTTATCCCAAAAGCTATGCCTGGCATAACTATGTTTAATTGCCTGGCAAAAGTAGTACTAATTGAGAGGGGGGAAAGTCGTTATTGGCCCTATGTAATAATTAATCATGCTTTTAAAAAGTACCAATCACTTAATAGAAACAGCTATAAGACCACAGACAATTGGAGTAACAAGAAAAAGTGATAATCCTAACTTGAGATATTTTAATACTTGTTACTGTCATCATCGATTTTTAAACATATATAATAAACTGGTTCTGATTATGTGATGCTTTACTTGAAAGCATTTCATCATTGATTAATAAGAGCTATCATTCCCACAAAGCTTCATATCTAATGAAAAAAGATTCAGAGCCATTTTAATTATCCTTTACAACATCGCAATCAAATCTCAGTGCCACCATCCCTGCTTCGAGCCAGGTGAGGAAAAGGACTCTTTAACACTTTGTAGATTTTCACCAACTCCTCCACAAGCAGCTGGCTGGATTCCTATATAGGCTACAGGCTGCAGACTAAGAGACTCAACACAGAGGGCCTGACTCCCCAGAAGGAGGAGAGGACCTCTTCCAGACTCAGAATTGAGTTTTCAGAGGGAGGCAGGGGGACTAGAGAAGCTCCTCCCAACCTGAACACAGAATAAGATGCTAGCTGTGCCAAACAGGTGGATGGTGAGCAGTTTTAAGACATCTGACTGTGGTTCCACCTACCTAGCTGCTGCTACTGCTGCTGCTGCTGAGTCACTTAAGTCGTGTCCGACTCTGTGCGACCCCAGAGATGGCAGCCCGCCAGGCTCCCCCGTCCCTGGGATTCTCCAGGCAAGAACGCTGGAGTGGGTTGCCATTTCCTTCTCCAATGCATGAAAGTGAAAAGTCAAAGTGAAGTCGCTCAGTCATGTCCGACTCAGCGACCCCATGGACTGCCGCCTACCAGGCTCCTCTGTGCATGGGATTTGCCAGGCAAGAGTACTGGAGTGGGGTGCCATTGCCTTCTCCATCTACCTACCTAGACAATGAGCCAATTGGTAACCTGGCCCTGATTAGAGAATTAACAGTTCAAGTCTACCAGAAAGCCTTAATCAGGGGTGGGGGTGTTGGGTAGAGTTGTGTAAGGAGGGAAGTTAAATGGTGATAATTGAACTCAATACCCCAGTGGAAAAATTTGGGGTTCACAAAGAAGACATCAACTCCATGAAGACATCAATTCCACCAAGACAAGAGAGGAGAGAATTGCCCTACTCAGAAGACAGAGTTGTAACTTTCCTCCATCTGTCTTTGAGAGATCACCTTGTCCAGGGGTTATCTTTATTTACACAGGCTGTAAGATACACTTGTAAAAATCACAGAAAGTATTCTTAATTTTTTCCTCAAATAAGACAGGAAAAATAAGGAACAGAGTAATAGAAACAAAAAAGCTTGGGGGAAATAAAGCATCCAGAGAAAAATAGAAAGTCCTGGCCTATTTTATCTTTTTATTTTTTAATGGATCTATTAAAGAAGCTGTGTCCTGATATTGTGTTGGCAGGTGGGGAGGAATTTCAGTGCAAGGTGACCCACGTGAGAGAAGGGCAGCTAAAAGAAAGGCCCCACAAGAGTCACGAAGGCCATAATCGTCCCAAGTTCGTCGGTCACCACCTGTGAAGCTCATACTGTATTTGGAGAACCAGCCCATAGTGTCTCTCAAAGCAGCAGATGGATCAAATGAATTAGTCGGAGCCCTTCCCAGGACACCAGGCATACAGCACTTTGGAGGGAAGGCAGTTCATCAGTGCATCCTGCGACAAGAGCCTGACATCTGCTTAATCTTCTTCCTCAGACTCCAACTTCACACTGGATATTTCAAATGGGCAACAATGTGAAAGCTCCATGTGGACTTCCCTTTCATTATTATTATTTCAAATGCTAAATGTTGTCTACTTAAAGATCTTACCTTGGCTCCCTGCCTTGGCAGAAGGCAAGATTTTTCTGCTAATAAGGGCCTGGAGGCTTTACAAGACCATGGGAGTTTTCAAAATATTCCTACATATTCATAATAGTCAAATTAATAGATCTGATGCCAGATGTAAAATGGCATTTTATAGATAGCTTTAAAAGGTACTAATGGAGTAACTTTTAAAGCTACTTTAGAACATGCAGCCATGAATCTAAACTACAAGCTTGTTGTCTTTTGATCTTGGCTGTGTGCTCACTGTCCTATAACTAACTAATCAGAAAAGGTTTGGCATATTTCTTTCCTGGAAAGATATCTGGCATTCAGGAAAGAAATTTAGGTTAAACACCTTTCAACTATTCTCTCTAACAATTAAAAGCTTTTCCTTTGACTTACTGACACGGTTCACAACCACACACAATGAGGGTAAAATAAATCTTTCCTGTGCAGTACATTATACGCTCTTAGATGGATTAAGACATGCTATCCAAGTCTGCATTTTTACAGGTTTTAGGTCTGCTAAAAAGCCATCACAATCAGTGACAGCTTGAGCAGCAGGTAAACACGGTGAAGGAAAACCAGTGGTTAAGATCTATTTGGGATCTTTTGACCCTGAAGTCAGGACAGACCTGGGCTTGTTTCTGAGCAAGCCGAGTCCCCACCTTCATAATTCACAATCTCAATCGGGAGACAAAAGGAAATATACTGGGCAACAGTTACCTAACACGTATGAACAAAGCATCTACAGCAGCAATTTTACATCAAGCAAAACAAAATGTGTCAACTAGAAGAATAAAACGCTTAGTATAGATCGTGTTTTCAGCTATGCATTTAGATAAAGTCATCTCTTTAAAATATTTTGAGCAGCAATTTACAATTTGAGAAGTCCTTTATACAAAGAATCCTAATAATCCACGAGGTGGGTGTTATTAGAATCTCCATTTTATTAAAAGTAAGGAGGAAGGGGGGAACAAGTTGAGAAATATTCAGATTCTACTACATTTACAAACCAGCGATGATGTGTCATTTGGTTCATGCAATTGTGGGAGCTCTTAATCACATTTCAGAAATTATGAAATTAAGATTCAAAGAGGTTATTTTGCCTCAGACCACAAAGCTAGCATAACTGTCAGACCTGGAGCTTTTTCCTAGTTCTCAAGACTTTTTTCTGGGATACTGTTTTCACTTGGTTTATAAAAATGCATGGTCTGTCTTCCTCACCAAAATATGGACAACCTGCTTTCTGGGCCTGACACACTATGGTCACAAGCAGATGCCTGGGTCCACAGTGCATTACATAAGCACACTGATGCTTAAGGAAAAGGTGGAAGGCGTAGATGCTGTCAAACTCACTGATCCCATAAACTCATTTGGGAAACACTCTGTGTAAGAGGTCAGATAAGGAGATCCTCATTCACAGAACGGAGTAACAAGGGAAAGGAGAGGAAAGACATGGATGCTGATGCAGTCTCACCTTACCTCAAGGTTCAAAGGAAAAGTACCAGAATCATAGGTGAAGGGCAGTCAAGATTTCTGGCTAGTGGACATCTGTCAGATGAACATCTGAAATAGTCTAGAACTAGTTAAAATTTAAAAACTTATAAATATTACTATATATTAATCATTATAATATACTATATACTATATAATATGATATTATATGTTAGCAATCATATAGTATATATGTTAATGATCATATATATTATTGATACATATTAACCAACCCACTCCAGTACTCTTGCCTGGCAAATCCCATGAACGGAGGAGCCTGGTAGGCTGCAGTGCATGGGGTCGCTAGGAGTCGGACACAACTGAGCGACTTCACTTTCACTTTTCACTTTCATGCATTGGAGAAGGAATGGCAACCCACTCCAGTGTTCTTGCCTGGAGAATCCCAGGGACAGGGGAGCCTGGTGGGCTGCTATCTCTGGGGTCGCACAGAGTCTGACATGACTGAAGCGATTTAGCAGCAGCAGCAGAGGCATTAACCAACCAATTTTCTGATGTAGGATCAAGAAGTTTACTTTGAGTGAAAAAGTGCTTGTTAAATAAACCACCTTCAATACATTATCAGTGATTACCACCTACAAGCCAGAGTCCAGAGACGCATAGTTATTGAAAAGGAAAAAGTCCTTCTAGACGCTTAAGATTTTTTTCTTCCTTCAGTGTAAAACCTTCACTTCATGTTTCAATTTTGTTTTTTGCAGAAACAATCACTTTTTGTGTACGTTACTGGTTTCTATAAGATTTAATTAATTAATGCAATCACAAGTGGAACACTCATACACGTTTGAGAACAACTACATGGCTTCTTGCTGAGTTTACCATTCAATCTATGGAAGCAGGAGTATACAGTAGAAGAAAGCACCCCCCAGCGATAAGCAACAGCGAGGATGTTTCATAGGCAAATGGAGAGCCCTGTTAAGAGGGCAGGCCCATCAGGGAGCTTCTGGGTGCAGACCATGCAGGGTCACTTAACAGCTGGGTAGAGGGGCTGCAGTTCAGGGCACACTAACACATAAGTTCCAACTTAGGAGATGCCCAGAGCTGGAGATAGAAGGGAACACATCTTGAAGACACTGCAGATTCTGTTTTAGACCACCGTAACAAATAAATATTGCAATAAAGCTAGTGCCACAGACGTTTTGGTTTCCCAATGACTATCTATTAAGTGTGCAATAGCATCATGCTTGAAAAAGTACATATTTTAATTAAAATATATATATATATTGCTGGGACTCCCCTGGTGGTCTAGTGGCTTGCCTTCCAACACAGCGGATGTGTGTTCGATCTCTGGTCAAGGAGCTAAGGCCCCACACATCCCATGTCCAAAAGAGTAAAACATAAAATAGAAGCAAAGCTGTGACAAATTCACAGACGTTAAAAAATGGTCCTCACAAAAAAAAATCTTAAAAAAAAAATTTGTAACTATCGTCTGAGCCATAATCTTTTGGTTGGTGAAGGGTCTGAAATATTCCAGGAATTACCAAATAAGACACAGAGACATGGAGTGAGCAAATGCTTGTGAAAAAAAAAAATGGCGCTGATAGACTTGCTCAAAGGAGACTTTCCACAAACCTTCAATTTCTAAAAACAAACAAAAAACCCCACAATATCTGTGAAGCACAATAGAAATAGTTACGTCTGTGTGAGCTTTAGGATACCCTAGTAAGGTTTCAAAGTACATATGCTGGGGCAATAAAAAAAAAAAATGGCGCTGATAGACTTGCTCAAAGGAGACTTTCCACAAACCTTCAATTTCTAAAAACAAACAAAAAACCCCACAATATCTGTGAAGCACAATAGAAATAGTTACGTCTGTGTGAGCTTTAGGATACCCTAGTAAGGTTTCAAAGTACATATGCTGGGGCAATGTCCTTCCTTAAGATATGAGAAGATGGATGTGGTAACATTTTCCTCTCCAAAATGATGGCTGCTGTGTTTGGTCCATTTTTTCTTTTAATAGATTCAACCTCCCACAGTGATAAATTATACTGGTTATGATTTTAGTTTTATAGTAGAATGATGACTCTCTTAAAACCACCCTTAGAAAGGCTAACAGTCTCTGATGACTATAATTAAATATATATTTGAGTATAATTAACATATATTTGAAAACTAAGATGATAATTCTTTAGGGAAACTAAGTGAATCCCCCCTGGCTTGCTTCTCTCAGCATGTTATTGTTCAGCAGAACTCTCTCTCTTTTGTTTTCCTAACAATGCTTGCCCCTTGTGGTTAGGAACTTATATTGTTTGTGAGTATGGTTTCATTCATTCTTCCACATATACAATAAGCATTTAATTGGACAGCTGTACATACTCAAGTGTGATGGTTTAATAATTATTTAACAACCAAATTAACATTATTAATTTAAACTAATCTGTCACGGTCATTATGCAACCTGAGGAAACAGAAGGGAGAAAAATAGTTCCTTTTATACAAGTGGTTTTTTACCAGTTCATTTCAAGAGTACATATAAACATTAGAGAGAATATAACCATATTTCATGATCACAAAGACAGCAAAAACAAGGTGGTCATATAGCTTTCATGTTATCACGCCTCCACACAGTCCCTATAGGAAACAGGGAGGCAGAAATTTCTTTCACTTCAACATCCTGTTATTGAAATTTCTCTGAAAACTATTTGCTTTTTCAAAATACAGAAGCAAATGTTTTGGGATTGTACACTCTGACATCCCTCTGTTGTCTCAATAAAAGATTAATTTGTGGTCCTTGCCTCCCCTTTGTTATTTTTGTGGTTTAATACTCCTCATGATAGAATCAGTTACCAAAAAAAAAAAAATCTCAGGTCTTTTCATGGGCGTTTTCAAGAGCTCCATACTCCTTGGCTAGTTTCTGTGCTCCAACACAGAGGCAAAGGCTACGAAGACTGCTTGGTTCCCAACTGATCCCAGGATTCTATTGTATAAACTTATTTGTACAAGGGTGGGTTATTCCCTGAACTGTGGTCATCTAAGAGGCCCAAGACTGGTCTACCAGGGAGTCTCCCATTCTCTGTGGCCTGTCTACTCTACCACCATTAAGGGGAGGAGCCAGGTATCACATTTCCAGATCATCTGGATGTATTTGCAGTTAAGACACTGCAACTATGAATATGTAAATCAGTTAACAGAAGTCAATTACAAATATATAAACAAATCTTTGCACTTTTTAACTCAAAATTTCTTCAGCACCAATTAAGTACCAGGCACAGTCTGAAGTGCTGAGAAATCAGATAGTTAAACATCTGTATCTTCCCTCCAAACACCTTACTGATCAGGAGAAAAACACTTTAATATGAGACAGTAACCGGGGAAGGCAATGGCACCCCACCCCAGTACTTTTGCCTGGAAAATCCAATGGACGGAGTAGCCCGGTGGGCTGCAGTCCATGGGGTCGCTAACAGTCGGACAGACTGAGCGACTTCACTTTCACTTTTCTCTTTCATGCATTGGAGAAGGAAATGGCAACCCACTCCAGTGTTCTTGCCTGGAGAATCCCAGGGATGGGGGAGCCTGGCGGGCTGCCGTCTATGGGATCACACAGAGTCGGACACGACTGAAGTGACTTAGCAGCAGCATGAGACAGTAACAAGTATAATCAAAATACAGATAAACTGTTAATGGAGGGAGAACACAGGAGGGAGGCATTCATTAAAGTGGGGCAGATTATTTAGAAAAGTTTCAGAGAAAAGGTAAGTATTAATCAGGTCATAAAGGATCAAGGGTATTTCATGAGGACATTAAACAGCATGGGATGATCAGGAAATTCAAGATGGCTAATATATTAGGATCACTAAAGTATAAGAGAGAGCAAAGAAAGATGAGGGTGGATAGGACACATTGAAGAAGTCTTAAAAGCAATGCTTAAAAAGCTAGCTATTGTTAAAAGATGCCAGGAAGCCAAACCCACCCCTTTGAAAACTGTTTGTTTTTTTTTTTAAGGGAAAAGAATCAAGTGCCATGTTTGACTTTCCCTACACAAACTAACTGCTGGTTAAACAAAGGGTAGAAAAAGAAGAGTTTCTCTTGATAGGTGAGTTCTGGCTGATACTACCCATGAAGAAAGAATGATGGGATAAAATACCACTGATTCACAACCCATAATGGACTAATGCATCCAGGGTCCAAGCATCAGTGGGTACTAACCTCACGAGAAAAGAGATGAAGTCACTTTATAGGCCTCCCAATGAAAGAAAACAACTCTGTCCATGAAATAGTCTTCCCCCCAAACCAAAACCAAAGACCTAACTTAAATCTGGCCATACCCCTAATTTACAGAAGATACACCACAAAGGTACTCTCAGCAAAATTCAAACGGGGAAAGTTTATAAGGCAAACAATCCATTTTTTTTCTTGCACTTTTACAGAAAAAAAGAGAGATGAGAGGATCTACAGACTTGTTGCTGTTCAGTCACTAAGACTTGTCCAATTCTTTGTGACACCATGGACTGTAGCATGCCATGTTGCCTGGAGAAGCTATAGGTTAAAAGTGACCTAAAAGACATGTTTACAAATTACAAAATGTGAGCCTTACTTGGGTCCTCATTCAAACAAACTGTAACAACAAAAAGAAAATTACGAATTTTGATTCTATTGCAAATTTGCCCAATGACTAGATATTTGATATTATGAATTATTAATTTGCTCAGATGTGATAGTGATGTTTTAGTTCTGTTTTTTAAAAGTTCTTATCTTTTAGAGATTCACACTGAAATATCTATGAGTGAATCAATATGACATCTAGGATTTTACTAAAAATTATACTGAGGGAGAAGTAGATGATACTACAGTTGAAACAAGAATGGTCAGCTGTTAATAACTGCTGAAGCTGAGAGATGAATGAACAGGGAGGTTCATTATACTATTCTGCATATTTTGTATATATTTGAAATTCTCCATAATAAAAGATTACAAAAAAGAGAGAGAACTTAGTATTTAGCATACATAGGATCTGAGATTTTGGAACAATTAGATACTATTTAAAAATAGTGATATTTTGGACTCTGGGAGAGGGAGAAGGTGGGATGATTTGGGAAAATGGCATTGAAACATGTATAATATCATATAAGAAACTAATCGCCAGTCCAGGTTCAATGCATGATACTGGATGCTTGGGGCTGGTGCACTGGGATGACCCAGAGGGATGATATGGGAAGGGAGGAGGGAGGGGGTTCAGGATGGGGAACACGTGTACACCCGTGGCAGATTCATGTTGATGTATGGCAAAACCAATACAATATGTAAAGTAATTAGCCTCCAATTAAAATAAATTTAAATTTAAAAAATTAAAAATTAAAATGGTAATTTAAAAAAAGATATTTTGAAAATGACCCATAGTACCATTTTAACTAGTTGTTTTAGATTCTTTCACATATCTCCTTCCAGAATCTATCAATGTTTTAGATAGTTATATAGAGAAGGGTCTGAGAATAGAAAGAGACAAGTAAGCAGTGATTGTCCAGGGAGAGATTATAGAATAGAAAGGAAACTGGGGATGGCAAAATAAGGTTGGTAGAGGAATCAGTTGTTGGAAGAGACTCACAGAGAATGGTTAGAGGGGTCAGGGCAGACATTACAGGGCCAAGGAATGGAACAGAACAGAAAAGCAAGTCAGAGAAGCCAGAAAGGTAAAATCCAATGCTTAGAAGATGTTTCTACACAAGAATCCGGAAGGCACTGGTGACCTTTACCAGTGGCAGCTTTAAGGATAGTTTCTAAAAGCCAAACCACAATGGGTTGAAGAATGAGCTTTTGAGATGTCTGTCAGCAGGAAAGGAAGTGAAGAGATTATAGCGTGAAGAGCTTCAGGGTTAACTGGAGAGCTGGGGGCTGTATGAGAGGCTGGTTGGTGTGAAAGATGCTGTACTCTCTTCATTACTCTTGTAGAAGAGACTAAGGGGAACAGGACACAGAGGCAGATACAGAAGATACTGGAGGGTAGGAGAGAGAAGGACCCAGCTAAAGTTCTACCTGGTAAGAATATCAGCTTGTCCAAGGAAAGGCTTCATTTATGCTGGAGGTTTTTATAGCTCTTTCCATGTTTTTATGATTAAACAATATTAAGGCCTCTGATTTGTCAGATATCTAAATGTGCCATTTTCTGTTTTGTCCATATCATGATTTATTTTTTTCCCCTGAAATATACCAAGCCATGATTACTCTGGTTGGTGTCTTCCCCATGACAGTTCAAGGATGACCAGGGAACAGGTCTGTCAAATCTTCCACCGACTAATCTCTGTAATACCCACAGAGACTAACACCCTATCCTCACTTAGACATGACGTGAGGCTTTTCAAGGAGATCCTGCTGAGGATGTGAAATGTAAGGACCGTTCATTCAACAAAGAGACGTAGAGTGAGATGCAGGACCAGGAGGTCTCATGCCTAGTGGGTAAAACCACTCATTCAGTTCAGTTCAGTCGCTCATTCGTGTTCGACTCTTTGCGACCCCATGAACTGCAGCACGCCAGGCCTCCCTGTCCATCACCAACTCCCGGAGTTCACCCAAACTCATGTCCATCGAGTCAGTGATGTCATCCAGCCATCTCATCCTCTGTCATCCCCTTCTCCTCCTGCCCCCAATCCCTCCCAGTATCGGAGTCTTTTCCAATGAGTCAACTCTTTGCATGAGGTGGCCAAAGTACTGGAGTTTCAGCTTTAACATCATTCCTTCCAAAGAACACCCAGGACTGATCTCCTTTAGAATGGACTGGTTGGATCTCCTTGCACTCAATTAGGAAACAGATAAAAATGTTCGAGTGGAGAAAAGTTTGAGAAAAGCATGTGTGAAGGGTTATAAACCATTGCAACTGGACATGACAACAGCACATCAGCTAGGCCCCTACCTCCTGAGGGCCTTTTTGGGGGGCAATGAGGGCATCCTGATCTTGGGCAGGTTATAAAACCTGGACTCAAGGTCTCCTCTGCAAAAGACAAGTTGTAAAAGGAAATTTCCAAAGTCTTCCTGCTTGCTAAAGCACCCTTTCTAAAGGGTGAAATAAATGCTGTATTAAAAATAGATGTTCATGCTTTCCAAATTTGGTCTTATATCTTTAAAAGAGTACATAGTAAGCTGTGGAGGGTTTTCTAAAAAGAGAAGAGAGACGACAAAGCTATTAATATGATGAAGATAAAAAGACAAGCAACGTGGAATACATCACCACTTCCTTTAAACCTTAGTTTTGGGAGAGGGATCTGAGACTCACTGGTCTTTTTGTACAATCCAAGGAGGACTGTGCATGGCTTATCTTTAAAAATGGAGAGGAGCGACTTCTCCGACTGATGGTCCAGTGACTAACACTCAGCACTCCCAGTGCAAGGGGCCCAGGTTCAACCCCTGGTCAGGGAACTAGATGCTGTATGTCACAACTAAGAATTTTCATGTTGTGACTAAAAAAGAGCTCACATACCACAACCAAGACCTGGCACAGCCAAATAAACAAATACTGTCTTAAGTATGAAAAAATAAAAATATAAAAGTGGAGAGGTGACTTGTTGCAGGTTTCTGAAAGTTAGTTGCTCGACAATGAAGGCAAGCTTCATAAGCAAGTGTAAGGCATGACTCTCACCTAAGGTTATCAGATAACCTAGCACTTTAAAATAACCCGTCATGGGACTTCCTTGGCCATCCAGTGATTAAGACTCTGTGATTCCAATGTAGCGGGTATGGGTTCGACCCCTGGGAGGGGAACTAAGATCCCACATGCTGTGTGCAATGTGGCCAAAAAATAAATAAATAAAATTATCCATCAAAAGATCAGCAACAAGTTTGATGTTCACCTTTAATTAAAATAACCCTGGAGAATAATGAGAAAGAAGAGGAAACGTGAAGATAGAGTGAGCACTTTACAACTCTGAAAATGTGTCAGATTACCTCACGTAGAATCTGTCAGATACTAAACATTTTAATCCAGGGTGGATTTTCAGCAACACTCTGCTTTGATTCACAACATGATCTAAGGTTAGGCCAAGTGAAAAGTGACATCTTAGAAACAGTACTGAAATTAAAAATACATGATGACCGTGGACTATAAATCACTAAATTCCTAGACCACAGCTTTGCCTCTTAATCTTTACAAGAACACCTACCAACACCAGGTCTTCATAGAACACTATTAGTAAATTACTAAACAAAAACGTTAAGTCTTTGTCTATGACATATTTAAAATTTTTGCATGAATTAATGCCTGAGTCTAAGTTTGCATTCATAATCTCATCATTACCATTAAAATCCACATTTTACAGCCTGCCACTAGAAATTTGATTTGGTTTCATCTTTAGATTCCAAGTTGATGCTGGAAGGCCATGCCTCTCCTGGGCCCAGGAT
Organism: Oreotragus oreotragus; assembly: GCA_006410675.1. Taxonomy (NCBI): domain Eukaryota; kingdom Metazoa; phylum Chordata; class Mammalia; order Artiodactyla; family Bovidae; genus Oreotragus; species Oreotragus oreotragus. The sequence continues at coordinate 209,086 of SJYX01007904.1, read as the reverse complement.
GCGGGCCCAGGGATGGCCATGTTCTAGGACAAGGGAACTCTACATTCGTAATAGTTTCAAAGGATTAGATCTGGTGGACAGAGTGTCTAAAGAACTATGGATGGAGGTTCATAACATTGTACAGGAGGTGGTGACCAAAACCATCCCAAGAAAAAGAAATGCAAGAAAGCAAAGTGGTTGTCAAAGGAGGCTTTACAAATAGCTGATAAAAGATGAGAAGAAAAAGGCAAAGGAGAAAAAGATATACCCATTTAAATGCAAAGTTGTAGAGAATAGCAAGGAGAGATAAGAAAGCCTTCTTAAGTAAACAATGCAAAGAAATAGAGGAAAACAATAGAATGGGAAAGACCAGAGATCTCGTTAAGAAAATTGGAGATACCAAGGGAACGTTTCACACAAAGGAGGGCACAATAAAGGACAGAAATGGTATGGACCTAACAGAAGCAGAAGATATTAAGAAGAGGTGGCAAGAATACACAGAAGAACTGTACCAAAAATGTCTTAATGACCCAGATAACCATGATGGTGTGGTCACTCACCTAGAACCAGACATCCTGGAGTGTGAAGCCAAGTGGGCCTTAGGAAACATCGCTATGAACAAAGCTAGTGGAGGTGATGGAATTCCAGCTGATCTGTTTCAAATCCTAAAAGATAATGCTGTTAAAGTGCTTCACTCAAAATGCCAGCAAATTTGGAAAACTCAGCAGTGACCACAGGAATGAAAAAGGTTAGTTTTCATTCCAATGCCAAAGAACGTTCAAACTATCAAACAATTGTGCTCATTTCACATGCTGGGAAGGTAATACTCAAAATCCTTCAAGCTAGGCTTCAGCTGTCTGTGATCTGAGAATTTCCAGATGTACAAGCTGGACTTAGAAGAGGCAGAGGAACTAACCAGAGGTCAAATCACCAACATCTGTTGGATCATAGAAAAAGCAAGAGAATTCTAGAAAAACACCTACTTCTGCTTCAGTGACTATGCTAAAGCCTTTGACTATAAGTACAACTTTAAGACAATACAATGTGGTAGATGGGAGCTCCCACAGTCACACTGGCCATGTCCTAGCCTCTGGTATAAGGAGTAAGAAAAAAGCTAGTAAATCAGTACGTCAGTAAGTACCCTTGGATAGACTCTAAAGAACCATCACTTCTCGATATATTCTGCAGTTCTACTGCTTTGAAAATGATATAAAGCATGAGTTGAACAGCACTGTAGAAATCAAAGCCAGCTCACTGCACCCACTATTCATAGCCAAGAACCCATGTACTATGGCGCTGTGGTTGTTTCGTCACTAAGCCATGTCTGATTCTTTTGAACCCCGTGGACTGTAGTACACCAGGCTCCTCCGTCCTCCACTATTTCCTGGAGGTTGCTCAAATTCATGTCCATTGCGTCAGTGATGTCATCCAATCATTTTATCCCCTGCTGCCCCCTTCTCCCTTTGCCTTCAATCTTTCCCAGCATCAGGGTCTTTTCCAATGAGTACATGACTAATACATCTTACTTCTTATTCCCTGCCTTTCACTGAACTGTGGTACCACTGTCAGGGGTCAGAGGAAGCCAGAAGGTCAGAGAGTTAATGCTACTAATTAGACTTTCTTCTTGAAAAGATTTAATCAGTCCCACAGTGGTTTTAATTTGATGCAATTTCTTTCTTTCTCAACAAGGTGTAATCGATGGTACCGTACATGGGCTTTGGCATGGTTCAGACCTGGATTCAAATTCTAGTCCTGCTGCTTTCACATAGTAACATAAGGGGGGATAAAATCTATCTCACATATTATACAGAATAAATAAGAGGCTGCAAAGTGAAATGTGACTAGGACATGCCTCACGAAGTCAAGTTCAATTAAGGTTTCCTTCATTCCTGACAAACCAGTTTGATAAATTAACTATAGAGATTCGTACGTAAGAGCTCTCTTCATTTCCAGTAAGGTCTACACAGATTTGTCTACATTTGTTCCTCCATTCATAAACTGCCTTCTCCAGACTTCCCTGGTGGGGCAGTGGTTAGGGACCCATCTGCCAATGCAGGGGACACGGGTTCAACCCCTGGTCTGGGAAGATCCCACATGCCATGGGGCAACTAAGGCCATGTGCCACAACTCCTGGAGCCCTCGAACCCACGCTCAGCAAGAAGAGAAGCCACCTCAGTGAGAAGGCCGTGCACTGCAACTAGACAGCTGCCTCCGCTCACCGCAAGTAGAGAAAGCCTACACACAGCAACGAAGACCCAGTGCAGCCAGAAAAGGAAAAGAAAGAAAAAGAACGCCTTCTCCTACCCACCTACCCCCTAGCCCCACTAATGCATGCCTCCCTTCCTGCAAAACTGAGCCTAAATTCCAATGTTGTACCATCAGTATCACCTAATACAGTGTTTGTATATAGGAATACCTACCACATAAATATTTTCAAATGTTATTAAATAAGACAAATGTAATCAAAGAACACTAAAACGAAACATGTTTAGAAGGAAATGCTTGTACCTACTCAAAGGGACATGATAATTTTATCATATTTAAAGCAAAAACAGAAGAAGAGTCAGAAAATAAAGCAAGGGTCAACAATTTAATTTTCAAAAAAATAGTCCTGTGATTCTAAACACTGAGGTCCTAAACCAGGGCACTCTAGAATTACCTTACTTATTTACTTAAGTAACATCTGAGGACCCCACGCATATATTGTCTTCCCATGACCAAGCAAGGCAAGGAAATTTCCTTTTCTCTGTCAACGACTCTGACAATTTCTCCCTATCCCAAGCACCCACCATCCCCATCCCCCACATCTTCAGAATTCAAAGGCAAAGCCTGTTGTCTCCACACACTTCAGTAAATGCTTTTCCATTTTCTTTCACCTAATAGAAGGATCTTTGACTTTATCTGGGAACATCTCACTGTGCAGTCACCTTTAGTGACCTAAAGAAGCCTCTTAGGGGTAATTTTTCTTTGTGGACCTTGACACTGCCTTGAAAGTTTACACTCATAAATTGTTACCCACTGAGAACAATTTCTCAGACTTGGTTAAATAATTACATAGACACCAAAAGAAAACCACCCTCTACCTAAATCCACTGCATTATCTTGTCTCCTAATTCAAAGAAAGCCCAGGCGATGTTTTAAATACCTTAGAGGCATTGTAACATGAAGTTACAAAATGGAACTAGAGGATTCAAAAAGAATCTTCAAACTGGAGGACAGCATTTGTAATTTGGTGGCACCTTCTGGGAAAGTTCAAAATTACAGCTCAGCTCTGTTAAACATAAATTCTCACACACAAGCAAGGTGGGGAAACTTCTGAGAGCTGGGAACCAGTGCTGATGATACATTACAATAATGTTAAAATTCAGAACTACGAGGGTCGGTTTTATTTTAAGCAAATATATGTATGCAGTGAGAGGGCCCTGGATGTTTCATTGCACATCCCTCAGTTCTGACTGTGCATGCCAAACCCACCCATGAAGACAACCTGTCACCTCCTGAAGGCTGTTGGTAGAGCCCAAACAAATGGATGGGTCAAAGAAACAGGATTCACAAATGGAATAAGAAATACGGTATCAAAGGCTTTCATCGAAACACACACACACACACACGAGACTTCCCCGGTCCAGTGGTTAAGATTCTGCACTTCCACGGCAGGAGGGATCCCCGATTGGGGAACTAAAATCACCCATGCCAACCAGAGTTGGCCAACACACAGTAAACACAAAAGGCTTTCACAGCAATGATACCAATTTCATGAAGCACATCTCTGTAGTCACAGTAAGAATTCCTGGAACAGTAAGATTTGCCTCACCCCTGAATCCTCTTGAGGGCATCCTCTACCAAGTAGGATCAAATTCTGGCTCTACTTTAAACACGGTGATGTTGGGCAAGTTTCTTAATCTTTGAATCTCAGTTTCCCCATTTATAAGATGGGAATAATGAGTCTTTCACAGAGTTGTTTTGAGAGTTAAGTGAGTTAAAACAAGTGAAGTACTTAGAAGGGTGACTGGCACATAGGAAGCACTGAAGGAAAGCTTAGCTACAAATATCAGGCATCCTGATGGCATGGTAAAACTAGTTGTACAAATACCACGCTGAGATACATCCTTGACTTTGTGTCTAGATGACAGATGGGACAATGACATAAAAATCACGGGCCCTAGGTAAGAAACAAGAATGCACTGAACAGGCAAAGCAGCTTCCTTGAAGGAGGCTCACGAAATTTACTGGGAGAGAGAAAATTCAATACAAGCAAGTGAAAATGGTGAGGGCTGGCAATTCTTGATGACAACCAACTCTTCAATGATAGGGCCCCCTGTCTTTTCATGACCCTCAGCTACTTAAGGGCTTCTAAGGAATAATTTAACTTAAAAACTGAAAAACCATTCGGGCATGGTACAGCACCCAAACAAGGAAGAGAAAGAGCCTCTTAGTTTTTTGTTTTTATATATCCGGTTTAATTGTTTCAAATCCTTTTTGGAATAAGTGAGGAATGTAGCTGAACAAAGGACCAGTGGACTGGCGAGGCTGCGCCTCCTCCATCTGATCACGTTGAGCACAGACAACAAACAGCCAACCAAGCATTAGGAAACAGATCAGGTGCAACGTCTCCTGGCATCCGACAAAGTTACCTTTCTGCCAAGGATGTGAAAGAATGTTCCACCCCAGGGCTACATCTACAGAGGAGAAGTACACGCCTTCAGGTACTGTTTACTTCCAGTTATAATATGCAGAGAACAGGAGTCCAGAACAAGAGCGCACCCCCCTCCCCAGAGGGTCAGGGCAGCCCTTTAATGAATGGCCTCTCCAGCTGCTCACTCACCATCCTTACAGACTTTACAGCTCTTGCATGTGCTGGAATTACAAGTCATTAAAAAGCCACTTTGAAAGCACAATAAAGACCTTCTTCTCTGACTGCCACAGCGTTCCATCACATAAAAACCTGAGGCCAGTGCTTCAGCAGCAGGACATTTACTGCCAGCTCCAGACAGTGTAAGCAGGGCAGGGGACAGGGTGGGGCCAGAGGAAATGAGGCACCACAAAAGCAGGGGTTGGCGGGGGAGTGCAGGGAGGAGAGCTTCTTTTTCCTTCTTCCTTTTTTTCTTTCCAAAGAAACTTTCTGCTAAGCTGGTTTGAAGTCTTTACTCTGTATCTGAACCACCAACCACCCTCGGGAAAACCCACTCCATCTGATGAGATTTCATTGTTCTTTGTCAAGATTTTATCTAAGAAAACACTGGTAAGCCAAACTATCAAGATATGATTAAAATTTCATTTCTCACACTGCCAAATGTAGTCTGCCCATTTACAAGGAAACATAATGAAAACTTTTAACTTCTGTACTTTTAAATTACAATTAAATTTCTACAAAGGAAGATTTTTTTAAAAAGTGAAGGCAATGATAAGGAAATCACTACCATAACTGAATCTGATCATAAATGGTTATTTCGATTTTCTTTTACTGTTTTTCCCCTTTTCTGCTATGAATACCAAACTTCCTCATATCACAAAACAACATCAACTCAGTAAACTTCCCTTTAAAAGCAGCTGCTAAGTCGCTTCAGTCGTGTCCGACTCTGTGTGACCCCATAGATGGCAACCCACCAGGCTCCCCCATCCCTGCGATTCTCCAGGCAAGAATTCTGGAGTGGGTTGCCATTTCCTTCTCCAATGCATGGAAGTGAAAAGTGAAAGTGAAGTTACTCAGTCGTGTCCAACTCTTAGCGACCCATGGACTGCAGCCTACCAGGCTCCTCTGTCCATGGGATTTTCCAGGCAAGAGTACTGGAGTGGGGTGCCACTGCCTTCTCTGTTAGACGCAGAGTTACATGAAAAAGAAAAATTAGGGAACTACAGTTAAAGGATTTGCTTTTACTCTAAATTAAAGTTTCAACAGGTTAATGAAAAACAGAATTACAAACTTTTAGTTGACCCAGATACACTCAAATCCTTACCCTTTCTTGCTGCTAGTTAGTACCAGTTACTAGTAAAAACAATCACTTGTCACAAGTGACCATTATGGTTACAAAAAGATGAATTCTTCAACCAAGAACAGCTTTACTTTAAGGAAATTACCTAAGTTCTTAAATGCAAAATATTCTTAATGCTGACATTTACATACACAACAAAAACAGGCCCTTATCATGTTTTCAGTCTTTGCTAAATGTTCACCCACTATAAAAACAGTCCTTCCACCTCCCAAATTCTGTAAAGGAAAATTATTGATGGACTTTTATGTGACAATATTAGGTTTCTTTATAAAATGAGAAGCATTTCAGGAATTTCAAATCCTATTTAAAAATTACTCTTTCAGTCATATTAATTAATAGTAATCCAAAGATAAATCATGTCTTAGGATAGCTCCTTTTAATAGCAATAGCAATAAAAAAAAAATCTACCAAGGGCCTACCAATGCAGTACTAGATAAGGCCTAGCCCTTTATTTCATTTAATTAAAAAGCTAAAAAGATCCTGGGAAACTTTGGCTTAACTTTTGATTTAATACCGAGATTTCCTGTCCTGTGTTTTTCCAGTTATCATATTACATGTGCACATCACTATCAAGGCCATATACCTCCTCAACGCAAAATCCAGGGCAAAGTGACATATATTTCAAGTGCTTTTTCCCCTTTAAAACATTTAACCCACACTTGAAAAAGTACACTAGAATTCTAAAGTATTTCTGAATATTAAAAAAATCTCCTTCAACGCTATAGGTAATAAGGACTGCCAGAAGCCAAATCATGGAACAATAGCTCATAACATTTTTTGGTTAGTATGTTAAGTGCTTTAGCTAAATTGACTATTTTCACAATAATCCTGAAAAGTAAAGGCAATATCTCTATTTCACATAAATAAAAACAAAAGAAAAGAAAATTAGAAATATAGAAGGTCAAATTATTTGCCCAAGATTACTGGTAGAGCTGGGATTCAAAACACAGCTTATATGACTCACAGATTTAGAGACCAAACTCATAGTTGCCAGAGGGGAAGAATAGTGGGGAGGGATAGTTAGGGAGTTTGGGATGGATGTGTACACACCCCATATTTAAAATGAATAACCAACAAGGACCTACTGTATGGCACAGGGAACTCTGCTCAATGTTATGTGGCAGCCTAGTGGAGAGGAGTTTGGGGGAGAATGGATACATGTACATACATATATGGCTTGAGCCCTTTTACTGTCTACCTGAAACTATCACAACATTGTTAATTGGCTATGCTGCTGCTGCTAAGTCGCTTCAGTCATGTCAGACTCTGTGCGACCCCAGAGACAGCAGCCCACCAGGCTCCCCCGTCCCTGGGATTCTCCAGGCAAGAACACTGGAGTGGGTTGCCATTTCCTTCTCCAACGCATGAAAGTGAAAAGTGAAAGTGATGTCGCTCAGTCGTGTCCGACTCCTAGCAACTTCATGGACTGCACCCTACTAGACAAAAATAAAAGTTTATTAAACAAACAACAACAGCCTGTCCGACACCAGAGTACAGACTCTTAATTGATTACTACCTCGCTACCCACATGCATATCAACAAATAAATGGTTCCTCAAAAATCATACAGGCGTATAAACCAAGGATGCAGTTCTTTTTTCTCTACTCATATACAAAGTATATAAAAATCAGGGACTTTTCTGGTGGTCTAGTGGTTAAGAATCTGCCTTGTAATGCAGGGGACATGAGTTTAATCTCTGGTAGGGGAACTAAGATCCCACACGCCATAGAGCAGCTAAGCCCACAAAACGCAAACTTCTGAGTGCATGCCACAAGTGGAGAGCCTGTGCTCTGCAACAAAAGACTTCATGTGTCGCAGCTAAGACCCAATACAGCCAAATAGATAAATAAATAAATATTTTTTAAAAACCAAAGTATATAAAAATCATAACCAAGAAACATACAAAGAGAATCAAATGAAGAAACATACGAATCAATAACCTAAGCTTCCTAATCCATCTTAACAGCACTGATTTTTATTTTTATATAAAACCCAAATCTAACTTAATTATGGAAAAGCTTTTTTAAAAAAAATTCTTCCTTTTAATCCTAACTATCCTGTGCCAAGACAAGATACTTTCTTTACAGACATACCAGGTGAATAATCTTTTCCCCTGGCCCTTCCCAATTCCTCATACTTGGTTCAATTTCTTTTTGTGTCCTTCTACTGTTCCCGAAGTCCATGATCTCTGCCTGCTATGTGTAAAATTACCCTCTACCCGTCCCTCCACCAATGAACATAAATCTGACTGATGTTCAAATAATGAAGCCGGAAAGGTCCTCAGACAGATCAGGTCATCTGATCCTACTTACTCAGATGCAGACAGGCTCACCACCAGGACAATGGGAATGGTGTCCTTGAAGGTGGGTCTGTCCCAAGCTATCCAATCAATTGCTTGCCAAGGGAGGCTGGGGGTAGCTTAGCTCTCCGTTACAATTGCTTCCTATTACTTTGGTCTTAACCACAGAAGGGTTACCAGGTAGCAGAAAGGCCAAACACAAGCTACCTTAACCAGTGGAGAAAGGGAATTTCAGCCCTCTTTTATCCTCCTTTGCAAACATAGTCTTTTTGGACCCTGGCTTACTTGAAACAACTTTTAGTCAATTCTTTTCTGTTCTACCACTCATATGTAGAATATTAAACCACGAGCAGCAACGATAAAAGCACTACTAGAAAACCAATAAGGAAAGTACAGTTGTTGGATTTTACACCCAAATAACCCCAAAATGAAGCACAGCAAAGGCTAGCAGAGTTTTGCCAAGAGAGCGCACCAGTCATAGCAAACACCCTCTTCCAACAATACAAGAGACAACTCTACACATGGACATCACCAGGTGACCAATACCAAAATCAGATTATATTCTTTACAGCTGAGGATGGAGAAGCTCCATACAGTCAGCAAAAACAAGACTGGGAGCTGACAGTGGCTCATAACATGAACTCCTTATTGCAAAATTCAAACTGCAATTGACGAAATTAGGGAAAACCACTAGACCATGCAGGTATGACATAAATCAAATCCCTTCAATTCTACTGCAGAAGTGACAGATTCAAGGGATTAGATCTGATAGACACAGTGCCTGAAGAACTATGCACAGAGGTTCGTAACACTGTACAGGAGGAGGTGATCAAAACCATCCCCAAGAAAAAGAAATGCAAAAAGGTAAAATGGCTGTCTGAGGAGGCCTCACAAATAGTTGAGAAAAGAAGAGAAGTGAAAGGCAAAAGAGAAAGGAAAGATATATCCATCTGAATGCAGAGTTCCAAAGAATAGCAAGGAGAGATAAGAAAGCCTTCCTCAGTGATCAATACATAGAAATAGAGGGAAACATTAGAATGGGAAAGACTAGAGAACTCTTCAAGAAAATTAGACACACCAAGGGAACATTTCAAGCAAGCAAGAGAGTTCCAGAAAAACATCTACCTCTGCTTTATTGACTATGCCAAAATCTTTATGTGAATCGCAACAAACTGTGAAAAATTCTTAAAGAGATGGGAATACCAGACCACCTTAACCTGCCTTCTGAGAAATCTGTATGCAGGTCAAGAAGCAACAGTTAGAACTAGACATCGAACAATGGACTGGTTCCAAATTGGGAAAGGAGTATGTCAAGGCTATACATTGTCACCCTGCTTATTTAACTTATATGCAGAGTACATCATGTGAAATGCCAAGCTGGCTGAAGCACAAGCTGGAATCAATATTGCTGGGAGAAATATCAATAACCTCAGATATGCAGATGAAACCAGTCTATTTTTAGTATATGTGCTGCCAAAGCAAGCACCAGATGACACCACCTTTATGGCAGAAAGCAAAGAGGAACAAAAGAGCCTCTTGATGAAAGTGAAGGAGGGGAGTGAAAAAGTTGGCTTAAAACTCAACTTTCAGAGAACGAGGATCATGGCATCTGGTCCCATCACTTCATGGCAAATAGGTGAGGAAACAATGGAAACAGTGACCGATTTTATTTCCTTGGGCTCCAAAATCACTGCAGATGGTGACTGCAGCCATGAAATTAAAAGATGCTTGTTCCTTGGAAGAATAGCTATGACAAACCTAGGCAGATATTAAAAAGCAGAGACATTACTTTGCCAACAAAGGTCCATGTAGTTAAAGCTATGGCTTTTCCAGTAGTCATGTATGGATGTGAGAGCTGAACCATAAAAAAAACTGAGCATGGAAGAATTGATCCTTTTAACTGGGTTGTTGGGGAAGACTCTTGAGAGTCCCTTGGACTGCAAGGAGATCAAACCAGTCAATCCTTAAGGAAATCAGTTCTGAATATTCATTGGAAGGACTGATGCTGAAGCTAAAACTCTAATACTTTGGCCACCTGATACAAAGAACTGACTCACTGGAAAAGAACCTGATGCTGGGAAGGATCGAAGGCAGGAGGAGAAGGGGACGACAGAGGATGAGATGGCTGACTAGCACCACCGACTGAATGGACATGAGTTTGAGCAAACTCCGGGAGTTGGTGATGGACAGGGAACTCTGGCATGTTGCAGTCCTTGGGCTTGCAAAAAGTTGGACACAACTGATCAACTCAACTGAATACCCAAACATCTTTAGAGGCTTTCCTTGTATGATATGCAAACTACTACAAAAACTCCTGTTACAACTGCTAGATAGGTGGCTCTAATATGTCATGAACCATCTTAAAAATTTCCTATCTACCAAACAGAATTACAACTCTAACTCTTCATTCCAGGAAGCTTTTCAAGATATTACTTTGGATAAATTTATCAAGTTGAACATGAAATTTAGGAAAAGTTGTATCTTAAAAATTACATATGAAAGGTGGGGGGAGCAAGAATCAAACAAAACTAAGAATACACAGAGTTAGCGAAAGAGGAAGATCATTTGTGAAAACTTCATGTAGAAAGCTCACTCAGTGGTGCTTTATGGGGACTTCCCTGGTGGCCCAGTGGTTAAGATCTGCCTTCCAATGCAGGGGACAACAGGCACAATCCCTGTTAGGAGACTAAAAACCCACATCCTGCAGGGCAACTAAGCCCACTGGCAACTACTGAGCCTATGCTCTAGAGCCCAAAAGCTGCAACTACTGCAGCCCGAGAGCCACAGCCACGAATCAACGCAACCAAACAACACGGTGCTTTAATAGTGCTTTATTAATGTTATTTGGCCTTCTCACAAATCAGCAAATATTCAAGAAAGGTGCATTTCAAAATTTTGATGACGACCTACTTCTGTAAGAAATATACACACAGTCTCTAAAATAAAAATTTCACAAACCATTACTTACCCATACTAGTTACAATATATTCTTATTTCCTTTTTTAACGCTGGTGATGACATGCTAAATTGATTTCATGGCTCACTAGTAAATCACAAACCACAATTGGAAAACCTCTGTTCTAGAAGAACTACAACAGGACAGAATACGGAGAGACAAAGTTGCTAAACTTGACAATCTTGATAGACTGGTCACACCCCAACAGCATCAAGGAACATTTCAGAGTGACTTGAAATAAAAGTCAAACATACCAAAAAAGTTCTGTACTGAGAGCAAGTTTTGAATCAAGAGGAGAGGAATAAAGCAAAGGAGGAAAAATAAATGCTCGTGAAATCCACTGCTTTCATCTCCACTTCACAAATGATCACTTTAAGGCCTTTACCAAACACTGGAACAGATTACCCCATCTCCAGTGTTTATATGCTGCTCTGCCCATAATCTTATTTAAAATTTTGACATGAGCTCAAAATACTCTACAGAAAGTAGGGAGGAAGGAGGTGGTCTCTTGATCTGATGCCATGTCCTAACCCTGGCTTCTTTTCTACCCAGACCAGTGCAAATGGAGAATCTGCTAAGGCCTCCTAGGCTTTGCTAGCCTTTGAGCTAGGAACTTTAGTGTAGCCTCTCTATGTAACAGAAAGAGAAGTATTCTAAAATGATCGGCGATCTCTAGCCAGAAGTCTTGCCTGACCATTGTTTAGAAATGGGACCAATCATGACTGTAAGTAACAGCAGAGGACCAAAGTTAGAGAAAAATGGGAAGTGAGGAAGAGATAACTTCATAGTAAATAATGTTCATTCTCAGAAAAACAGTGGCTCATAACATGAACTCCTTATTGCAAAATTCAAACTGCAATTGACGAAATTAGGGAAAACCACTAGACCATGCAGGTATGACATAAATCAAATCCCTTCAATTCTACTGCAGAAGTGACAGATTCAAGGGATTAGATCTGATAGACACAGTGCCTGAAGAACTATGCACAGAGGTTCGTAACACTGTACAGGAGGAGGTGATCAAAACCATCCCCAAGAAAAAGAAATGCAAAAAGGTAAAATGGCTGTCTGAGGAGGCCTCACAAATAGTTGAGAAAAGAAGAGAAGTGAAAGGCAAAAGAGAAAGGAAAGATATATCCATCTGAATGCAGAGTTCCAAAGAATAGCAAGGAGAGATAAGAAAGCCTTCCTCAGTGATCAATACATAGAAATAGAGGGAAACATTAGAATGGGAAAGACTAGAGAACTCTTCAAGAAAATTAGACACACCAAGGGAACATTTCAAGCAAGCAAGAGAGTTCCAGAAAAACATCTACCTCTGCTTTATTGACTATGCCAAAATCTTTATGTGAATCGCAACAAACTGTGAAAAATTCTTAAAGAGATGGGAATACCAGACCACCTTAACCTGCCTTCTGAGAAATCTGTATGCAGGTCAAGAAGCAACAGTTAGAACTAGACATCGAACAATGGACTGGTTCCAAATTGGGAAAGGAGTATGTCAAGGCTATACATTGTCACCCTGCTTATTTAACTTATATGCAGAGTACATCATGTGAAATGCCAAGCTGGCTGAAGCACAAGCTGGAATCAATATTGCTGGGAGAAATATCAATAACCTCAGATATGCAGATGAAACCAGTCTATTTTTAGTATATGTGCTGCCAAAGCAAGCACCAGATGACACCACCTTTATGGCAGAAAGCAAAGAGGAACAAAAGAGCCTCTTGATGAAAGTGAAGGAGGAGAGTGAAAAAGTTGGCTTAAAACTCAACTTTCAGAGAACGAGGATCATGGCATCTGGTCCCATCACTTCATGGCAAATAGGTGGGGAAACAATGGAAACAGTGACCGATTTTATTTCCTTGGGCTCCAAAATCACTGCAGATGGTGACTGCAGCCATGAAATTAAAAGATGCTTGTTCCTTGGAAGAATAGCTATGACAAACCTAGGCAGATATTAAAAAGCAGAGACATTACTTTGCCAACAAAGGTCCATGTAGTTAAAGCTATGGCTTTTCCAGTAGTCATGTATGGATGTGAGAGCTGAACCATAAAAAAAACTGAGCATGGAAGAATTGATCCTTTTAACTGGGTTGTTGGGGAAGACTCTTGAGAGTCCCTTGGACTGCAAGGAGATCAAACCAGTCAATCCTTAAGGAAATCAGTTCTGAATATTCATTGGAAGGACTGATGCTGAAGCTAAAACTCTAATACTTTGGCCACCTGATACAAAGAACTGACTCACTGGAAAAGAACCTGATGCTGGGAAGGATCGAAGGCAGGAGGAGAAGGGGACGACAGAGGATGAGATGGCTGACTAGCACCACCGACTGAATGGACATGAGTTTGAGCAAACTCCGGGAGTTGGTGATGGACAGGGAACTCTGGCATGTTGCAGTCCTTGGGCTTGCAAAAAGTTGGACACAACTGATCAACTCAACTGAATACCCTAACATCTTTAGAGGCTTTCCTTGTATGATATGCAAACTACTACAAAAACTCCTGTTACAACTGCTAGATAGGTGGCTCTAATATGTCATGAACCATCTTAAAAATTTCCTATCTACCAAACAGAATTACAACTCTAACTCTTCATTCCAGGAAGCTTTTCAAGATATTACTTTGGATAAATTTATCAAGTTGAACATGAAATTTAGGAAAAGTTGTATCTTAAAAATTACATATGAAAGGTGGGGGGAGCAAGAATCAAACAAAACTAAGAATACACAGAGTTAGCGAAAGAGGAAGATCATTTGTGAAAACTTCATGTAGAAAGCTCACTCAGTGGTGAGTTATGGGGACTTCCCTGGTGGCCCAGTGGTTAAGATCTGCCTTCCAATGCAGGGGACAACAGGCACAATCCCTGTTAGGAGACTAAAAACCCACATCCTGCAGGGCAACTAAGCCCACTGGCAACTACTGAGCCTGTGCTCTAGAGCCCGAAAGCTGCAACTACTGCAGCCCGAGAGCCACAGCCACGAATCAACACAACCAAACAACATGGTGCTTTAATAGTGCTTTATTAATGTTATTTGGCCTTCTCACAAATCAGCAAATATTCAAGAAAGGTGCATTTCAAAATTTTGATGACGACCTACTTCTGTAAGAAATATACACACAGTCTCTAAAATAAAAATTTCACAAACCATTACTTACCCATACTAGTTACAATATATTCTTATTTCCTTTTTTAACGCTGGTGATGACATGCTAAATTGATTTCATGGCTCACTAGTAAATCACAAACCACAACTGGAAAACCTCTGTTCTAGAAGAACTACAACAGGACAGAATACGGAGAGACAAAGTTGCTAAACTTGACAATCTTGATAGACTGGTCACACCCCAACAGCATCAAGGAACATTTCACAGTGACTTGAAATAAAAGTCAAACATACCAAAAAAGTTCTGTACTGAGAGCAAGTTTTGAATCAAGAGGAGAGGAATAAAGCAAAGGAGGAAAAATAAATGCTCGTGAAATCCACTGCTTTCATCTCCACTTCACAAATGATCACTTTAAGGCCTTTACCAAACACTGGAACAGATTACCCCATCTCCAGTGTTTATATGCTGCTCTGCCCATAATCTTATTTAAAATTTTGACATGAGCTCAAAATACTCTACAGAAAGTAGGGAGGAAGGAGGTGGTCTCTTGATCTGATGCCATGTCCTAACCCTGGCTTCCTTTCTACCCAGACCAGTGCAAATGGAGAATCTGCTAAGGCCTCCTAGGCTTTGCCAGCCTTTGAGCTAGGAACTTTAGGGAGAATCTGCTAAGGCCTCCTAGGCTTTGCTAGCCTTTGAGCTAGGAACTTTAGTGTAGCCTCTCTATGTAACAGAAAGAGAAGTATTCTAAAATGATCGGCGATCTCTAGCCAGAAGTCTTGCCTGACCATTGTTTAGAAATGGGACCAATCATGACTGTAAGTAACAGCAGAGGACCAAAGTTAGAGAAAAATGGGAAGTGAGGAAGAGATAACTTCATAGTAAATAATGTTCATTCTCAGAAATAGAAAGAAATAACTAATAGTAATGTCACTAGAAATGCAGGATCTCCTACATTGGAAGGAGGTGAGAATAGGTAACCTGAAATTCCTTTCCAACTCTAAGAAATCTGTAATTGTAAGTTTAAGTCTTAACATCAAACAATATTTGGGGGGATTATTAGACGGCCAGATGTTCTTTAAGGAACACACAAAAGATAATACTACCCATCAGCAAACATTGTAATGAAGATTATACACTCTTCCCCTTTCCAAATGGGCAGTTATATTATGGGAGGAAAAATTAAATATTTCATTTTCAAAATACTATTATCTGGTTTCATGACACACATATACATCAAAATGTATCAAATCACACATTTAAAATATAGTTATAAAAATTCTGCCCCAATAAAAGTACTAAAAAAATACCATTGCCAATTTTTAGTCTATGTAAACAAACTACATAATTCTACAACAAAAAGATCAACACTGTAACTGTACCCTAATATTCTGTTTCTTTTTAAAGTTGACTTTCTGATGTATTCTAGTTTCATTGCATTCTTCTCACTTTCCCAAATCCGCAGTCACTGAAAAGCACAGCAACTAAGTTCTGATGAGCATCTACATTTTTCAGCTGCTATTCAAATGACCTGTTAATAAAACTATGGAATATATCTTTCCTTAAACAACTTAAATCATAGCCTACACATCTGCAGATTCCTTAATGATTTCATTTCCTTCTTTCCATTGGTCACGGAAATTCATTTCTAGGCCATGTCTCTTTTCTTGCTACCATTTTATGGTGCAACTGCCATTTTTTTCCCTCCATCTTTATCCTGAAGCTATCGAAAAATTAACAAGGGAAAGGAGAAAAAACAAGCAGACTACTCACATCAGACTTAGAGGACATATTCTCTTCCACGTCGGAATCATTGGGATCCACAATATCATCAAATGGCGGTAAAGTTGATTTCTTCTTCTCTGACGTCTCACTTTCAATTTTGATCTTTCCCATCTTGACATGAGATTTATCTTTTATCTGTTTTTTATCAGCAGAACAAGTGAGTATCAGTGGTGGTGCGCTAGAAAAACTTTTAAATAAAGCCTCTGAGCTACTCTTTTTCCTTTTTTTGGCTGAGAGTTCTTCAGAATCTGAAATAGGGGGTCTTTTACTAGGAGCCTTCTTCTCTTGCTGTCCACTGGTGATCGTGAGTAAGTTACTGTCGGGTTTTGGCTCTTTCGACATGGGTTTCGGTTCCTTGAAGGCCATCTTAGGAACGATTTTTTCTTCTTTCAGTGGTTTATTTTCTTTGGGTTTCTTAGAGGATTCTTTGGAAGATTTGTTGTGATCCCTGGAAGGTTCTTTGAAGGCACTTTTATGTTCTCTGGAGTCTTTAGAAGGTTTTTCCTTGTGCTCCTTCATTAATTTGTGAGGCTTGGAAAAACTGGTGCTGCTGCTGCTGCTGCTGCTGCTGCTACTGCTGCTGCTGCTGCTGCTGCTGCTGCTGCTGCTGCTACTGCTGCTGCTGCTGCTGCTGCTGCTACAACTGCTGCTGCTGCTGCTGCTGCTGGTATGGATACTCCTGTTAGGATCCTGCAGAAAGGTGGGAAGAAAAGCAAACTCTCAAAATGAAACGTCAAGGAAGGCTTAAACGCCAGTCCCCTTGCACTCCAGCTCCTCAAAATGATCCTGGGTTGAGCGCTCCCAAGTGCATTTTAATAGAACCCGACAGCCACCATAGAACAGGTGGGGAGCAGGGTATGCAAGCAACAGTGAGTGCGGGCAACCGCGATCGAGGAATTCAGTGAGGCAAGTTGTTTTCTCAGTCATGACAAGCATGGCGTTCTGAACATTTCAATTCAACAAATGTTCGCTCGATGCTCGTCCTAGAAGAGACAAAGCTGGGTAACACATGGCCTCCACTCTTAATAACCATGACACATCTATGATGAATAGCTAGCTGTTTTGGAGCCACCTATAAAGGGCTATGATGGCAAAAAGAAGAGAGGGAATTAATTCTGTTGGGGATGGAGAGAATAACAGTTCAGAGATTTGTGGAGAATCAACACCTCAGTTAGGTCCTCAAGGATAAGCAGGTAATTTCTAGAAATATAAGAATGAAAAGGTACATGGAGACCATGGATTACAATCAACTAAAACCGATTACATTTAGGGAGTGGCATGCAACCACAGCAAAGATTGAAAAGGAGGTAGGAAAAAACAGCCAAGGGTCACATACTGAGGTAGATAATATTAAATTTTAATAACTTTTTAATATGAAGAATCACAAGACCTCAAAAAGAAATAAAATAATTCTCAATTTTAGATAAAGAGCAATTTTTTTCTAACCAAACTTCTTCAGTTAAGCAATATGTCTCCCACCCACTTAGCAACAACAACAAAACCAAAAAAAAGGGGGGGGGGATAAAAGGAAAGGGAATAAAAATCTAAAAGAACAAAGATTTCGGGCTTCTTGTTCAAGATGGAGGAGTAGAAAGACGTGTACTCCTCACCTCCTGTGAAAACACCAAAATCACAACTAGCTGTTGAATAACCATCGACAGGAGAACGCTGGAACTCACCAAGAAAAGATACCACACATCCAAAGACAAAGAAGCAGCTACAATGAGATGGCAGAAGGGGCACAATGATGATAAAATTAAATCCCAAACCTGCCGGGTGGGTGGCCCACAAACTGGAGAACAACAATACCAAGGACGTTCTCCCCCTGTTGTGAAGGTTCTGAGCCCCTCATCTGGCTTCCCAGACTAGGGATCCTGCAAAGAGACTGGGAATCCCTAGGAAATCTGCCCTTGCAGGTCAGAGGGATTTGATTATAGGACTTCCACAAGACGGAGCAAACACAGACTCCGGTCTTGGAGGGCACAAACAAAACCTTGTGCACACCAGGACCCAGAGGAAAGGAGCAGAGCCCCCACAGGGGACTGAATCAAAACTACCTGTTGGAGGATCTCTAGTCGAGGTCTGATTGGCCAGGGTTCACCATAAAGTCAGGGGCCCTGGCAGCAGCAGTCCTGGAAGGTCCCCCTTGGTGTAAACCCTCTTGGAGTTCACAGTTAACCCTACCATACAGCCCACAGACCCCAGGGCTGGGTTGCCCCAGACTGAACAGCACAATCCCATCCATCAGCAGATAACTGGATTAAAGCTTTACTGAGAAAGATCCTGCCCACCAGAGCAAGACCCAGTTTTCCCCATCATCAATCCCTCTCATCCAGATGCCTACACAAGCCTCTTAGTCTCCTCCATCAGAGGGCAGACAGAAGAAACAAGAAGAACCACAATCCCACAGCAGCTAGAACAAAAGCCACATTACAGAAAGTTAATCAGAATGAAAAAGCAGAAAGTTATGTTCCAGATAAAGGGACAAGATCAAACTCCAGAAAGACAACTAAATGAACTGGAGATAGGCAACTTTCCAGAAAAATAATTCAGAATAATGAATAGTGAAGTGATTTAGGATATCACTAAAGTGATTTAGGGATAGTGAAGATGATTTAGGACCTTGGGAAAACAATGGAAAAGATGCAAGAAATGTTTACCAAAGACCTACAAGAACTAAAGAACAAAAAAAGAGATGAATAATACACTAGAAGGAATCCACAACAGAATAACTGAGGCAGAAGAACAGATAAATGACCTGGAGGACAGAATGGGAAAATCACCACTACAGGACAAAGTATAGACAAAGCGAAAAACAAACAAAAAAATGAAAATAGCCTAAGGGACCTCTGAGACAACATTAAATGCACCAACATTCACATTATAGGGGTTCCAGAAGGAGCAGAAAGAGTAAGGACCTGAGAAAATATCTGAAGAGATAATATCTGAAAACTTCCCTAACATGGGAAAGGAAACAGTCAACCAAGTCCAGTAAGCACAGAGAGTCCCAGGCAGGATAAACCCAAGAAGGAACAACCACAGTAATCAAACTGACAAAAATTAAAGACAAGGACAAACTAAAAGCAACAAGGGAAAAATGACAAATGACATACAAGGGAATTCTCATCAGGTTATCAGCTGATTTCTGATTTGTAGAAACTCTACAAACCAGAAGGGAATGGCATGATATATTTAAAGTGATGAAAGGGAAAAAACTACAACCAAGAATACTCTACCCAGCAAGACTCTCCTTCTTATTTGATGGAGAAATCAAAAGCTTTCCAGCCAAGCAAAAGTTAAGAGAATTCAGCACCACTAAACATTTTACAATGAATGCCAAAGGAACTTCTCTAAGCAGGAAACACAAGACAAGGAAAAGACCAACAGGAAATAAACCGAGAACAATTAAGAAAATGGTAATAGGATCATACATATCAATAATTACCTTAAATATAAATGGATTAACTGCACCAACCAAAAGACACAGACTTGGCTGTGGAAATGAAAAGATGTATATTTCTGCACTTCTACTTACCACGTCACTCTGCTTGACCCCCCCAAATCATATGTAACTATTTTATATTGTCAGGCTAATCATGTTCCCATCATGGCTTACAAATGTAATTACCTTTTTTTTGGTCTGGCTATTGATTGTGAAAACTGATAAACATCTTTTACCATTGTGATTATGTAACTATTACTCATTTAATACCACTGCATCATGATTGGTCAATGGAAAACTAATAGAATTCTATTTCATCAAAACTACCATTTACTAGAAAAACCTGTAATCACTTTTTAAAATCCAAATGCATATCAGAATTATCTTGGAAAATATGAAAAATACAAATGCCCATGTATTGCTTTTTTTCTCCAAAGCTCCAGATGCTCCTAATGAGCAGCCATGTTTAAAAACAACTGGACTATATGATGATCTTTTACTTTGATCTAGTTTGTTTCACTTTTTCTAGTTCATACTCAGTGCTCCCATTTAATTTAGTTTATGTTTTCCAATTTTTCCATCTCTTCCTTTTTTTCTTTTTTGACATTCTTTCTCAAGCCTTTATCGGCATAGTAGAAAAGCTTTTTTATACATATATGTAAATAATATGCATAATATATATATTTTAGAGAACCTATGAACTTTCTTGCCTAACTAAAAATTTATGACATTTTGATTCCATTTGTGTGACTTAGTATGAATACAATGCTAGATTTCTAATTTAAAAAGTAGATATGCAACAAGCAACAAAGTTTACTGTATAACACAGTGAACTACAGTCAATATCTCATAATAACCTATAATGAAAAATAATATATGTGTATACGTATAACTGAATCAGTCTTGCTGTACACCTGAAACACTGTAAGTCAATTATACTTTCAAGCAAAATAATAAATAAAAGAACAAAGATTTCACCTAATGGTCATCAAATGGACTGAAAATTTTCCAACAACTACTATTGTATAATCATGAGGAAAGAATTAATCTCTATTTCATTTTAAATGTGTTACCAATATTTTTACTCATATAAATGCCTCAGAATATAAAACCTATAAACAAGCTTTCTATCTACGAACACAGTCTAAGTT
>SJYX01007904.1:166117-188237 GCA_006410675.1 Oreotragus oreotragus | reverse complement strand
TCTAAGTTCATACTTACCAGTTTCTGAACCTCTATCATCAATAATAATAAGAAGAAACAGAAGAAGATAAAGTAGATTTTCGCATGTGGACATGCAAAAATCCAGACCAATACTAAAAGACAAGCTCTTTCCTGCTTACTTCCACCACCTAACAGAACCACAGGCAATTAAATGCCCAGGTTTTCAACTAGAACCTGTTATTATCTTTCACCTGTAACTTACCCACTGAAGTCTAATGATATGCAAACCAGTCTTATATTCCTTAAATATCTAGCAGGACCCAGGAAAGACCAGTAGTCAAAGACATGCTTTTCATGAAAATGAACAATCTACCAATTGGGTCTATACAAGAAAAAAAAAAAAAAAAACCACAAAAACAAAAACAGACCACACAAATATATATAGATCAACTTCATAAAGCCATATCCCAAATGAAAAATTATTGTTTTATGATAGTGGAATATACATTTTTCTTATTACAAAAACTTATATCTTATTCACTCAACAACAAAATGACATATACCAATTATTCCATTTATTATTCTCAAGTGAGCATTTGATTTAAAAATTATAAAATGAATGAAGTTACTAAGCAAAGACATGCTTTTATCCATTAAAGTAGATAATTCCTTATAAAATATTTTAATCTGAGATTTAAAAGCAGAACGCTAAAGACAGTACATATTCATATTACTGAAAGGACGTTATTTTATAAATTCTATTATAAGACATTTCCTGGCATGTTAAGCAGTACTATGAATAATAAATACAAATTCAAAGTATAATGGACAAACTAAATTAAGGAAGAACATTTTGAAATCTAATATTCTTGAGGTTTTTTTTTTAATTGGTTTGTTAACTCATTGAATTCTGGCAATTTGCAAACAGTATTCTAATTATGGCTCTAGAACACCCAAGCACTGCTGTTTAATATTCAGTCTTCATGGAGTATTACATAAAGTTTTATAAATACACAAATTTTAACCTACTAACATATTTTCTAGAGTTAAGAATTTAAAAATAATAATATTTCTGCACCAAGGTAAAAAAAGGACTTCTATAGGGGTCCTTCCATGATTTATTTTCAAAATCCTTTTGTAGGACAAACTGAATTCTTAAGGCAAAGTACATAGTGGTAACGACACAGGTTCTTGTGTCACAGAAAGTTCAAGTTCTCGTCTTAATTACATACATATGATGTTAAGTACAAAACTCAATAAGTTTTATAACTTTACTCCCCATGTTGGTCTCGGTATTAAATGCCTACTGTCACCTTTTCACCCACCCAACAAATCTTAATATAAGCAAGTAACCAATTATTCTTGCTCCTTCCACTTTATCAAAAAGTTTTCTTTAAGCTAAAGCACCTCAAAGTTAAGAAGGGAAACAAAAAAAAAAAAAAAAGAAAGAAAGAAAAGAAAAAAAGAAGGGAAACATGTTTCATAATAACACCCCAGACAAAAATTTAGAAAATAACAAAAAGGTGAGAGAACAGTTTCTATTCCAGAAGGTTATATTTTCTTTGGCCTGGGCCTGTGATAAATGGCAAAGTCACCTGCCTCCTTATTCATACACATAATAAATGTAAACAGAGACTTAGATACAACATCAGGAAGTAGATTCTTACTGACACAGAATAGAAGCTTTCACTAAATCTCAGTTTATCAATCCCACATAAATTGGGGATCAAGTCATTGGCTTTTAAAATTTTTTACTGAACTATTAACCTCAATATTAAGTGCCATTAAGCTGCACAGACTAATTACCATTCAATGTGAAGTTTACACATGTTGTATAATTTAAATTCTCTTTGCTTGAGGCTGATTAGCACAAACTGAATATCAATATTAAGGAGAACACATGTGCATAATTCAAATCTCAAATATTTAAGGCCAGTGTTTAAACATAAATATACAGACGTTTGTACTAACTTTACAACATATGAATATAGGGTACAGTATTTTCCTTCATCCACTGAGATTCAACTGAATGCTTCCTTGTTTTAATTTTCTGGAACAGAATGGGTCCCTTTAATTCATAATCTCTTCTAATACTACTTGTTGGCAAGTCCAGTAGATGGCTTATGAAAAGAACAGATTATGACTATTGGCCAGAAAAAGGTTTTCTGATTATACATGACTTTCAATGTCTATGTTATTACATCCTTTTTCTAGTACTACTGATAACACAAAGCTGATTCTTCCTCCAGCTCCTATTTCTTCATCTATCTATCCTCTTATTCTTGGTCTCTATCCCACTGTAACTGGCTTCTGTGTTGCATAAAGATATTCAGATCATTCATATCTTGTTTAATAAAATTTGCATAGGAACAAATAAACTCTCTCAGAAGTGTATCTAAAACCAAGAAACTCTCCTTTTGGAGGGTTTGTCCAAAGCACATCTTAAAAGGGCATTTCCTAGACTAGTCCAAGTATAGTACAGTCCACTTTCTAGTAAAGTCCAAGAGGCTACGCATATGGGTTGGAGAAAACCATGGCAGTCAAAGATAGGCTTTCCAAATAGAAATTTCTTCTGTAATGCCACTAAACACATGATAAAGGCACAGAGGGATGAAATGCCAACTGAGGCTACGAATGAAGCATAAAAATTCCAGACTCTGGGGAGAAAAAGAACCTTGGATTTGACTTACCTTCTCCACTTCAATCCCAAATCCAACCTGTTTGCCTCTCTTGAGCCAGCTGGTGATATAGAGGCCAGCAGGTAGTGAGCAGGGCCTGAAGAATGTGGCCATGGATTATAAGCATCTTGAAAGAGGACTGGTATAGGACTTGTTCTGCTCTGGGCTCCAAGCAAGACCCAGAAGAGTTCTACACATACGTAACTGCACAAGTGTGTGCTCAGGGGGCACTCAAGAGAAGGAGCCCCTTTTCCTCCTGAGGCTGGGAATGCAAGATTAGAAGGAAGGCACAGCATCCTCCAAATGTACATGAAATACACAACATGCCTGCTGCTACAGTGCAGGCTGAGGTTTTCGATAGGATTAAAACAGCCTGCTGCTGCTGCTAAGTCGCTTCAATCGTGTCCGACTCTGTGTGACCCCATAGATGGCAGCCCACCAGGCTCCCCTGTCCCTGGGATTCTCCAGGCAAGAACACTGGAGTGGGTTGCCATTTCCCTCTCCAATGCATGAAAGAGAAAAATGAAAGTGAAGTCGCTCAGTCTGTCCGACTGTTAGCGACCCCATGGACTGCAGCCCACCAGGCTACTCCGTCCATTGGATTTTCCAGGCAAGAGTACTGGGGTGGGGTGCCATAAGGTTCACTAATAGCTCGACCTGAACCCCAATGCACATGTGAACCACATACCCAATGAAAGGAGAGGGAAGGAGAGGAGAAACCTAACGGATTTCCCAAAGGACAGGGACAAAACAGTGAGGTCAAAAATGGTGTGACTACTTAAGAAGAGTCGAGTAGAGAGCAAAAAGTAATTTCTATAGATTTTAAGAAAATAAGTGAAAAATTTTAAGATAAAATCTTCAAGCTGAATAATTCAGTAGATAAATTAAAAGAGAAGATGGACTGTAAATGGTGGCTAAGAGTGACTAAAGGATCAACTGGAAGAAATCTCAAATTATGAACTGAAAATACGAAGAGGTGAAAATCATAAAGGAAAAAGAACAAGGCCTTGAAGAACAGATTAAAGCAACCTAACACACCAACCACAGGAAGAGTTCCCAGAGTCTTTAGAGGGGTGAAGAGAAAAAGATAATGGTAGAGAGGCAACAGCTAAAGTAATATGAAAGAAAATTTCCATGAACCAAAGAAAAGATTGAATTGCAACCTTACAGGGCATTCCAAGATCCAGGCAGGACTAAAGAAGAAAAAGGTACACCTTCAAGAATATCACACTAAAATTCCTAAATTTTAAGGGTAAAAAGAAAATCTTACAAGTTACCAGAAAGAATAATTACTTAACACTAAAAAATAATCAAATTAACATTGAAACTCTCATTTGTAATGCTGGAATTGACAAGAGGAAACAGTAACACCTAGATTGCTAGGAAAAAAAGCTGCCGTTGCTGCTAGGTCACTTCAGTTGTGTCCGACTCTATGCAACCCCAGAGGCGGCAGCCCACCAGGCTCCCCCATCCCTGGGACTCTCCAGGCAAGAACACTGGAGTGGGTTGCCATTTCCTTCTCCAATGCATGAAAGTGAAAAGTCAAAGTGAAGTTGCTCAGTCACATCCAACTCTCAGTGACCCCATGGACTGCATCCTACCAGGCTCCTCCACCCATGGATTGTCCAGGCAAGAGTACTGGAGTGGGTTGTCATTACCTTCTCCGAACCATCCTTCAGTGGGAGAGAAATGTTTTCCAAAATTAAAGATTCAAAGATCATATCACCTACTGCCCCAGTTAATAAAAGAACTTCAGAAAAGATTCTAATGGATCAATAACTGAATCAGAAATAAAACCATTCATGTAACCAACAAAGTATGTAATTAGTTTACCTTCTATACAGAATTAACTAAATGAATAATAAAATATACATAATATATAATAACTGTTCAATATGAATTTTTAACACAGAAACGTCTAACAGAAATCTGGACCTAAAAATTAAATTATCTCCAAAGAAATTTAGGAATATTAAAGGAGAGGATTGGTGTGTGAAGGTGAGGGAAAATGTTAGTATCATTTTTCATGTTAAAACAAAGGGAATAATTAGATTTATGAACAATCGAAAGGGAAGGTGGCCAATAATGAAATGGAAAAATACAGAATGATTGACACATAAATAAGGGGAAACTGAGAAATAAATATAAGCTTGAAAATATATGCTAAATTAAGAAAAATGAAAAAAGTCACAAACATAAGTAACAAGGTAAAAATTTTAAAAAAATTAAAGAAAAA
Organism: Oreotragus oreotragus; assembly: GCA_006410675.1. NCBI lineage: Eukaryota > Metazoa > Chordata > Mammalia > Artiodactyla > Bovidae > Oreotragus > Oreotragus oreotragus. The sequence continues at coordinate 183,363 of SJYX01007904.1, read as the reverse complement.
CATCACACATTAGAATTCAAAAGAAGGCTGAATTCTCCCACTAAAAGACAGACTGTTAGATGAGTTAAAAAGACAAAGGTCATATATAGGCTGTTTATAAGAAACATTTAAAATTGAATGACTAAGAAAAGTTTAAAATAAAGGAAAGAGCCAAGAAATATCAGCTAAAGTGCCCCCCAAAGAAAGCATGAGTGTTATATTAATATCACACAATATGAAATTCAAGGTTAAGCTGACTAAACAGCATAAACAATTTAAAAGCTAAATTATATAAAGCAAAGGGTATTGAATATGCAAAAAAAAAACTTATTTCAATGAAATAAGAAATCAGTATATTTTTGTCAGAAATACACAGATAGACAAAATAAAGTGAAATGAATACAGAAATAGCGAAATTAATACAATCCACAAACTTGATTTAAACTTCCTATCTCTTAAACAAAGCTTATAGTTTTATAGCCTATGAAACACTGATAAAAATTAATCATAAAGGTATCATAAAATGAATTTTAAAATAATCCTTTAAAAATATCTGAATAGATTGTATTGGTAGATCATACTCTAATAAATTAGAAAGCTAAAAAACTAAAAACAAAAGAAAATCAGTCAAAAGAAAATAATGAAAAGATCGTTTCATATAAAAAATACAGGGGCACAGGAAAACATTTGTTCTAAAGAAAATGTATTGTTTTTATTGCATTTTTTACTTCTAAAAGCAGAAGAGGAGAGAAACTAGGCCTAAAAATATACTTAATACTCACTCTAAGAAACTTAGAAAAAGGTCCACAGATATAATACCAAATACAATACAGTAAATGAAACAAATTTCACAACATTTCTGCTCTAAAATAATAGTGTTCGATGTATATGTAGGAATCAAATTCTAAAGAGAAATTTAACAAGTTAATTCTGATTTAAAGGAGACTATAATCTGCTTTTTAAAAATCTACTAAAAGAGGTTATTGGATGGACAGAGGAGCTTGGTGGGCTACAGTCCATGGGGTCACAAATAGTCAGACATGTCTTAAGAACTAAAAACAACAAAGAGAGGTCAAGTTTCTTGAATTTAAAATTTCTTACATGTAAAAATCATGATCTTCCATGAAAGGAATAAAATCAGTGAAAGGATAGCAATTAATAGATATCAGTATCTCAAAATAGGTAGGCAAATACCAGAAGATAGAATAAAACAGTTCAAAATGGTTGAAAGAGAAAAGAGTCCAGGGAAAGGATGGAGCAAAGTAGACCACTGATGATTTTTATAGGCTTTTAGCACCATTTGAGTTTTGTACTATAAATGTTTTATTAAAAATAAATATTATAACACAATGAGATGGTGAAGCAGGAAAGATTTCCACAGCAAATGATAGGACTGATTTTTAAAAATGAACCAAAACTTACTTAAACATCAAGGCTAAAGAGAGGCAACAAGGCCCCAGATTTAACATGTATCAGTCAATCGATAGCAAACTGAAAGAACATTATACAAATGGAAAAGAAATGGCATTTGAGAATAGTAACAAGGGTCTTTCATTCAATAACAATCTAAATGGCTTGTGCATAAAAAGAACATGAAATATTTAGACTATAAGAAGGAAAAAGAAAAGCGTGCCATTAGCGGACACAATGCTTTGGCATGTTTTACTTGTTTTGATTTTTTAATAACATTGTACTGTTCTTGAAGGTGATACTCCACCAGGAATTTGAGAGAACTCTACAGTATACCCCCACAGCATAGAGAGAGAGAGAGAGAGAGAGAGAGAGAGAAAAGAAAACCATTTCAAGATCTGTCCAGGGAGGGGCAACAGACAGTTTGAGGAAATGAAGACTCATCCTCAGTTCCTCAGTTTGCCTGGATCTAAGTAAAAGACAACAAATAAAGATATAACTACACCTATAGCTGCTGCTGCTGCTAAGTCGCTTCAGTCGTGTGCAACACTGTGTGACCCCATAGACGGCAGTCCACCAGGCTCCTCTGTCCCTGGGATTCTCCAGGCAGGAATACTGGAATGGGTTGCCATTTCCTTCTCCTATAGAGATACAGGTAAGTGTGGATTTTGCACAAATGACAGAAGATACAGCAATCATTCTATCAATTAAGCATGAACCAACACGTAACATGAAAGAGCATCAAACGATGATGCTGATCATTCCAAGAGAGAACCTAAACAAGAATAACAGACATAATCAGCCATACCTGGCTAGGAGTCCCGCCAATTCTTTATAAAGAAAGACTGGCTTTAATAACAGGTACAAAGAGCAGTTACATCTAGGAAGCAAAGGAGACCCATTTGAGGACTTTTAAAGAAAAAGTCAATATTAACAACTATCCAGCGAAGGAGGATCACTCAGGAGCAATGTGGGAGAGAGGCTGGAACAGGCAGAGGGTGAAAAAGGAAGGCTACTTAAGGAGCCGCTGTACTATGGGATGTGTGACAGTGACGGTGCTGAGAGGAAATTAACGGCTCACTGACACACTTGGAGTTTTACCATTATCTTATGAACCAACTTCTATTTGCCCATTTTCCAAGTGAAGAGACTGAGAACCAAAATGTCCAAAGACACATCCATAATCTAGTGCTAGAACTGAGATTTAAGCTCCAGCAGTCTGCCTTCAATGCCCATACTATCAATCACTATGCTTCTACTGACTCTCAGGAGAGCTGGTATCCAAACCAACTCTTCATAACCTGAGCTGTAAATGAAAGAAGGATGGGAAGAAACAGGGAGGGAATCAGTGCCTTTAAAAGAACACCACTGAACAAGCCTGTGGTCTAGGCATAACTATATAAGGAAGTTCTATTCAGTTCCAGCAGAGGTGGTACGATATATTACTTTGGGGTAGGTATTAAGAGGAAATAACATATTCTGAACCAGAGGCTCTTCCTGTATGTTTCAAGTGACTTAAACTTCAAGTCTTTTGTTACTAAATAAATATTTCGAACTTGACAGACATTAAAATAGTGTGTTCTGTCTTAGAGAATGAACATATGGTCACCAAGGAGGATGGATGGGGGAAAGGGATAGTCACTGCATTTGGGATGCACATTGCTATATTTAAAATGGATAACAAGGACCTACTGTAGAGCACAGGGAACTCGGCTCAACATTATGTGGAAGCTTGGATGGCAGGGGAGTTTGGGGGAGACTAGATACACGTCTATGTATGGCTGAGTCCCTTCGCTGTTTACCTGAAACTATCACAACACTGTTAACCAGTGATACTCCAATACAAAGTAAAAAGTTAAAAATAAAAGTTGTGTTCAGAGGGCGTGTTTGGTATTAGAACATCAACCTTTCCTATAATATTCTTTCAGAACATGTTATCTTTAATCATTTTAAAGAGTATCACAAATTTATAGGAAACAATTCTCTCATAATTCAGTTTTCAAAATCAATGTAAAAATCTGCCACATAACAAAAATTTATAGTGCTCAAAGAAAATAAATGCTCACCTACAAAAAGGGTGAGTTGAGGAGATCACTGAATAAGAAAACTGCAGAGACTTTATAAAGGCCTCTGTATTTGGAAAGAGAGGAAACTGGGGAATTTTAGCACAAAAACAGGAGGCAATAAAGAAAAACAATAATTTTAAAAATCACAAAATAAATGTTATATAATTGGTGGTGGGCAAATCCAAGGATGATGTGAAGTCACTGGGTGTCTGAGACGCTCTGGGAGAGAGGCGCCTGGGAAAGGGGATTCTTTTGGTCTGTTGGGTGTTAGGGGGGTCAGGCCAAATTAAAAAAAAAAATAAATAAATGTTATATAAGAAAGGAAATATGATAATAGTATATATTTTAACACTGGCAACTTTTACAGCCACAGCTGTAAACAACATTTATTGATTTTCAATTTCTACATTTTAACCTGCTCAGCTCTACTACTTCCTAAGTGACTTAAATTTCCTTGTCAGTAAACTGGAGACTATAATATCACCTATACCATCAAGGTCAATTAGATGATTAAGTAGGTTTAATATATGTAAAATACCTGTATGTGTATACATGTATGTATTATAAAATAATATAAATATAAATATATATATATATATTACATTCAAAGTGCTTGGCACACAGCCAGAACTATCTAAGTACTTTCAATTACCACCACTAGCAGCCATGAAGTTAAAAGATGCTTGCTCCTTGGAAGAAAAGCTATGACCAACCTAGATAGCATATTAAAAAGCAGAGACACTACTTTGCCAACAAAGGTCCGTCTAGTCAAAGCTATGGTTTTTCTAGTAGTCAGGTACGGATGTGAGAGTTGGACTATAAAGAAAATTGAGCGCCAAAGAATTGATGTTTTTGAACTGTGGTGTTGGAGAAGACTCTTGAGAGTCCCTTGGACTGCAAGGAGATCAAACCAGTCAAAGGAAATCAGTCCTGAATATTCACTGGAAGGACTGATGCTAAAGCTGAAACTCCAATACCTGGGCCAACTGATGCAAAGAACTGAGTCATTTGAAAAGACCCTGATGCTGGAAATGACTGAAAGCAGGAGGAGAAAAGGGGACGACAGAAGATGAAATGGTTGGACAGCATCACCAGCTCGATGGACATGAGTCTGAACAAGCTCCTGGAGGTGGTGATGGACAGGGAAGCCTGGCGTGCTGCAGCCCATGGGGTCTCAAAGAGTTGGACATGACTAAGAGACTGAACTGAACTCAATTGTTATTACTACTACGGCTACAGACAAGCACAGAAAATGTAAAATTTCTATTATATAAGACACTGTTATCTCCTGTGACAATGCAAAAGTAAGTGTTTGGATGATAAACATGAAAGGTAGATATATAAGTAGAGAAGGAAAAGAAACTCTAGTATACCCTGAGGCTACAAAGTTTACAACCAGGAAACAAAATCCATGATCAGTGGAACAAGAAATAAACATGAAGAAAGCTATATATAAGGTAAGAATTAAAAATGGTATCAAACTGGGAGGAAAAAAAGAGCAAACAGATTGGGTTCTTGCACAGAAATAGAAGCATAAACACAGAGACTGGAAACTTAAAAAAACTTAGACAGTAAACCTAGAACTTAAAAAAAAATAATAAAGGAAAGAGTAGGAAAGAAAGTTAAAGCGCTTCCTTCTAGGAAATGGAAAGAAGATTGGGGAAGAACACTATATAAGACTTCTGGATTTTAATACCATCCTTTGCTAATTCTTTTAAACTATGTAAATGCACTATTTTGGCAGAAAATATATGTCTTCAACCTCCCAAATGTACTTTTGCACTCTCTCCTCTTCACGCACCCATTTACACTTCAGAGATTTTGTGAAATAAACTTTGTGTTTGAAAAATAAAAAGAGAAGCTGTTCAACTACATCACTGCTATGTGGTTGTTTAGTCGCTCAGCTGGGTCCATCCAACTCTTAAAGACCCCATGGGCTGCAGCACGCCGGGTTTCCCTGTCCTTCACCATCTCCCAGAGTTTGCTCAGCCTCATTATCCATTGAGTCGGTGATGCCATCCAATCATCTCATCCTCTGTTATCCCCTTCTTTTCCTGCCTTCAATCTTTCCCAGCATCAGGGTTTTTTCTAATGAGTCAGCTCTTCGTATCAGGTGGCTAAATTATTAGAGCTTCAGCATCAGTGCTTCCAATGAATGTTCAGGGTTGATTTCCTTTAGGATTGACTGGTTTGATCTCCTTGAGATCAAAGTCTTGTCTGGCAGCACAGTTCGAAAGCATTGATTCTTCAGCACTCAGCCTTCTTTATGGTTCAACTCTCACATCCATACATGACTACTGGAAAAACCATAGCTTTGACTAGATGGACCTTTGTCAGCAAACTAATGTTTCTGCTTTTTAATATGCTGTCTAGGTTTCTCATAGCTGTTCTTCTGAGGAGCAAGTGTCTTTTAATTTCATGGCTGCAGTCACCATATGCAGTGATGTTGGAGCCTAAGAAAATAAAGTTGGTCACTGTTTCTACTGTTTCCCACCTATTTGCCATGAAATGATGGGACCAGATGCCATGATCCTCATTTTCTGAATGCTGAGTTTTAAGCCAATTTTTTTCACTCTCCTCTTTCACTTTCATCAGGAGGTTCTTTAGTTCCTCTTTACTCTCTGCCATAAGGGTGGTGTCATTTGCATATCTGATGTTATTGACATTTCTCCCAGCAATCTTGATTTCAGCTTGAACTTCATCCAGCCTGGCACTTTGCATGATGTATTCTGCATATAAGTTAAATAAGCACGGTGACAATATATAGCCTTGATGTACTTTTTTCCCAGTTTGGAACCAGTCCATGTCCTGTTGCTCCATGTCCAATTCTAACTGTTGCTCCTTGACCTGCATACAGGTTTCTCAGGAGGCAGGTAAGATGGCCTGGTATTCCCATCTCTTTAAGAATTTTTAACTTTCTGTTAATGTGGTTCCAATGTTATCTCGCTTTTTTTTTTTTTTTTCAAAGCAAACTACAATCAATCTCTAAGCTACAAATTTAGCTTGGATACTTAGATTGCATTTTGAATTTTATTCACTATACTAAGATCATTAAAAGATGAAGAAAATAAAACCTATAAATCATATTCACAATTGAGAAATGGAAACTAAAAATAATTTCTTTCAGTTCTAAAGAGAACAGAATAGTAAATTTTCATTTCCCTAGCCTTCTGTTCAAAAGCCTTAACACTAAACCTAAAATATGTCTTCTTCAAAATTAAAAATATATTGATGTACTATATGTGCATGTAAATACCAAATTTAACTGTAAAGTATCATTTGCAAGAATATTCAATATTTTACAAAATAATGCTCCCAGTACATTTCCAAATATCTTCCTTTCTCAAATGATTAGGTTTAGCTATAGTCTATGTACTAAAAAATACTTCTGTTTCACAATTCAATCTCATTTAAAATTATCCATTTTATATACTACTCCCTCACTTGCTACGGCTTTAAGTCTAAATTATAATTAAGTACTGTTAAAGTAAGTTATATTTAGAAGACTTTGCAGTTTCAAGCAAACTTCTGTTTACATTTGTGGTTTTAAATTAGAAACTCAAAGTAATAATTATATAACTTCTCTTTCTAGATATATATACTTAACTTTGTACAACTTCTTTGTACAAGCTCTAAAACATATTGGCCAGATCATTTGGTCTCTTTCAGTACTAGCTGGAATTCTGACAATGAGCCTTGATAAGTAATTGTTACTCACAAAGAATAGTCAAATCTTCAATGTCTAATGTATAATACTAATCATAATAGAGTGGGTGGAGGCATAAGATGAAAAATGGTGCCTGATATTTAAAAATTCAATAAATCTACTGTAAAAATTAAAAAATCAAAGAAAGATACAATTAAACAAGGGTAAAATATAATCAGGGTTAGGCTGTCTTGCCACCTTCTCTCAATAATTCTTCAGTTCATATTTACTGAGTCTCTAACAATGCAAAGTACAACGTTGAAACTGCTAGACATACCATGGTTAGGCAGCGGGGGTGGGTGGAATCCTTTTAATTGGGCATATAATAGACTCTTTGGGAATACAATTAGATATTGGATAATTAAAAACTCTTCACTGTGGAGCTTATTAAAAAAAAAGAAAGAAAACTTCAAGAGTGATGAGCATATAAAAGAGATAGAGATGGAAAGAGAAAAGAGAAGGGAAGAGTTAAAAAGTAAACTGTGAGCTACAGTCAGGCATGAGAGATGAGGATGTATAAAGGGCATCATAGGTCCACATTCTCATGAGTTTCTAAAGACCAAACTTGGGGCCTAACTCAACAGGCATGAGTTTGAGAAAACTCCGGGAGTTGGTGATGGACAGGGAGGCCTGGCATGCTACAGTCCTTGGGCTCACAAAGAGTTGGACATGATTGAGCGACTGAACTGAACTGAAACTTGGGGCCTACAGCATATTTGGAGATGTGAACTTCAGACTCTCTCAGAAATCCAGGAGAAGCCTTGACAAATCTGCCACTGGGGAAAAGTACTCTGAATTCAGACCTCAGGATTGTCAGAGTTCAACTAGATCAAACAGAACTCACAATTTTAAAATATCCCTATACACAAAGAAATACACCACTATGATCTGAGAGTCTCTAAAAGGGTCTTAAGGGTCTCAGATACTGGAATCATCAGATACAAAATATAAAATAATGACATACAAGTTATGGAAAGGGAAAATGTTAGAATCCAAAGCAATAAGAGATGAGTTTGCTCAAACTCATGTCCACTGAGTTGGTGATGCCATCCAACAATCTCATCCTCTGTCGTCCCCTTCTTCTCCTGCCTTCAATCTTTCCCAGCAATCTTTCCCAGCATCACGGTCTTTTCCAATGAGTTGGCTCTTTGCATCAGGTGGCAAAATTATTGAAGCTTCAGCATCAGTCTTTTCAATGAATAATCAGGACCGATTTCCTTTAGAATTGACTGGTTTGATCTCCTTGCAGTCCAAGGGATTCTCAAGAGTCTTCTCCAGAACCACAGTTTGAAGCCATCAATTTGTCAGCACTCAGCCTTTTTTATTGTCCAGCTGTCACATCTGTACAAAACCACTGGAAAAAACACAGCTTTTACTATATGAATCTCTATCGGCAAATTGATGTCTCTGCTTTTTAATACGCTGTCTACTTTCAAGGAGCAAGTGCCTTTTAATTTCATAGCTGCAGTCACTATTCACATTGATTTCGGAGCCTAAGAAAATGAAATCTTACAGTTTCAACTTTTCCCCCATCTATTTGCCATGAAGTGATAGGACCAGATGCCATGATCTTCATTTTTTGACTGTTGAGTTTTATGCCAGCTTTTTCACTCTTCTCTTTCACCATCATCAAGAGGTTCTTTAGTTCCTCTTCACTTTCTGCCATTAAAGTGGTATCATCTGCATATCTGAGATTGTTGATATTTCTAGGCTCACAAGAGTCTATCGTTAAATTTTCAGGAATTTTGTCAACAGTTTTTAAACAAGGCTTTTGTGTAAATGTGCTCAGTTGCTCCGTCATGGCTGACTCTTGCAACTCCATGGACTGTATGTAGCCTGCCAGGCTCATACCATGGAATTTTCCAGGCAAGAATACTGGAGTGGCTTGTCATTTTCTACTTCAGGGGATCTTCCTGACCCAGGGGCCAAACTCCCTGTCTCTTGGGTCTCCAGCATTGGCAAGTGGATTCTTTACCACTGTGCCCCCTGGGAAGCCCCAAACAAGGCTATTACTAAGTGTTAAATGATAAAAAAAAATTATAAGAAGAAATGTATTAAAAACATAGGTAACAGATAATAAAAATTTATCACTCACTAGTTTACTACATTTACTATTATCTGTGTTCTTGAGGTTATTATTGATGTTTATTGTATCAGGATGGTGGAAATACTTCACAGTTACATGCTACTGCATGCCTATTTTCAACTGTACAACTATTGACATACATGGTAATAGAGTATTTATACCACAGAAATAAGCAAACACTAAAACTCAGGAATGTTTCCTCCGGAGATGCTATATCTCTAGGGGTATAACCCTTTAAATACATAACAAACTTCAAAAAAACAAAAGAAATATTTTCAAAGCATTGAAAGTAAACATCAACCTAGAATTGAATAATCAACAAAACTACTTTTCATAAGAGGGACAACAAGCAAAATTTGTACAGTTAATAAAATTGAGAATTCACTAAAAGAAAACATCACTAAAAGAACTTCAATAGGATTTACTTCAGAAAATACATTATAACTAAGCTAAAAATACAACTAAGCTAAAAATCAAACAAATTATTTTTATTTTAAAAATGTCCACACATTTGGAATTGTAAAAATATATTTCTAAATAATTCACAGGTAAAACAAGAAAATAAAATGGAAAATTTCAAATTTACCATATGGAAATAAGAAAATACTATATATTAATACTTGTGGGATGTAAATAGTTAAAGCAGTAATTAAGAGAAAAAATTTTAGCTTTGATGCGTACATTTGAAAAAAACAACTGATAGAGAATTTTACGTAATAACTTAAGCAAAAGCAGACTATAAATATTTTTTTTTAAACTAAATAATTCAACAACATAAGAAAAGTGCTTTGTGGTAAAGAATCTGCCTGTGTTGCAGGAGACTTGTGATGGAACCCTGGTTCAGGAAGATCCCTGAAGGAGGAAATGGCAATCCACTCCAGTATTCTTGCCTGGAAAATCCCCCGGATAGAGGACCCTAGCAGGCTACAGTCCATATGGTCGTAAAGAGTCAGACACAACTGAGCAACTGAGCATGCATGCACAATAAAAACCAGTCTTCTCACTAAAACTGACCCCAAAAGAAGTAAACATTAAGAACAGTCCTTCATTCAAGTCAAGCATGTAGTTTAAAATCTTCCTACAAAGAAGGTATCAAGCCCAAAAGATTTTATAAGCAAGTTCTAGGAAAAGACAATATTAAACTTACAGAAACTCTTCCAAAAGATTAAAAGAAGATAACATTTCTCACTTCCTGCAGTGAATATTATCAAGCACAAAACTTGCCAAGATGAGTAAGAGAAAGAAATATCCAAACTAACCTAAAGAATACAAATGCAAAAATTTTAAATAAAATATTAACATAATTAGTCCAATGGAGGAGGGACCCTAATAGGACTAGATCAAATTGGCTTTATCAGCACTCTTAACCAACTAGTATTAGGAGATAAATTCCTTAACGTGAAGAAAGATAGCTACTGAATTCCCATCCAAACATTATTCTAAATGGTCATTTGTTAGAATTATTCCTTTTAAAATCAGGAATATTTATACCTAACATTTTACTAACACAGGACCACAAAAGGCAGGGGAAAAACGAAAACTGAAAATGAGAGACATATGTCATCATTCACATGATATGACTACCTACAACGAAAAACAAAAGGAGCTTTATAGAAAAATTATTGGAATTAATAAGTTTAGTAAGATAGAAATATGCAAAGGTAAACTACATGTTTACACATCAACAAAAAAAAAACAGGGAACATTCAATATGCTATTTATAACAGCAATAAAAAATATCAAGTTCCTAGGGATAAACAAACCGTAAAACTATGTAAACTTTTATCAGAAATATCTTAACACTTCAACAACACTAAAGAATGCCTAAATAAACTCATAGATTAGTTGCATGGATAAAAATACTCATTATCTACAAATTCAATGAAATTTCAATCGAAATCCCAACAGAGTTTTTCAAAGAACTTAAACTAAACCTAAAAAAGAAACTGTAATAGAACTTGTCATGCCATATAGCAATTATAAAACTATAGTAACTACAACACTGTGGTATTGCTGCAGAGATCAATGAACTGACCAAGGGAACAGAGTTGAATCACATCCCTCCAACAGTTTCACAAATATTTGAAAATCTGAAATTTGACAGGGTAAGCACTAGAGATCTTTGAATAAAGCACAGACAACTCAATAAATTGCTCTGGGACTGATTTTCTATATAGGAAAAAATTTAAATTAGACTCTTACCTCATACCATACATAAAATCAACTCCAGATGTTTGAAAATATTTAAATGTTAGGCAAAACTCTTCTCAAATGTGTTGAGAAAAAAAATACAGTAGATCATCTATATGACTATGGAGTAGAAAGCATATTAACAGGGCACAAAAAGAACCAGCTATAAAAAAATCTGACCACGTTAAGAATTTCTATCAAAAGATATAAAGAAAATTAAAAAGCCACTAAATAAGCAAAGTAGGAAAAGATATCTATAACAAGTATAACAATGCATTCATATTTCCAGAATTAAAAAAAGATCTTCAACAAATATATAGAAAAATAAGCAGAAGACATGAACAAACATTTCAGAGAGAAAGAAACATGAATGGCCACTAAAATGTATGCTCAGCCTTATTACTAATCAGTTAAATATAAAATAACAGTGAGATATTATTTAAACACTCTATAATGGGCATTGATGAACAAGTTTAACTAGAAAAGAGAGCAATGATACTTCTTTACTCATTGCAGATATAGAATTCTACATTGTGGCAACTACTATATAAAATAATAAAACGTTAAATATGTGAATATCCTATTGGGACAGGAGAGGTGCAGAGCACAACCTTTGAAAGAATGACACAGTTGTTGAAGACACAACATAAACTAGTTAGAACCAACCAGGTCCAAAATGGTGGATGAGTCAACTTTCAGTGGACCTTTAGCCTCATTATACGCTCACATTATATACTACATTAGCTAATGACACGTTCACAGGTGCCATGACAGTTCCGAGGCCAATCATAAAAGGCCAAAAAGTAGGTAGTGGCCCAATTTCTGGAAATCCCTGCCCCCTCCCCAAAATAGTTGGAATAATCAGTGGACCTTTAGCCTCATTATACGCTCACTGTTACTACATTAGCTAATGACACGTTCACAGGTGCCATGACAGTTCCAAGGCCAATCATAAAAGGCCAAAAAGTAGGTAGTGGCTCAATTTCTGGAAATCCCTGCCCCCTCCCCAAAATAGTTGGAATACCCCTCCCACTCATTAGCCTATGAAATTACCCTCCCCAATAAAAACTCACCACCCCGTACCCTGGAGCCTCTCACCTTCTGAGATAGCTCATACTTTGTGGAGTGTGTTTCTTCCATAGACTCTTGCCTTATGGTGATGCCATCCAACAATCTCATCCTCTGTCGTCCCCTTCTTCTCCTGCCTTCAATCTTTCCCAGCATCTTTCCCAGCATCACGGTCTTTTCCAATGAGTTGGCTCTTTGCATCAGGTGGCAAAATTACTGAAGCTTCAGCATCAGTCTTTTCAATGAATAATCAGGACCGATTTCCTTTAGAATTGATTGGTTTGATCTCCTTGCAGTCCAAGGGATTCTCAAGAGTCTTCTCCAGCACCACAGTTTGAAGCCATCAATTTGTCAGCACTCAGCCTTTTTTATTGTCCAGCTGTCACATCTGTACAAATCAGCATCAGTCTTTTCAATGAATAATCAGGACCGATTTCCTTTAGAATTGATTGGTTTGATCTCCTTGCAGTCCAAGGGATTCTCAAGAGTCTTCTCCAGCACCACAGTTTGAAGCCATCAATTTGTCAGCACTCAGCCTTTTTTATTGTCCAGCTGTCACATCTGTACAAGACCACTGGAAAAAACACAGCTTTGACTATATGAACCTCTATCGGCAAATTGATGTCTCTGCTTTTTAATACACTGTCTAGGTCTGTCATAGCTATTCTTTCAAGGAGCAAGTGCCTTTTAATTTCATAGCTGCAGTCACTATTTGCATTGATTTTGGAGCCTAAGAAAATGAAATCTTACAGTTTCAACTTTTTCCCCATCTATTTGCCATGAAGTGATAGGACCAGATGCCATGATCTTCCATTTTTTGACTGTTGAGTTTTATGCCAGCTTTTTCACTCATCATCAAGAGGTTCTTTAGTTCCTCTTCACTTTCTGCCATTAAAGTGGTATCATCTGCATATCTGAGATTGTTGATATTTCTAGGCTCACAAGAGTCTATCGTTAAATTCTCAGGAATTTTGTCAACAGTTTTTAAACAAGGCTTTTGTGTAAATGTGCTCAGTTGCTCCGTCATGGCTGACTCTTCCAACTCCATGGACTGTATGTAGCCTGCCAGGCTCATACCATGGAATTTTCCAGGCAAGAATACTGGAGTGGCTTGTCATTTTCTACTTCAGGGGACCTTCCTGACCCAGGGGCCAAACTCCCTGTCTCTTGGGTCTCCAGCATTGGCAAGTGGATTCTTTACCACTGTGACCCCTGGGAAGCCCCAAACAAGGCTATTACTAAGTGTTAAATGATTTAAAAAAATTATAAGAAGAAAAGTATTAAAAACATAGGTAACAGATAATAAAAATTTATCACTCACTAGTTTACTACATTTACTATTATCTGTGTTCTTGAGGTTATTATTGATGTTTATTGTATCAGGATGGTGGAAATACTTCACAGTTACATGCTACTGCATGCCTATTTTCAACTGTACAACTATTGACATACATGGTAATAGAGTATTTATACCACAGAAATAAGCAAACACTAAAACTCAGGAATGTTTCCTCCGGAGATGCTATATCTCTAGGGGTATAACCCTTTAAATACATAACAAACTTCAAAAAAACAAAAGAAATATTTTCAAAGCATTGAAAGTAAACATCAACCTAGAATTGAATAATCAACAAAACTACTTTTCATAAGAGGGACAACAAGCAAAATTTGTACAGTTAATAAAATTGAGAATTCACTAAAAGAAAACATCACTAAAAGAACTTCAATAGGATTTACTTCAGAAAATACATTATAACTAAGCTAAAAATACAACTAAGCTAAAAATCAAACAAATTATTTTTATTTTAAAAATGTCCACACATTTGGAATTGTAAAAATATATTTCTAAATAATTCACAGGTAAAACAAGAAAATAAAATGGAAAATTTCAAATTTACCATATGGAAATAAGAAAATACTATATATTAATACTTGTGGGATGTAAATAGTTAAAGCAGTAATTAAGAGAAAAAATTTTAGCTTTGATGCGTACATTTGAAAAAAACAACTGATAGAGAATTTTACGTAATAACTTAAGCAAAAGCAGACTATAAATATTTTTTTTTAAACTAAATAATTCAACAACATAAGAAAAGTGCTTTGTGGTAAAGAATCTGCCTGTGTTGCAGGAGACTTGTGATGGAACCCTGGTTCAGGAAGATCCCTGAAGGAGGAAATGGCAATCCACTCCAGTATTCTTGCCTGGAAAATCCCCCGGATAGAGGACCCTAGCAGGCTACAGTCCATATGGTCGTAAAGAGTCAGACACAACTGAGCAACTGAGCATGCATGCACAATAAAAACCAGTCTTCTCACTAAAACTGACCCCAAAAGAAGTAAACATTAAGAACAGTCCTTCATTCAAGTCAAGCATGTAGTTTAAAATCTTCCTACAAAGAAGGTATCAAGCCCAAAAGATTTTATAAGCAAGTTCTAGGAAAAGACAATATTAAACTTACAGAAACTCTTCCAAAAGATTAAAAGAAGATAACATTTCTCACTTCCTGCAGTGAATATTATCAAGCACAAAACTTGCCAAGATGAGTAAGAGAAAGAAATATCCAAACTAACCTAAAGAATACAAATGCAAAAATTTTAAATANAACATATTTCTTACTATGGGTCACAGTCATAAAAGTTTGAAATCCACCACCCTAGAAAAACTTTTGTATATGTGTACTGGAGACATAGCCTATAAAGTCTACAGTTTCATCATTCAAAATAAAACAAAATAAGGAGTAGTCTAGACATCTAGATAACAAGAGAATAGATATACCAATCATACTGAACAGACTAGTATAATGCAGAGAGATCAATAATACGCAATAACAATGGCAAATCTTACACAGTGCTGAGTAAATAAAGCAAATCACAGAAAATTATATACAGTATCACACTATTTTCACAAAGACCAAAAATAAGCAAAGCTGAACAAATATAAGAACACATCAATTGAGGTAAAACTATATTTAAAAGCTCAGGAAAATTTAGGAGCACAGTTACATCTGGGGGACACAAAACAGTGGAGTGGAGAGCTGTAGACAGGTAATCTGAATGGTACTAATGTTCTCTCATTCTTAAGTTGAATGGTGGTCTCATGGTGCTCTTTTTATAATTTATACATAAAATACATTTAACTATCACATATATCAATGATAGCATAACATTTTTATTTTAAGAAAAACTCGTAACACCTGATGTCAGAATCCTCGAGTTTAATAAGGGAAATAACACATTCAGATTCAATGGACACTTATGTATTAGCTGCTTTGACCAAAGCATACACATTGTCTCATTGAATCCTTTAAGAGTCCTGAGAGGCAGGCACTTGGCAAAGAATAGGCAATCAAATATATTTTGAGTGAATAAATGCCCAAATAATTTTACAATTCAAAAAGAGAGTTTGATTGTATGCTGTGTATTATGGTCCTACCCATAGGAGTTGAATGAAATAAGAGATGATTAACTCTATTAATAGAAAGGAACTTATGCTCTATTCTTATTGTTTCTACAGTCTAATACTTATTACCAAATGTATAATAAGAAAAATCACTTTTCTTGCTGGAATTATCTCCGGCTAAAGGTAAGAAAAAAATTAAACTACAGGGTAGAGCTAACTAATATAACATTTCTACACTACTAGGATTTCCACTTTGCACTTGAAAGCTGAGTTAGCTATGTGCAAGGCAGCGCCAGTTCTCCTCAGGGTAGGGAAGAGCAGAGCTATAATGACACAAGAAAATAAATTACCAAGGCTAAAAAAATCTATGACATATTTAGTCTATGCACTTTAATAAGAACTACACTTTCAAAAGTGCAAAGTCAAATCCTTTATTCATTGAATACACATTAATATAAATGAACACACTGTAAATGGCTGCCTCACAAAATTGTTTCCATCCTTCACAAAGAACTATTTCCCTTTACAGGGCTCCCACAAATGTATGCATTATATTTTTCAAACTTAGTTCATTGCTGTGTTTCCCCCTCAGCACCACCACGCTCAGAAACTGGAATAACGACCAACCACTAACAGACAGAGAATTAAGTATTTGTCTTTGAATGAACTTACAAACTTATTGAGCATTTATAATAGGCACTTGAGGATACCAGATCAGAAGTGTTATATAGTATATACACACATATATATATACACACACATATATATGTGTATGTGTGTGCCCATGTTGATGTATAATAAATATAAGAACAGACTTAAATTTAAGGAGGAACTGGATATTTATACTTTCTCTAAGTATCTCTCAATAAAACACTTACTAATTACAAAGGTGGGAAAAAAAAGTAATTTGCAGTGGAGAAGCCGGCTGACACCATCTGAATCAAGTGTTCAGAGTAATATTGCAATAGTAATGGTAGAGTAAAGCTCAAAATTCTCCAAGCCAGGCTGCAGCAATACGTGAACTGTGAACTCCCTGATGTTCAAGCTGGTTTTAGAAAAGGCAGAGGAACCAGAGATCAAATTGCCAACATCCGCTGCATCATGGAAAAAGCAAGAGAGTTCCAGAAAAACATCTATTTCTGCTTTATTGACTATGTCAAAGCCTTTGTGTGGATCACAATAAACTGTGGAAAATTCTGAAAGAGATGGGAATACCAGACCACCTAACCTGCCTCTTGAGAAATCTGTATGCAGGTCAGGAAGCAACAGTTAGAACTGGACATGGAACAATAGACTGGTTCCAAATAGGAAAAGGAGTACATCAAGGCTGTATATTGTCAC
>SJYX01007904.1:125882-163004 GCA_006410675.1 Oreotragus oreotragus | reverse complement strand
CCCCCCCCCCCCACCCCGCACACACAGAGATTGGTACCTGAAGACAAGGGATAGGACAAGACTTATCAACACTTAAGAATGTCCTCTCAAACTTGATTTTCAGAGGAAAGAAAAATCAGTTTTGTTCAGGGAATTTCAATATATGAAGCAAGAAACAAAAGGGTAAAAATCTCCTGCCAGAAATCTTGTAGGATTTTAAAGGCATCTTGGATTTGAGCCAAAGGCATCTTGAGCCTGTCATACCTGTCCCAGATTCAAATATTCTGAACCATTTTCAGGTCAAGTATCCTGATTTTGGTGCATGTGTGTATGTCTGTGTGAGAGAGAGAGAGAGAAAGAAAGAGAGAGAAGGGAGAAGGAGAGAGAGAATCCCAAGAAGTTAAAAGCAGCTTCCCAAAGAAATGGCAAGCCAGCCTCAGTAAGCTGATTCTAATAAAGCATATTACCAGCCAACTTTCCAACCCTGAGGAGAAAAATCTTTTAATATCTAAGCACTCAAAATCACTCCTACCCCATAACTTATTTGCATCTCTACTTTGAAAAACCTGGGAGATTACAAACTTATTTGTTGACTTTATTACAGCCTCTTTCACATGCTGGTTAATGCCAAGAAAAACCACTTCTAAAGTCATGCATACTCTTGCTATTCAACTGAGAAAAAAGACTCCAAAAATTATGCTTGTCTCTAATTCATGGAAAATGAAAATACAACCCGTCCCCACAGATAAGCTGATGTTGGCTTAAGAAAATTTGGGTGGTGGGAGAACAACTTCTTAATTATCATTTTCTTTACAGAAATTGGATTTTCAGACACAAGATACAGAGAACTTCAGTCTACAAAGCAAGAAACAAAAGGATAAAGTTGGCTACCAGCAGCAAATGCATGCTCTACTCTGGCAATTTATCTATTAAGGGCTTCAGGTTTAATCCCTGGGTTGGGAAGATCCCCTGGAAGAGGGCATGGCAACCCACTCCAGTATTCTTGCCTGGAGAATCCCATGGACAGAGGAGGCTGGCGGGTTACAGTTCAGGGGGTCGCAAAGAGTCAGACACGACTAGGCCAGTAACACTTTCAGGAGGGGACTTGTGTATAATAAGCT
Organism: Oreotragus oreotragus; assembly: GCA_006410675.1. Classification (NCBI taxonomy): domain Eukaryota; kingdom Metazoa; phylum Chordata; class Mammalia; order Artiodactyla; family Bovidae; genus Oreotragus; species Oreotragus oreotragus. The sequence continues at coordinate 161,904 of SJYX01007904.1, read as the reverse complement.
TGTCCTAGTGGCCTGAAGGCAACTAAAGGAAGTGTCCCTGGAGATTTGTTTCATTTTTAATACTTGGTCGCTTTTAATTGTATTTTTAAAAGAAAACTAGCATTCCTCTATGTTATGATAGAAAGAATATGCCAGAACAGTGAACAACAACACTGACTCCACTATGCCTTGGTTGGCCAATCATTTCAGTATTTGACCACTTACACGTTTACAAAGCAGGAAGCTTGACCTATTGTATCAGAGAATCTCTTAAACTATAAAACTGCATGTAAATACATGTTTTTCTCCTTTTACAAATGAGGAAACAGAAGGATGGAGATTAGTAATTTGTCCAAAGTTACACAGTTACCAAATGCCGATGCTAGCATCTGGTTGGGGGGAAGTCTGTTTTCTCGAGAATTCTCTTTCCACTGCTGTACTATGTTTTCTTCATCAAAAGACATCAGAATAAGGTGTTCAGAACACAAAACAGTGAGAAAGTGAACACCTATCACAATAATCAATATAGGTTGTATAAAGTTATGACCAACCTAGATAGCATATTCAAAAGCAGAGACATTACTTTGCCGACTAAGGTCCATCTAGTCAAGGCTACGGTTTTTCCTGTGGTTGTGTATGGATGTGAGAGTTGGACTGTGAAGAAGGCTGAGCACTGAAGAATTGATGCTTTTGAACTGTGTGTTGGAGAAGACTCTTGAGTGTCCCTTGGACTGCAAGGAGATCCAACTAGTCCATTCTGAAGGAGATCAGCCCTGGGATTTCTTTGGAAGGAATGATGATAAAGCTGAAACTCCAGTACTTTGGCCACCTCATGCAAAGAGTTGACTCATTGGAAAAGACTCTGACGCTGGGAGGGATTGGGGGCAGGAGGAGAAGGGGACGACCGAGGATGAGATGGCTGGATGGCATCACTAACTCAATGGACGTGAGTCTGAGTGAAGTCCGGGAGTTGGTGATGAACAGGGAGGCCTGGCGTGCTGCAATTTATGGGGTCGCAAAGAGTTGGACACGACTGAGTGACTGAACTGAACTGAACTGAACTGAATTACCTTCAGGGCTGATTAATCAAGGAAGATCTTTGTGCCTGTGAGACATTCACCCCTGTGTTGCTCTGCAGGTCAGAGGTTCATACATCTTTAACCTCAATGCATTTTCTTTTAAGAAAGGTAAACCAGAATAAATATTTAATTATAGCATGTTTTTCCAATTAAAAAGAAAAAAGAACTGAAGCCAAAATCAGGAATATGTATACAAACCACAAAAATCCTTTCAGGAGAAGAATAGAAAAGAAGATTCATACAAGATAACCGCAGGGGACATTACAGATGGAGAAGAGAAGCCCAAGAAACCTGACCCTGGCAGGGAGCACAATGGACATAAGAAATGGAGCCCTTCTTCATCAAGAGGAGGAAGAGTAATCTAGGGGAAAAGTACAGAAGGGACATAAGGGAAAGAAGACTCATGAACTGGCTCCAGCCCTGGCCTGGGGAACTATCCATGTGCTGTGCTCAGTGACTTCAGTTCTGTCTGACTCTTTGCTACCCTATGGACTGCAGTCCACCAGGCTCCTCTGTCCATGGGACTTTCCAGGCAAGAAAACTGGAGTGGGTTGCCATGCCCTCCTCCAGGGGATCTTCCCAACCTGAGGACTGAACCTGTGTCTCTTATGTCTCCCTCATTGGCAGGCTGGTGCTTTTACCCTTAGCACCACCTGGGACGCACAAAGGAACTACGAAAGGGAAAGTGTTAGTCGCTCAGTCACGTACAACTTGTTGCAACCCCATGGACCACAGCCCACTAGACTCTTCCATCCATGGAATTCTCCAGGCAAGAATACTGGAGTAAGTTGCCATTTCCTTCTCCTGGGGATCTTCCCAACCCAGAGATCGAACCCAGGTCTCCCACATAGCAGGCAGGCTCTTTACCATGTCAAGAGTCAGATCAGATAAAGTGCATCTTAAATTTGGAACAAAGTGGAAGACATTCTTAAGCAAGAACGGTCACTGTTAAGCCCTAGAGTAACCCTAATCTGGAGCACATTGATGCTCTCTTTATCATAGCATTTAGAGCTCAAAATTATCAAAAAGGAAATGTCCACTTTATTTCATCATTACATAAAAAAAAATAATAAATCACCACCCACTGTGTGAAATTCCCAATAGCAAAGGCTATATTATTCAGCTGGTCTTCCAGTTTTTTTAGCCATGTCCTTTCAAAGTGTTAGCCTGGTTTCGCACAATAGTCTGATCAAAAGCCTTCTTGCTCCCTGTGCTTAAACCAGATCTTTATAGTGATCTGTGGATGATAAATAATAGTATCATAAGGTAAAAACCACAAAGCAGAGGGGAAGAATAAGCAGCTAGGCTAAACTTTGAAAGGACATGGCCATTCAAAACTGGAGAACAAATTTTCAAGAAAGTTTTATTTATTATTTCCCTAGAAATAATAAATCACTCCTGTCTAGACTATCTCAGGCAAGACAGTTTTAACATCAAAATCACTCTTTTGGCCTGGACCCATAAATAGTGCCATGACTGTAAATGACTGTCCAGATGGTGCACAAGGATGCTTGGCCAATGGGATAAGGAGTAGCTGAGGTCCAGCCGTGCTCATCCTAGCCATGCCATGTTCCTCAGTCTAGGGTGTCATGAGGCAGAGGAGCAAGCGCTTATTTCTAATTTGCCCAAAGATGCCATGGACACAGTATGAGCAGACTTCTGTTGGTATAACCCAGTATAACCCACTCAAATCCATCTCTTCAGTCACCCAGAGTTCATGTGAAGACTAAAATTTGCCAGGTTAACCAAATTTTTATTATATTTCCTTTTTACTCAAACTACAGTTGAGTGGACTAGTTTGTTTTACAGATAAGGCACTCTTATTTTACTCAGTGTTTCCATTAATGTATTTTTATATTTAGGGCTTCCCTGGTGGCTCAGACAGTAAAGAATCTGCCTGCAATGGAGGAGACATGGGTTTGATCCCTGGGTAGGGAAGATCCCCTGGACAAAGGAATGGCAACCCACTCCAGTATTCTTGCCTGGAGAATTCCATGGACAGAGGAGCCTGGTGGGCTACAGTCCACGGGGTCACTAAGAGCTGGACACAATTGAGTGATGTAACCATTTCATATTACCCACAGGTCTCCAATCTACCCTATAAAGGGCAGAAAGGCAAAAACAGCATTTACAAAGACAAGCTACCAAATCTACACCTATAATAATCTATATTAAAATATAAATTTTTCCAAATAACAGACCTAATCTGGCCCATCCCACTGCAACAACAATAAACCNAGATGTGTATAAGAGACAGACCCACAGGTCTCCAATCTACCCTATAAAGGGCAGAAAGGCAAAAACAGCATTTACAAAGACAAGCTACCAAATCTACACCTATAATAATCTATATTAAAATATAAATTTTTCCAAATAACAGACCTAATTTGGCCCATCCCACTGCAACAACAATAAACCTAGACCATCATTCTTCTGTATTGTCAGAACCACTAAGAAACAACCTCAAATTTGTGAAAAACAAATTTTCACAAAGTTCTTTTACCTGTAATTTCATCTATAGTATTTAGGCCTTAAACCAGTGACTTTAATTTTTAGTAGCTGAGAGCATAAGGAGAAAATAATAACAAACAAAAACATAGAACACATTACCAGTAACTTCTTAACAAACAACCAAAAATTTTACACCAATACTCTTGTTTTTATAAAGAACAAAAATAAAGTAAGTTATGTAGTCTAAAATGTATGAAATTCATGTTTAAGATATTAAGTGCAAAACACAAACATTTTGTACAATCCTATCTACATGAAAAATGCAATGTAAAATACACATTATGATCACTAGAGGGATTATAGATGATTCTTCTTTTTGCTTTTCTAGAAAGTCGACATTGTTCTAAAGTTAGCATACATTTATTTTAAAATCTGTTTTTAAAAAAAAACAAAACACACCAGATTCATTCTTGAAGCTAAAGCATGTTCTTTCTTAGCAGAAAACCATCATTATGTCAGTCCTGAAATGGAAATCTTTCATTTTCACCTTTCTAGGTAATAAACAATGTGGTTTAAACCAAAACATAAAAAAAAAAAAAACTATAGAAAAAGAGGCTGAGTCAATGAATAAAATAATTATATTCTGACTGCTTAACTATGTACCGCATTTTATTTAATAATCTCGGAAGGAAGGGGATAATTCAGATTTATACCAATCTACAGCCCAAGGTAAATTAGTAGCAGATTCAAGAATTGAATTTGTGCCTTTAGATTTCAAATCAAACATTCTTTATACCACACACCATGGCTGTGTCCTTTGTGGAATAAAGGATATTATATTAAACTACCTACCATTTGTCCTTACTCCTCAAAAATAAAACAAATATCTATTTTTAAAGTCTCAGACATTTATTTCCTAAACTGCTACTACAGATCCTAATCACTGTCAAGTTTTCTTATAACTTACAGGAAAAGAAAAATTTAGAAAATAGAATGTTAATCTGTTCCCCTTTCCCTTTTCTACTCCCTCCTCCCAAATTGTTTTTCTTGTAATATTATAGCGTATGAACCCAAAAAATATCCAGGGGTGACGATCAACACAAAAATTCCTTTACCATCCCAGGAGTCTGGGAACGGATTCAGATATATTAGATAAACTTTCTGTGCAGCTCTGAAACTAGGGCATAAAGAACCACCTGAGCCAAGAAGGGAGAAAGAAAATGAACCAATAGTTTTCAACTATAGTATTTTTGTATTTAAAAAGAGAAAGAACTATTCACTTCTTAACTTGAAATTCTCCAATTTCTTCTTTTCTTGGCTTTTTTGGTGTGTGTGCACTGGAGACAGGAGCTAGGGGCAGGGCTATGTGATGGTTTTCTTTCAGATATTACAGGATTTCCTTTCAGGACTAAACTAAGGTTCCTACGCAGGGTCAGCTGAACTGCTGCTCCTGAGTGGCCAGCCGAAAGCAGCATGGCACAGCATCCAGCATTAACAATTCAAACGCTCCTCACGGCTTTTCCTGTTCCACACTCCAGGAATATCTGCCTGTTTCTTCCTCAGCTTAGCCTTTGCTCAACTTAGGCAGGAAGAGTATCTGAACTTCGGACTCAGTGAAAAGTGTGCCTCTTTATTTTTCCCTCCTTACTGAACAGGTGGACTTCCCTGGTGGCTCAGATGGTAAAGCGTCTGTCTACAATGCCAGAGACCCAGGTTCGATCCCTGGGTTGGGAAGATCCCCTGGAGAAGGAAATGGCAATCCACTCCAGGGCTATTGCCTGGAAAATCCCATGGACAGAAGAGCCTAGTAGGCTACAGTCCATGGGGTCGCAAAGAGTCGGACACGACTGAGCGACTTCACTTCACTTCACTGAACAGGTAAACAGGTAACCTAGAAGAAAGGAACAAACGAAGGCAGGAAGATCTATGCCACAGACGCTTTTTTGGTGCCTATTTTCAAGTCTTTGACTGTCCTTCAAACAACATATGTGATTTTCAGAAGATGTTAAACTATAAATTAACCATGAAGTATGCTGAGTGACATAAATAACTTTTCTACTATCATGACCATACTTTCCAATTGATTTCATAACTTGGACATTCTAATCATCATGTATCTATCTGTTCTACTTCCATGATTTACTTCTCCAGACTTTGGGTGAGGGGCAGGGAGGTGGGAGTCAAAGAAATGGAAAGGAAAAAACACTAAATATGACATAAAATTGACCTCAGTTCTGAGAAACAACCAAATAGATGAGGCTGCCTGCTTGATCTTACATTCATTTAAATATATCACCTTTTATCAGTGCTGGTGAAAAACTGCAGCATCCTTTGATCTCTTGAGGCAGACGTTTACAGGATGATATATATCGAAAAATTACATAAAGGCACACTAGTCCCAAAACAAATATCCAAAAATTCAATGAAGCTGTCCAGTAACAGCAACTAAAATAATTTTCTATGTATTATTTCCTTTGAGTTATTTTAAAAATAAGCAGCCAGCTATCCCTCTCTGGGCACTGTTAAGATGAGTTTGCCACAAAAGCCACTTATATTTTTAGAAGCCAAAGTCTTGACAAATCAGTTCCGAGGAACATAATTTGTTACACGTTGAAGAATGCCTGAAAACACAGACCTTGGTTAAAGAGGCTTCCGTATCTTTTTGTAACCTTTCCAAATGTAAGTATGTGGGAAGAATACTCATAAATTTAAGCTGAACCGAAACATTCAGAACATCTCCAATTTAGAACACATTAAAATGCGGTCTTTGAAGGAAATGAAAATGGCTTTAAACATATGAAAAGATGCTCATCATCACTTGTAAGAGAAATGTGAATTAAAAATGAAATATCATTTTTCACTCATCATATTGAGCGGAAAAATGTTTAATGAATCACTGTATGGCGAAATAGGCACTCTTACACATTGTTGATGCAAGCATAGAGTAGAATAACATCCTTGGCAGACAATTTGTAAATGTCTATCAAAATCTAAATTCCACTTTGCCTTGGAGCCACGATTTTACTCCCAGGAATTTATCCTACAGATACACTCATCCATGGGCACAAACAACTACAGAAAAAGGTTATTCACTACAGCATCATTGGTGGCCTGGAGGAAGACTCATTATATATCATTTTGTATTGGATGTGTATTTACCTACTAAAAAAAATTTAAAATTTGAGGGGAAGAGAATGTGATCTGTACTGTTTAGAAATTCAAAGTGTTCTGAACTCCCCTACAAAAGGAAATACTAAACCATCCTACACAAGATTCATTCCAGAACCCTGAGATCAAATGCTATGTTCAGATGGCTTCACACGGCTGCATTAGTGAAAGCTCCTTATCATAAGATCCCTTTGGCCTTTTAGTAACCAAAACCCTTTGTTGGGAGTCCACTGTGGGTCTGATTTCTACTTCACAATAAGTAGTGCTTCAAAAAATTCCAATTTATTCCTTGCAAAAACATATCAGATATAAATGAGACTGTCACTCTGAGAAACAGGACTGCATTATGCTGCAGACTTAACACAGACTGAAAGCATGTTCCCCACGTCTTCTCCAGCAAATCCTGCCAAATGGGCGTCTGAAACGTCCTATTGAAACAGGTGGTGTCTGAACAGAATTGGATTTCTGCCTATAGAAACCCTAGTTTTAACAACTGCTGTGGTTAGTTTTAATTTTCAGTCCTCAGAATTAACTGCTTGCCAGCGATTCAGAAATAGACTGAACAACATGTTTAGACCTTGCTCTGTTTAACTGAGGAAAGAAAGAAAGGAAAAAAAAAAGCCCACCAACAGCCTACCACCACCCCATAAAAAACAACAGAACCAAAGCAGACCACTTGATTTCTAGGCCAAAAAAAAAAAAAGGGAGCAGCTGTAAAACAAACTCAACTCTCTAAAGATGATTGCCCCTTTTGTGCCTTCTTCATAGAAGCACAAGATGTACATACATACTCGCTAAACACACTACTTAGGAAATCTAAGGGTTTTGAGAAACTTTTGATCTTCTGGAAATTTAGAATTAAGAACAATGATCATTTTCTGATGAAAATGGACATCTTGAAAAATGATATTGCCAACAGACCTTTATTTCAATATATACAAGCAAAATACAAACAGCCAGAATGTAAATTCCTTGAAGAAAGATACAATGGGCTAATTCCCTTTAAACCCAATGGGTTGTTCACATTTGCTGGTGATAAAACACATATTCTTGTGAATAAAGCTAGGGTAGCTTACACTAAATAACAAACTTTTTCCACTGTACCTTTAAGTGATTGATATAAAAATGGATAAAGCTCTAATTTTCTAGGCCAGCAATCAAAGGAAAAGGAATCCAGGGACTGGTTATCGACTATTGAGTCGCACAACATGGCTACCCATTCTCAATGAAGGAAACACTGTCTTGACCACTAAACAGATGATGAACTGAGATTCAAAAACATGTAATGATTTTCCAAGGGTCACTCAGCTAAAAGATGACAGAGATGAGGCTTTAATTTAAATCTGCCTAATTTCAAAATGTCTCCAATTGTCTCATACTTCCTCCCAAAAGAAAATTCAGAGAGATAAGTTAATAAAATGACAAGTTTCAGTTATATGACAAACATCGTATCATTGCTTTGCTAACACCCACATAAAAACTTATCCTCTCTCAATCAAAAGTGATGGATGTCAAATCCTTCTGCATTTTTCAGTGTGACTGAATTTCAGCTAGTAAGAAGGTGATCAAGTAAACAGAGAGAAACCCATCCATCGTGATAGTAACTCTTTTGAAAAAAAATCCTGACATCGTAAAGAGCATATTTGAAAATCCTTCCACATGGATTCATCAGTTCATGGAAAAAAAAAAAAAAGTATCTCAGTGAAAGTGAGAGTTGCTTCCCAATGGGGTACATTTGATCTTTTTGCTTATAACTCAAGTATAAATAGATGACATCAAGTCTGGCCCTCAGAAGTTTACAGCTCACTGTGCTCTACCTCTCCTACCACCCAAAGAAGAAAATAAGATCTCAGAATGAAGGCAATCTCCTTCCATAAATTTTTAGATTATTAGTTTCCATTTTTAACCTCTGGCCTGGTTTAGTAACTAAGTTGAGTCCGACTCTTGCAGCCCCATGGACTGTAACCTGCCAGGCTCCTCTGTCCATGGGATTTCCCAGGCAAGTATACTGGAATAGGTTGCCATTTCCTTCTCGGGGGGACCTTCCTGATCCAGGGATCGAACCTGTATCTCCTGCATTCCTGAAAAAGTCTTTACCAACTTAGCCACAAGGGAAGCCCCTTTCTGACCCCTATCTTCTGTCTTTTTCTTACACAGGCCCCAGAGAGGCTAGCTCGTAAACCAAATCTACAATTTCCCTATAAGCTCCAATGACATCTCTCATTTAGAGAAAACTACCTGCATGTAAATAAAATCATTTTGTATTTCTGTATTCTCTGAAAGTGATGCTTAAATCCAAAGATGTCCTTACCACAAATTTTTTTTTCTCTTTTCTTTGAAAGCAATGATTCCTTAATTTTAGATAGCTATTCAAGAGAAGAACACAGGCAGTGTAAGTTTCTTCCAAGGGGGAAGTACACCAAGATTTCTTTGACACTATTTAGAAAAGAATTACAACTTTAAAGAAGAAAATCTCACTGACCAACCCCCCACCCACCAAAAAAAAAGTTGTCATATCGCTTACAGGTTTATAGATTATGAAAATCTGCCATTTTTCAAGATTCTTCTGGCAAAATGTTCTTTGGAATCATTTTCCTCTGAAAGCTGAAAAGCATTTTCTAAGGTGTTGCCAGCTCTAAAAACAACCTTTCTGATCCCTTGGAGAGCCAAGTTCTACTCTTAATAGTGCTATCTACTTTTGTTTCCAAAGAAAAAAGTGAAAAGAAGGAACTACAGCCGAATGGTAAGTTTACTCTACTCATGCCTCAAGCTATATATGATTTCACACAGTACATATGAAGAAGGGATCAATTTTTTTCTTTTAAAAACAACATATACCTCCATGGTACATATGCAATATTTAAATATGAGGAAAAGCAGCACCCCCTTTCAGCTCAGGCTCCAGTTAACAAAAACGTTTATACAAAGATACAGTCATGAGCGTAAGATTTTCTAATAGACAACAAAAACAACAAAAGCAAAAACAAACAAGTAGAACTACATCAAACTAAAAAGCTTCTGCCCAGCACAGGAAACCATCAAAAAAATGAAAAGAATTGGGAGAAAATACTTGCAAATCATATATCTGATAAGAGATTAATATCCAAAATATATAAAGAACTCATACAACTCAATGGCAAAAAAAAAAAAAATCAAACAGTATGATTTTTAAATGTCAGAGAATCTGAATAGATGTTTTTCCAAAGAAAACATACATATGACCAACAGGTACATGAAAAGTTACTTGACATCACTAATCATCAGAAAATTTCAAATCAAAATAAGCTATTACCTCATACCAGTAACAATGGCTCTCATCAAGAAGACAAGAGATGGTGTTGACAAGAATGTGGAGAAAAGGGACCCCTTGTGTACTGTTGTCAAGACTGTAAATCCTACAGTGCAGTCACTATGGAAAGCAATATGAACCTTCCTCAAAAAATGAAAACTAGAACTACATATGATCGAGCACTCACACTTCTGGGTATATACCCAAAGGACATTAAAACAGGATACTGAAGATTTAATACATCTGTCCTTCCGTGTTCACTGTAGCATTTTTCACAATAGCTAAGATAGGAAAATAACCAAAATGTCCATCAACAGATGAATGGACAAAGACGATGTGGAGATTTGTGTATGTGCATGCATGTACACAACAGAATATTATTCAGCCAGGATAAGGAAGGACATCCTCCCATTTACAACAACACGGATGAACCCTGAGGACATTAGGCTAAGTGAAATGAGCCAGACAAACTGTATGATATCGCTTATACGTACAATCTGAAAAAAGTTAAACTCATAAAAACAAAGGCCAGAATGGTACTTACCAAGGGCTGGGAGAGGGGAGGTGCGAGAGAAGGGAAGGTATGGATCAAACAGCACAAATTTCTAGTTATAAGATGAATAAGTTCTAGGGATCTGATGTGCAGCATGATGGTTATAGTTAATAACTAAATTACATATGTGAAATTTGCTAAGTCAAATGATAGAGAAATGGTAATTACCTGATGTGATGCAGGTGTTAGCTAATGCCATGGTGATAATGATTCTGCAATACACAAGTGTATCAAATCAACATGCTATTAGCTTAAGTTATACTCCATGAAGCTGGAGAAAGATCTCCAATCAAATCAAAACGGCTCATAACATAGCTGACACCACGACAGACTGCATTAATAGGAAAGAGTTGGACACTACTTAGCAACTGAACAACAACAATGATAAAAATTAAAATGTCAGGTGAACAAAATACAAGGTATACAAAAATCTCAGTAAGACAGTTTAATAGTTCAGATTCTCTCATTTCCATCAAAGACTATTTTAACTCTCGCATGTGAAATGGATAGAATCTATGAGATTACCAGTATTTCAAATGAATTTTTAAATGTTAATTTTACTACAATATTTACTCAAGTCAGTCACTTAAAGAACTTATGTCGAATAATGGGTGTGCTTGAGAACTTCACATTTTAGAGTTGTCAAGATACAGTGTAAATCTAATGGGGGAAAACAGACAGGCTTCGAATAGCACTTAAAGAAATACAAAGAAGGGAAGTTAGAAGTCAAGGAGGATAATTCTGAGATAAAAGCTGAGTGGAGAGAAAGACAGAAATCAACGAGAGACCTTATCAGGGTGCAGTGCTGCACTCTGCCGCATTATCACTGACCTATAACCTCTTCTCCAGCTCACAAACAACCCTTGAGTACTCCAGGACTAAGTGGATGTTTTAAAAAGTTCTTGTGTCATATTTACTTTTTCCGACGACCCTTATCAGAAGCCTGATGTACTCAGGCTCCATAATTCACACACTCCAATTACCTACCTAACTACATACCCGAGAGGAATAACCAGAGGCATAAAATGCCACCGTCTTAAAAAGAAAAATAATGGGAATGATTAGGATTTAAAATGGACAGGCTCATTTTTAAGGGCATAGTCATAGATAAGTAGCATCAACACTGTGCTCTAGATAACTAAAAAGAATCAACTAGGGTTTGTTTAAAAAACATTCCTGAATAAATATATAATAAATCCCTAATTTTAAAATAAGTTGTATGACAAAAGCCCATTTCTTTACCAAGATGTATTTCCCCATGAAGTACTATAAATGGTCATTCATTTCCAAAGCTGGCCTATCAATATCTATTTAACCCATAATCTACTGACATGCAAGTACAGTGTGGAATGAAATGTGGTAGAAATTCTTGTAGAACTTCAGATGAATGTTGCCCTGCATAAAATCCAATTCTTTCCTACAAAGCTTTCAGGTAGAGTTTATCAGTGAAAGGAGGCATCTTGAGAAGTTACTATCTACATACCCTTCATATAATAAGTTCATGAATGCAAAACTTCAAAAACATTTCAGTAAAACTAAAGGAAGGAAATCCGAAAGAATGCACTGGCAAAAAAAAAAAAAAAAGGGAAAAAATATATAATAAAAAAAGAAAACAACATACCGCAAAATGTCATGGGATCTGAACTGTCTACATAATATGACACAAGGAGTTCAGCTAAAGTAGAAGCTGATGGTTCCAGTAGCACTCAGTGTTAAGTAAATTTCAACCCATCAATAATGTTTGTCTGTGCAGCTGACTTCGCTGCAAGCAAACATTCCATGTTTATGAGAAATTCCACTTAAAAGTCTTTCCCTATCCTAGCCAATTCACATGGGCAAAAACTTACCATGCTAATTATCATTATCTTAAAAAGAAAAATCCATCTATTACCTACACACAATTCAAACAAACAAAAATATGCTTTTAAATGAAAAATATGTAATTTGAATGAGTACATCTTTTCTATTAATTTTGACCTTAAAATTTGGACAATATAGTTTTTAATGTAACTTTCAATACACCAAAATAAAATTAAGGCACTGTTCTTAACTGAAAATAGTTTGGGTTTGGATCGTTGTCGAAATAAATCTGAATTGTGTAGACTACACGTGCATGCTAATTCGCTTCAACAGTGTTTGACTCTTTGTGACCCTATGGACTGTAGCCCACCAGACTCCTCTGTCCATGGGATTCTCCAGGCGATACTAGAGTAGACTGCCATGCCCTCCTTCCAGGGATCTTTCTGACCCAGGGACCAAGCCAGAGTCTCTTGCACTGTCTCCTGCATTGCAGGTGGATTCTTTATCGCCGAGCTAGCAGAGAAGCCCAAATAAGACTACAAGGCCGTTCTAACCAACAATGTAATTTCGGACTCATACCTACTTAAAATATTGTTTGCTTACCTCTTCTTTTCAAACCATGAGTACACCGTGAGGTCACTAAGGTGCTTCATTTCTTTTACCTCTCTCAAAACACTATCATACTTCTTGACACATTGCTGCTGCTGCTGCTAAGTCGCTTCAGTCGTGTCCGACTCTGTGCAACCCCAGAGACGGCAGCCCACCAGGATCCCCTGTCCCTGGGATTCTCCAGGCAAGAACACTGGAGTGGGTTGCCCTTTCCTTTTCCAATGCATGAAAGTGAAAAGTGAAAGTGAAGTCACTCAGTCGTGTCTGACTCTTAGCGACCCCATGGACTGCAGGCTACCAGGCTCCTCCACCCATGGGATTTTCCAGGCAAGAGTACTGGAGTGGGTTGCCATTGCCTTCTCCCTTGACACACTAGAAACTAGCTTTTTATGGGAAGGCTTTTCACAAGAAGACAGTATCACTTACCCCTCCTGCCTTCAGCAACTTTCTTCTGAACTCCTCTGTGGGATTGTTGAAAGTCAGTTTTTCACAGCGGAGGTGATTCACTGGTGGATGGCCTTCAAGATGCAGGAATAAGTCATAATCAAAGCGAACTTTCTTAGGTTCTTCCTAAAAGTTAAAAAAAAAATAAGAAAACAGAGAGTTAGGCATAAATAAAGGTTTAGAAAGCAAAAGTTTACTCCTGATAAGGATCAGAAAAGACCCAGAGGTCTAACAGCTATAGTGTCAAAGAAGTACTGGGGGAAAAATATCATCATGGAACTATCTACAAAGCAAAATGGAAACATCTGAAAAATTAGTTTTTCTTCGAGGAAAACTGAAAAGAATAAATTCATAATCTTTCTTGCAATCTCTCAAGAGGTGTAACACCACTAACACAGTCACTCAACTGGAACCCTAAGACACCCCTGAAGCCACTCTTCCTCCCCTGACTCTACCACCCTACACCCATCATCAAGAGCTGCCATTTTCTCTTTTAAAATATTTCCTGAAAAAGCCTTCTAACCCATACCTGGCATGCTCTTACACATTGCCCAAACTACTATAAAATCCTTCCTCTAACAGGTCTTCCTACTTCAGGATAGATTATCAATTCCTTCTTCATTCAGGCCTCCAAATTACCCACATGAAACAAAAACCTAGCCATTTTCACTCCTTGATTAAAATTTCACAAGTTCCCAATGCCATCAGAATAACAATCTGAGCTCACCCATATGCCACTTAGGAAAAGGCAATGGCACCCCACTCCAGTACTCTTGCCTGGAAAGTCCCATGAACGGAGGAGCCTGGTAGGCTGCAGTCCATGAGGTCGCTAAGAGTTGGACATGACTGAGCAACTTTACTTTGACTTTTCACTTTCATGCATTGGAGAAGGAAAAGGCAACCCACTGCAGTATTCTTCCCTGGAGAATCCCAGGGACGGGGGAACCTGGTGGGCTGCCGTCTATGGGGTCGCACAAGTCGGACATGACTGAAGCGCCTTAGCAGCAGCAGCACATGCCACTTAGGATTTTCAACATCTGCTCTTGGTTCCAAGTCTCACCATCGCCTTTCCACCCATCTGATGGTCTAGCCACATGCTGTGGTTGGTTGCTCCCAGATTTTACTCATTCTCAGTTAACTCTGGGTTTCACTCTTGCTTTACATTACTATGGTCATTATCTACCTCCATTTCTCCACCTTCTGCTTTACATAGGTAACTTCTAATCTCTCTCTCTTCAGGTTGTATTGGGAAGGCTTTCCTGAACTCCGATCCTAACTGCCTCTCCTCTGTTCTGTGTGCCTCTCTCTCTGATCCTTGCCACATCTTAGAATAACTCTCTTCTTACTATCTCCCTTTACTCTGCTGGATCATAAGATCTTTGAAAGTAGGAATAATGGCTGGGTCATCGTTGTACCCTCACAACTAGCTTAGTGCCCTGTGCATCGTAAAAACACAATAATGCCTGTGAAATGGATGAACATGTGGCATTTTCCTGGAGGACAAAAAAGCACCGTATCCAAGAGAACAAAATAATTATAATTCCATGATACTCAAGGTTCTACTCTCCAGCCAGTACTTTAGCTAGCTAAACATCTAAACCTTTCTACTGTCAGATTCTCAGGCATCCACAGGGAAATGAATACTCAGCATAATAATAATAACAATAATATGTTCTTTAACATTTATATCATTTAATTCTCATAGCTCTCCTTAGGGTCAGTTGTCAGCTCTGTTTCACAGATGAGGAAATTAAAGCACTTAGAATTTATTACTTTATATAAAAGTCCTTGTGTATTACAGATATTAACCATCTCTGTGAAATGTTACATTTTTTCCATTTGTCATTAGTTTCACCATTTTACTTTTTTAATAACAGCTATTTATGTTTTTTTAATAATAGCTTTATTGAGAAATAATTCACATAGCATAAAATTTACCCATTAGGAGTGTAATACTTACTGGGTTTTAGTACATTCACAGAGTTATGAAATTATCACCACCTTCTCATTTCAGATTTTCATCACTCCAGAAAGATATCTCAAACTCATGGGTAGTCATTACCCAGTCCCCCAGATCCTGCACCCCCTGGCATCACTAACCTATTTCTGTTTCTATGCAGTTGCTTATTCCAGACATTTTGCATAAACACATGAACATACATAAAATATGTACACAATTTGTGGTCTTTTGTGACCGGCTTCTCACACTCAGCATGATGTTTTTGAGGTTCATCCATGTGGTAGCATCTGTCAATTCCTTTTTACAGATCATATGGGTATTCTTGGTTTTGGTTATCCATTTGTTGGTAAATAGAAATGTGGGTTGTTTCCACTTCTGGCCATTATGAACAATGCTGCTGAATTTCTCCTGGGTATACACCTAGGAGGGCAATTTCTGGGTCATAAGGTAACTCTATGCTGCACATTTTTTAGGAATGACCTTACTGTTTTCCAGGGTGACTGCACCATTTTAAAATCTCACCAGCAACATGGGGAATTTGTGTGTTTTTTAAATACAGTATTTTCTAAAATAAAAGAGTCAAATAAACAATGTTTTTCTTTTTCAAAAAAGAGTTTGTTATATTACTCACGTGTAATATAACAAAGTGATTTGAACCCAGTTCTTTTGACTAAAAAGTCTCAGCAGCTGGAACAGTCAGAACGTAGGCGTTACTTACTACATATTCATGGGCTTCACCTCTTCACTCAAACTTGCCTAAATCACAGCCTCTACTCATTCACTCACTATCTCTCACTTCTCTTACTCGTCTGGCAGAACCTTGCTGCTTCTTTCCTTGATCAGAAAGCCATGCTCTCTCAGGGCGCCGTTTTCCTCACACTTACTGGCATGTCTTAGTTTTCATCACAAGCTGCTGCGTTTCCTTTTTCACTGACTCTTAAATGCCCTTTATCTTTTTGAAAAGTTCCCCAAGGAGACAACACCCACTTACAGGAAGTTAGTTCCTCCCACATGACCCTGACTCCCTTCTCTTTACCTCCAGCCCAGCACCTGACTCCATCTGGGTGCGTTCCAGTCTAACCACACTCCACTGGGATGAAACACAGCAATAGCAAAGTCATGCATTATTCCAAACTGAAGTTATATTCATGTGTCCTTTCCCCTATACTCTATATGATGGCAAACAGAAATCTGACCACGTACCAAGGCTAACATTCACAAAAATCATCCCTAACACTTGCTTCTCCCTTACTCATCACAGTCAAGACTGTTCCTGAGATCTATTCAGTATTCCTCTTTCAGTTCAGTTCAGTCGCTCAGTCGTGTCTGACTCTTTGAGATCCCATGAATCGCAGCACGCCAGGCCTCCCTGGGCATCAACTCCCGGATTTCATTCAAACTCATGTCCATCGAGTTGGTGATGCCATCCAGCCATCTCATCCTCTGTTGTCCCCTTCTTCTCCTGCCTCCAATCCCTCCCAGCATCAGAGTCTTTTCCAATGAGTCAACTCTTGGCATGAGATGGCCAAAGTACTGGAGTTTCAGCTTCAGCATCATTCCCTCCAAAGAAGGAGCTCTCAAATCTATGCCCTGTGCTCTAGTCACACTAACCACTGCCTTAGCTTGGACCTTGATCATTCCTCATCTGGTCACCTCTGTTTTTAAACTCATCCCTTTCTACCACCCACAATGACAAGACAGTGATCTTTCAAACACAAAAAGTAAGATTACTTCTTCCCATTGACATAAAAGCCTTTAATGGCTCATCATTTTCTACAGGATAAAATCCCACTTCCTGGTAATAACCATTACAGTCTTTTAATACCTTTCCTGCATTTCCTTTGTGCTCTTACTATGCTCTGTCCTTTCACAAAGGTGAAGCACTTGCTGTTCCCCAGTGTTTCCTACTATCTCAGTCAATTTGCCTTTCACATATAGTCTTCCCCATTGTCAAAAATGTTTCCCCTCCCAGCAAACAGACTCATCATTCAAGACCTAACTGAAGCAAGAACTCCTGTGAAAAGTCTCCCAAACCCTCCCAACCCTTCTGAATCAGACATCCCTGTTAGAGTACTTCTTTACTAATGTAATTACCATAATCATTTTTTTTAGCTTATCTGCCTTTTCTCTGAATTGAAAATATTCATTATAACTATAGAATTCATTTGAAAAATAAGAAGGGCCATTTTCTATCGTACAATTAGGAATGCAAATTGGTAAAGCCTTTGAGAAGACACAGTAGCAGTATCTATCAGCATACTAAATGCATACAATGTTTAACTCAGTAATTCTGCTTCTAAGAATCTCCTCCACAGAAATACTCAAATATGTGTGCAAAGGTACATAAATGTAGATATAGATGTAAAATAAAATGTTTGAGGTAGCATTGTTTATAATAGATAAAAAATACGGATAATCTGCATGATATCATTACCATGGAATACGATGCAGATATTTCCAAAAACTTGGAAAGGCATATCACTAGGGGAATTAAAGGCAAGTCACAGGAAAATATTAAAATGTGATATATGGTGCTCTTGCCAAGCTCTACGCAGACATACTTTTTTATCTATGCAAATGCATGGGGAGAAAACTGGAAAGGCCATACCAAATAGTTAACAACGATCAAATGAAGTGAAAGGAATAACACCTAAGTTTTATTCCATTCATTTTACTAGCAATATATTCATGCACACTTTTTAAAGGAAAAATAAATAAATACACTGATGAATATAATAATTACCAGAAGAAAAAGAATGAGGTAGTAACATCACTTTACAGTTCACATCAGTTTAAACCAAGAGAAAATTCACATCAGTTTAAACCAAGAGAAAAAAAGAAGAAAAAAAAATCACTTTTCAGTAAAACTAAGGCTAAATGACCACAGAAAGTGGCTATCTTTGCATGAATCCTAAGGGCAATTTTCTTTTAAAATTTTTTTATAGGAAGTAAAAAGTACCCATAAATGTGTGTTCTAACCAACTGAATATCTTTCTCAGAGGGCTGACATCAATCTAACGTCAATCTATGCTCCATAGAAAAGATTTTTCTTCAAAGTTCAAACAAGGAAGCACGTATTTATTCTCCATTAAAACGAATACATTTCCTAGAGGTTGGAATCTGGTTTTGGCAACAGTAAATTATTCCTCTCAGTCCGCTTCAGTCCTTGACATTTACTTGTGCACTTTTCTGAGGACAGAATGAAAGAGAGAAGCATGGGATCTTTTCAAACCTGAAGTGCTACAGTCAATTATGTTTCAGTAGGCCTGTTGGTTTAGTTTCTGAAACACACATGATTCTCACAGATAGGCTTGTTTCATTGCATACAACCACAAAATAAGAGATTAAACAAACAAGAACTCAAAACAAGCACTGATACTCCACCACCCCTCTTGACTCTGACCTCTCAAATAAGTGAGCAAAACCGAAGGCAGGCTTCTTGTAACAGGAAAAGTACTAGGATGGAGATGGAACCAAGGACAGGATGATATATACTGGATATGCAGTGGCAGGCCCCTTCCAACACCAAGCAGAGGTCTTTTGCTGCTTTCTCTCATCCCCTATGAAAACTTGAAATAATACGTTTTTATAAACCATTATTATAATGGATGTTCTTTCTACAAGACAGAGTTAAGTAAACTCCAGGGATAAATACAATGATATACACTCAAAAGAAATGAAATGAGGTGGGAGGGGGGGTTCATGTTTGGGAGTTCATGTACACCCATGACGGATTCATGTCAATGTATGCCAAAACCAATACAGTACTGTAAAGTAAAATAAAGTAAAAATAAAAATTAAAAAAAAAAAATGAAATGAAATGAACATTCTGGAGAAATGGCCCATTCCTACTAAATTTTCACCCATGGGTCATTTCAATAGGAAGAGAAGTAAGAAATATATCCAGCTTGGAGATCCAGAATAAAAGACAGCAAAATTTTGGTTTCTAAGATACTCTAAGATAAATTAAAAGAGATAACACAGCAATAATTTTAATTAAAGAATCAGTAACATATAGAAAAGTACTTAAAATACTACACCCACGCATTTTCCACTCAGTTTAAATAGATGATAACACATTCAGCATGTTAGTTTGCCTTTTTTTCTAAAGAAATAAAGTTTTATAAATACAGGCCTTCCCATCCCTCTTCCCCCAGTAAGCCATGCCCTTCGGTTCCTGTGCTGTCCTTTCCACTCAAGCTCTTGTACCACATATGTCTGTCTCTGTGACCTCATTTATTCTTGGCTTCATACATAAGTGATGGCTGCATGCATAAGTGATACCGTAACCATATACAATGACTTCTATAACATTTAAGTCATCATTTTTGTTTTATAGACATGTCCATCTTGCTACATTAATTGCTAGATAGCAGTGTGTGCATTATTAACCCATTAGTAATTAACCCCCATCTCTACAATTAGGTATATCCTGGCACTGCTGCTACTGCTAAGTCACTTCAGTTGTGTCCGACTCTGTGCGACCCCAGACATGGCAGCCCACCAGGCTCCCCCTTCCCTGGGATTCTCCAGACAAGAACACTGGAGTGGGTTGCCATTTCCTTCTCCAAGGCATGAAAATGAAAAGTGAAAGTGAAGTCACTCAGTCATGTCCGACTCTTAGTGATCCCATGGACTGCAGCCCACCAGGCTTCTCCGCCCATGGGATTTTCCAGGCAAGAATGCTGGAGTGGGGTGCCATTGCCTTCTCCGATATCCTGGCACAAAGGTAAAGAATTCGTCTGCCAATGCAGGAGACGCAAGGGATGTGGGTTCCATTCCTGAGTCAGGACGATCCCTTGGAGGAGGAAATGGCAACTCACTCCAGTATTCTTGCTGGGAAAATTCCATGACAAGAGGAGCCTGGTGGGCTACAGTCCATGAGGTTGCAAAGAATTGGGCACGACTGAGCACATGTATGTATGTATGTACTTTTTCATATTATAAACACTGAAATACTTTTCATTGTGCACCTGGCGGGGAGGGGAATGGCAATTATTAAGTATAAAATCTTAAAGAAAATCCAAAACTAGAAAATAGAAATCAACTGATCTGGACACTAAATAGAATACCTACTAAACAGTGGTCAGCCAACATGTCTATTTCACACTGGCTCCCAAGGAATAACTATTTTCCATCTCAAGTGCATCTTTCTTCTTTTATATTTTAAGAAATTGAAAGTTCCTCACAAGCGAATAAATAACACGCCTTTCAGTCACAAGAGTTGCTCCCAAGAAAGCTGCATTTGTGTGTGGCCATGTATTACGCACATTACTTGCTGCCTCTTCATCCTGCATTTATTTTCTTTTTAAATCAGGTGGATGAGGAGATCCCAATTATTTCTGTAAAGAAGGGAACTTGGCAGTTGAGAAAATATATTTCTCTGAAGAAATGAGAGCTTGTAAAAAGTGACCAGAGGAGTTAAAACAAAGTAGGAGGGAAGACACTTCATTGCAGCATTATTTTCAAACTAAAGCTTTCAATGTACCTTCCACACACTGCCGGTAGAAATGTAAAATAGTACGGTCATTTTGGAAAACGGTTTGGCAGTTCTTCAAAAAGTTAATTTACACAGAGTTACCACATGACCCAACAACTCCACCTAGGTATATGCCCAGGAGACTTGAAAACGTATATCCGCGCAAAAACTTGCATATAAATGTTCATAGCAGCAGTATTCATAGGGCAAAGATGGAAACAAGTCAAACGTCCATCAAATTATGAATACGAATATTAATAAAATGTGGCATATACAGTGGGATACGTTATACAATGGAACAATATTCAGTTATAAAAAGGAGCAAGTCTCGGTACAACCTATAACATGGATAAACCTTGAAAATGCACTACATAAAAGAAGCCAGACACAAAAGGCCACACATTGTATGATTCCATTTATAGGAACTGACCAGAAAGGATATTGCATAGAGAAAGGAAAGAGATGAACGGTTTAAAGGAAGCAGATTAATCCCAGGAGTTGGGAGAGGAAGAAATGAGGAGCAGTTGCTGATGGATGCAGGGTTTTCTTATGAGGTGATGAAAATGTCCTAGAATTAAACACTGGTGATGTTTGTACAATATATTAAAACCCACACAGTTGTACACTTTTAAAGGATGAATTGTATGATGTGTAAGTTGTATCTCAATTTTTTAATGAAGGAAAAAAAGAAAGCTAAAAACTAATTTCTTAAGGGAAATCTTGAAATGAGAAAAAAACAAATCCATACCTCGGCGTGAAAGCATGTCATATGAACAGACATAAGCACATCGCACCGAATTCTGATTTGATGAAAAACATGCGAACATTTCAGCGGTATTACTCCTGAGGAAGGTAATTATTCTGGCAAAGAGTGACTTCTGCTAAGGAACAGAAGTTAAGAGAATTGCCAATGCAGAGAAAGACCTAGATTAAGAATCTGGTTTTAACACTTTCCAACGGTGTGTGGCCTTGGACAAGCCATGTAATCTTTCCATGACTCAGTTTCCTTTCCTGTAGAGTAGGAATAATAACCTCTCAAAAGTTCGTATAAACCTAGCACCGAATTCTGATTTGATGAAAAACATGCGAACATTTCAGTGGTATTACTACTGAGGAAGGTAATTATTCTGGCAAAGAGTGACTTCTGCTAAGGAACAGAAGTTAAGAGAATTGCCAATGCAGAGAAAGACCTAGATTAAGAATCTGGTTTTAACACTTTCCAATGGTGTGTGGCCTTGGACAAGCCATGTAATCTTTCCATGACTCAGTTTCCTTTCCTGTAGAGTAGGAATAATAACCTCTCAAAAGTTCGTATAAACCTGCTGAATAAAGTAACGTATATAAAAGGTTTAGCAAACTGCCACGGACAAAGTAAATACTCAGATATTTACACAGAAATAGATTATGTGTAATACTGTGTAATACCACCAAATCATGTTCCCAAAATACAAACATAAAGAAAAACAATTTAAAAGGGTAACATGTGTAGGAGGGTCATGGAGCAGCAATGTGGCACATGAGGAAACTGACTTTTGAAAAGAAATTTTAAATATGGAATATAAAATCTACCCCTGTTTTCTACACATTCCAGCTTTTCAGGATGGTTTCATTAGAGCTTATTTAAAAGCAAATTATCTCTTAATCACAAAGAGGCTTTTATTGAATCGAAGGCTGGACCTTCTATACATTGAAAAAGTCAGTGGAGGGACTTTCATGGTGATCCAGTGGCTAACACTTCACTTTCCAATGCAGGGGATACAAGTTCAATCCCTGGTCAGGGAGTTAAGATCCCACATGCCTCTCCATCAAAAAACCAAAGCATGAAACAGAAGCAATATTGTAACAAACACAACAAAGACTTAAAGAAAAAAAAAAAAAAATAAAGAAAAACAATTTAAAAGGGTAACATGTGTAGGAGGGTCATGGAGCAGCAATGTGGCACATGAGGAGACTGGCTTTTGAAAAGAAATTTTAAATATGGAAAATAAAATCTACCCCTGTTTTCTACACATTTCAACTTTTCAGGATGGTTTCATTAGAGCTTATTTAAAAGCACACTATCTCTTAATCACAGAGAGGCTTTTATTGAATCGAAGGCTGGACCTTCTATACACTGAAAAAGTCAGTGGAGGGACTTTCATGGTGATCCAGTGGTTAACACTTCACTTTCCAATGCAGGGGATACGAGTTCAATCCCTGGTCAGACAATGGAACACAATATTGCAATCAACTATACTTCAATTAAAAGGAAAAAGAAAAAGTTGGTGAGACAGTATTCCCGGAGTGGCTTATCAGGGTTCTCATACTTACTGGTGTTTGTTTACCTGGAAGGCCAGTAAACATGCAGATTTCCAGGCCCCATCCCAGAGATTCTGATTCAACAGATCTGGGTGAGAACCTGAGAATCTCATTTCCAACCAGCTCTTGGGTGATGTCAATGCTGCTGGTCCGAGCACCAGACTTTGTGGAATACTAGCTTGGGTGGCACAACATTCTAATAGCTCAATTCTTTTTTTTTTTTAAGTGAATTATCTCACTTTGGGGCAGGTTTTAGGAACTATGATTACCTTAGTAATCAGGAAAGGAATGAAGGAAAGAAACAGGGTGATTAAAAATAACAGCTAGTATTTACTAAGTGCTTACTTACATATGAAGCATCATTCTAAATACTCTACATTGCTTTATTTGATCAATTCCTCCTAGCCACTTTATAAGGTAGGTACTCTTATCCTATCCCTATTTTATAAATAAGGACAGTCAGCCCATAGAGGTTGAGCAATTTGTCCAATATTATATAGCCTGTGTGTTTTGCCATATATGCACTGCTGAAAATTTTAAAATCCAGTAGAATCCATAATATCCACTTGCTGATATAACCGGAGAAGGCAATGGCAACCCACTCCAATACTCTCGCCTGGAAAATCCCATGGACGGAGGAGCCTGGTAGGCAGTCCATGGGGTCACTAAGAGTCGGACACGACTGAAGCGACTTAGCAGCAACAGCTGATGTAACTGTATATATTTGTGTTATATGTGTGTATAAGATAAAGATCAGATAAAGAAAAATAAAAGACAATTCTTCGAAAGTCTCAAATTCTAGAAGTATGAAAATGAGAAAAAGATCATTTCACTGAAAAGCCATAATTTCTCTTTTCTATTTTACAAACATATATTAATCTTCTTTTTCAAAATGATAATCACTCTTCTCTTAAAAGAGACATTTAATGAATTTCACATAATCTGATTCCTCTGAACTAAAATTATCTTTCTCTAGCTACTTCCTCTTTATTTAAGGATAACAATAGCCAAAATTCCTAGACGACAAATTTAACTTTTATTTTAAAACCATCTAGTGATCAAAGTGCTTATAAATCAAAACTATTTTAAACATTGTTTGGTTAACGAAGGATCTTCTATTGAAAGATTAATGAGTAAAGATTACATACCTTGTTTTTAAAATAAACCTCAATTGGCAAAATGAAACCAGCATACCCAGATTCTTCTACTTTGTAAGGTGGATCTTTGCACACTGGAACATTAAAAAAAAGAAAAAAAAAAAAGAATATGTGAGATGAGCGTTATAGGCAAAAAGACATTCTTCTTTCCTTTAAAAACAAGAAAAAAAAATAAATAAATAAATCCCATCCTTCCACCTACATCGTTCTCAATTTTCATGGCCCCTTGCCAAGCCCCAGCTAACTCTTTGAGTTATTCCTTATTTCTTGTTTAGAATCAAAAAAAAAAAAAAGAATATGTGAGATGAGCATTATAGGCAAAAAGACATTCTTCTTTCCTTTAAAAACAAGAAAAAATAAATAAATAAATCCCATCCTTCCACCTACATCGTTCTCAATTTTCATGGCCCCTTGCCAAGCCCTAGCTAACTCTCTGAGTTATTCCTTATTTGTTTAGAATCTACAATAATAATATTCCTATATAAATCAAATACGTTAGTTATTTATTCAAGTCTTGATAAGGGCTAGAGCATCAGTGTCAGCCATGGTCTTGAATGACTTGACCTCAGTTGTCCTTGTGACCCAAAGCTTGCATACAACTATCAGTTTCCTAAAAAACATACTATCTATGCCTAGTCTGTGATGTATATCACTCTACCCCAAACCTCTCAGTTCTCTGAGATATCCTAATTTTCATATCAAAAAGTGGCAGGACCACCCTCCTTCCTTAGAAAAATCCCAAACCCAGTGTCTCCCAATGTCATTAAGACTCACTATTTTCCATCACCTCCACCAAAGAATATTTATTGAAATATTGAGATACATATAAACACTTCAAATCTATTTATATCATAAGAAAACATAAGAAACAATAAGGTTTTTGTATTCTTACGAAGAAAGACTTATTTAGACTTGGGAAATGAGATATGTCCTATGAGCTAAATATGATTCGCCCCACTAAAATTTCCATTCATTCAAAATCAATCACAAGCCAACTGGAACTATTCTAGCTAAGGCTGCAATATTGGTAGTCAATATCACAAAGAAGTAGAAATATACATGTTGTACATCAAGACCAAATAGCACATAACCCAGTTCCACAGGGCTCCAATCTACCTTTTCAACCTTCCTCCTTNCTAAAATTTCCATTCATTCAAAATCAATCACAAGCCAACTGGAACTATTCTAGCTAAGGCTGCAATATTGGTAGTCAATATCACAAAGAAGTAGAAATATACATGTTGTACATCAAGACCAAATAGCACATAACCCAGTTCCACAGGGCTCCAATCTACCTTTTCAACCTTCCTCCTTTTGTTACCCACCAAACCTCTTATGCTGCATCCAACTGCATTGATTCACCACCAACAGGCCCAGTATTTCCCACCTATGATCGGTCCTCTTCCTGTGTGCTACTCTTATTTTCTGCTAGTTCCAATCCCAGTTTCCTCACAAAGCGTTTCCAGCCCACAAGGTACTATCATCTCGTCTCTCTTTACCTTCCTGAAGTATTAACTGTCTGAAGCACTGATTTGACACTTAACAGACTTCCTTTTTATCATATATTCAGGGACCTCATCTCTAATCCCTTTCACTCCTTACAGACAGAAACATTTGCTCAGGAACATGAAGCGTGTCCAGGGCTCGGGTACACCTGGATGCCAATCTGGGATCCATCTCGAATTAGCCAGGCCACCTTTGCAAACTTACACCAGCCGTCTGAGCCTCGGGTGCCTCATCTGGACCCTGTAAGGGTCAAACAGGATGATGTATGTGGAAGACCCAGCACAGGTCCTGGCACACACAAGTTCTCAAGATGTGACAGAAGCGAGGCAGGAGCTCTAACCTGTGCAACACCCAATGTTCACGTAACTTTTTCCGATGAAAACAGAAAAAAGAAAACAAGTACAAAGCCCTGGATTTGGATTAGAAGACTGAATTCCAGGGCCCTGGACTAAGGATTCTCTACATAGCTCCAGCTCCATTCCTTTTAAAAGGGAGGGACAGGTATATAGTGCTATATTTAAAATGGATAACCAACAAGGATCTACTGTATAGCGCAGGGAACTGCTTAATGTTATGAGACAGCCTGGATGGGAGGGGAGTTTGGGGGAAAATGGATACATGTACATGAATGACCGAGTCCCTTGGCAGTCCACCTGAAACACTATTAATCAGCTATACTCCAATATAAAGTAAAAGTTTAATGTAAAAAAAAAACAAAAGAAAGGGAACATGAATAAATAATTTTTAAAAGAGAGAAAGAACACCATCTGTACATTGTAAGCACGGCTGTCAAGACTCAAGAAGATTATATATGTGGGTAAATATAAGTCTAAGGCATTTTTAATGCAGAAGATAAGGATGATGTACTTAAAAATTGGTTAGACATTCCATGAATACAAATACGATTACAAACAGTTATACTGAAGACAGGATTTTAACATTAGGCCATCTCCTGTGGCCCACTTTAGGAAAATTTCCCCAAACTGACATCAGAAATAAATGATGAATGAGGCATCTCACCTGACCTTACAAGTTTCTCTAATAAAAAATGAAAAAAGCGAAAGGACTCAGAGTGGCTTCAGCCCATCATCCACTGACCACCTGCCAATCTATCATGAATTATCAAATACCCTGAGTGCTGAGTGGGGGCGGGATGCCATTAAATGCATGAGCACCCCTACCCCACCCCACCCAGAAAGCTAGTATTACACCCATGACATTTCCAGGCTGCAGAGCCCCTTTTCAGAACAGCAGTTTCACTGGCCAGGTTGCTTGGGATTAATCATGCCAATGTCATTTGAAGGAAGTTTATTCCGTGGGCTGCTGTACATGCCAGAGAAGTTATAGCTGTTCCTCTATACACCCTTTTGTATAATTCATTTTCTCTATTCTGCATGCAAATTGCCCCTATTATAGAAAACAGCTGTTAATGAGCACATCTTATAGCTGATGGTCTTAGTTTTCTTTTTTTCCCACCCTCTAAAGGAAATGATCTGTTATGTATCACTGTTCCATAGAAGTCTGGTTTTATAAGAAACTGTTTACCAACTCATACCTCAATTATTTTTAAATGCTGTATTTTTCATCAAAATGAACAATGTCTGTTGAATACCCTGAGTTCTTAATTAGAAGCAAACAACAGAAACGTTTCATTCACAGTAAACAGGACAGAAAATCAGTAGCAGTGCAAATACAAATTTACAGTTCTAATCTGAAAAAAAAAAAAAAAAGCCAAATTGAAGGAAGTAGTTTGGTTTATTCAACTGTCTTAGAATCATTAACATGAGTCTCTAACCCTAAGAATCTATTAAGATCTATGTAATAAGATGCCAAATGTCATAAGTTATTGAGGGTACACCCACCTTTAGAAAGCCATCAAAATTTTTTAAGTGACAATAAAATGAGATATTCATATTCACTTTTAAATGATATGCATTAATTAAGCAGAAATCACTGGGGACTCTTATTCCTGTCGAAATCCAGCCCAGATGTTAGCTCTTTCGGAATGTCTTCCTGGTTTTCTTCCAAGCTTCTCCTGTTGCACTTATGAGGCAGCTGATAATATTCATTCACCTCTCAGGCTCCTCACTAGACTGAGCAACGTAAGGTCAGCAACACCACCATTATTATTTGAGCACCAAATAATAGGTGCTCCATAAATGTTGAATTGAATTTCTGAAAGATTCATGCCACTCTTGATTTGGGGGTTAGTCGATGCAAACTTGTATATATAGAACAGATAAACAAGTTCCTACTGTATAGTATAGCACAGGGAACTATATTCACTATGCTGTGGTAAGCCGTAATAGAAAAGAATACAAAAAAGAATGTATGTATATGTGTAACCGAATCACTCTGTTGTACAACAGAAATTAACACAACATTATGAATCAACTACATTTCAATTAAAAAAAAAAAGATTCGTGACACTCTGTTGATCTACCATTGCTAAAGAAGTTGCAATTCCACAAGCAGCAATGAACTGACATTAACCAAATTCCTCTCCAAACTCCCTACAATCAACATAATAGGGTAAAAATGGTAGAAGTGATAAAAAGTGTTGCCACAGAGAGGTCTTAAAGTTGAGTCTCTAACGTGGAACTGGTTCTAACTTCTGTTAAGGACTTGCCCCAGCTGCCCATCGATCATTATTGCTTTTACTTTATTCATTGTGCTAAGCCCTCTAGAAAGGAAACATACTCAACTCTCTCTGGTTTATGCAGAGACGGGGTATTACCATAGCTTTGGTTCCAACGTCCCTTCCAGTGGGACTCCTTCTCTTCCTGCTTCCGTGGGACCACATCGGAGCCCCTAAGAAAAGTGAAGCAGGTACTATATGGCCATCTTGCTGTCCCCAGCTGTTCTGTGCATCTAGGATTAACATCTAGGATGGGCATCGCCCTGCCACTGAACATGGCCAAGACTTTACATTCCTGGCACTTTGAAAAGAACAAGAATCAACAGCTGGATTTCTTGTTTTCATAAGCACATGCGTGCATGTGTGCACGCACACACACACACACACACAGAGATTCTGCCATTGCTTCTATTCAGCCCATTTCAAAACAGGTATTTCCAAATTAAAAAAAAAAAAAAAGTTTTCCCACTTTGTGTCACTTCCCTATTTCCCTGAAAATATATTAAAGATAACATCAGGCAATTCATGAATTGTATTGTTGAGTTGTTTTTACCTTGTTGACTTTTTTTTTTTTCAAATTCAAATGCAATTGTGAAAATCTAATTGTTTTCTATGCAACAGAGAACAGTGGCCACATGAGATAACTGCCCAAATAACTTCCACAAAGTTATAAAGAAGCAAGCTAGATATAGTTAGCTAGCTGGGCAGATGTGAAACACATGGCTGCCGTCTCAGGATTCACCACTCCAGGACCAACTCAAATAGACTTCGGCTGGAAAACCTTCAGCCAATACTCCACAACAAAAACGGCCCTGTCCCTCTTCTGGGTTCAGCCTTTTTTCTCATTGATCCCATTAGCTAATCCTAATATACAAGCTATGATCAAGCCCCACCCTCACACTAGATTAATTCTGTGCTTTCCAATGGCTAAGGTTGTGTTTCAGGCCTCTTTTCATCTCTGAACCCAGCCTAGAATTAATAAAATGTAACTTTAGTATGACCTCAAAGGAAGAGATGGAGCAAGCCTGGAAGCTGAGAAGAAACGCCTGGGTGACAAACAGAAAGTATGAGCCTGAGTTTTGCATCAGGAAAGTAACAGCATAACAGAACAGTCAGTATAAGAAGAAATACTGAAGATGATGAAGAAAAAAACAGGTAATACGGAAGAAGCTTATATACCTCCATAGAGAATTCACACCAAACACACTTAGAAATTCACATCCAAACCCAGGAAGGGTAAAATGGATAACATATGTAAAAAAGGCATTGTTAATTTTGAATGTTACACAAAACTCCTAGTCTTGGAGTAAGAGTTCATGACTCCAAACTGGCTATGTTGAAAAAATCTTAATGATGATACATAAAAACAGCTTCATTGTTTAATAACTTGGAATCTTTACGTATAAACTCAGAAGATCCATGGCTCTCTCCAGAAGGGGGAGAAAACGGACAATTTTCTTAAATGTATGCACATTTTCAGCTTTCGGAGGAGTTATATCACCAGCCCATCTAGCTGAGGTTAAATCAATACATTTCATCTGGAGAAGACATAACCACCTTATTAAAATAAGACCCCCTTCATAATCATTTCTTCAAGGATCATATAACAAGCCAGCAAAGGAGTAGAAAATGGCAACCCACTCCAATATTCTTGCCTGGAAAATCTCATGGACAGAAGAGCCTGGCAGGCTATACCGTCCGTGGAGTCACGAAGAGTCAGAAGACAACTGAGCATGCATGCACACACACACAGATTGCAGGATTTTAGTTCCCTAAATCCCAGTACACAGCTGTGAAAGCACAAAGTCCTAACCACTAGACTGCCAGGGAATTCTTGCCATGTCTTAAGATGACAGTTATCTAGGTGCAAAATTCACCAAAATGCTACATCATATACTTACTTCAAAGTTGCAAAAGGCTGGACTTTAAATGTCCTCATCACAAAAAAACAAATGAAAACTATGTGATGGAATGACGGTATTAGCTGATGCTATGGTGGGAATCATTTGGTCATATATAAATGTATTCAATCAACATGCTAGACACCTTAAACTTACATAATGTTATATGTCAAGTATATCTCAATAAAACTGGAGGGAAAAAATAAGCCAACAAAACACAGAGATTGCCTAAAACAACATATCATTAAGAAATGTTAGGAAATACTAAATATAAGTCTTCAAGCTTATATCTTTCACTAAAGTTGATAGCACTGACACCAGTTTGTCCCAAGTTCCTTCAGTATAACTCAGTATATAGCACTGCTTCAAATGC
The DNA here is from genome assembly GCA_006410675.1 of Oreotragus oreotragus. NCBI lineage: Eukaryota > Metazoa > Chordata > Mammalia > Artiodactyla > Bovidae > Oreotragus > Oreotragus oreotragus. Next base: position 131,220 of record SJYX01007904.1, on the reverse strand, counting down.
TTGGCCCAGTGGAAACACATATCCCAGCTAATATGATAAGAACGAGCAAAACTAAATCTTCAGAGAAAGCTCAACCTAGAGACAGACCTAATTCTTTTACTGAGAATTATTAAATCAAGACATCTATCTTAATCACTTTTAAAGTTAAACCTTGGGCAAAATATTTTTCAGAATACCATATTGCAGAAGGTCCATCAGGGAAAGCTGTATGGAAAATGATCTCTTAGGGAAACTAGAGAAATAACAAAGAACCTCACAATACGTGGCAGGAGCATCCTCATTTCAATGCATACTACCACATTAAAAAAAAAAAAAAAAACTGGTCATTAGAACTGTTAGTAGAAATGTAAGTTTTCGGAGCCATTATGAAAACCAGTACAGCGGTTTCCTCAAAAAACTAAAAACAGAACTACCATATGATCCAGCAATTCCAGCCCCAAGTATATACTCAAGAAAACGAAAACATTAACTGGAAAAGATACATGCATACCAATTGTTCATAGTAGCATTATTTACAACAGCCAAGATATAGAGGCAACCTAAGTGTCCATCAACAGATGAAAGGATGAAGGAGATGTGGACATATCCCACGTGAAAGAGCACTCAGCCACAAACAATAATGAAACTTTGCCATCACAACAACATGGATGAACCTGGAGGGTCTCACACCGGGTGAAGTAAGTCAGACAGAAAACAAATATGTTATCACTTATACGCAGAATCTAAAAAATAAAGTAAGACAAATCAATGCAGATAGGTAGGTAGGTGAAGTCGCTCAGTCGTGTCCGACTCTTTGCGACCCCATGGACTGTAACCTACTAGGCTTCTCCATCCATGGGATTCTCCAGGCAAGAATACTGGAGTAGATTGCCGTTTCCTTCTCCAGGGATTGCAGATAACAAAACAGAAATAGACCCACAGACACACAGAACAAACTAGTGGCTACCACTGGGGATAAAAAAAAAAAAGAGGAAGCAGCTTGATATGGGTAGGGGATTAAGAGGGCCAAACTATTATGTATAAAATAAATGTACTCATAAAAGCTACAAGGATATATTGTACAGCACAGGAAATACAGCCAATATTTTATAATAAGTTTAAATGAAATATAAGCTATAAAATTTTTGAATCATTATATTGCACATTTGAAACTAAATATAATATTGCTTTTCATTATTTAATCAAATATATTAAGAGCTACTGAAGAATCTCACTTCCTAAAATAATCACCTCATGATTTTTGGAACAGCATAAGTCACCAATCCTTGGGACAGTGCTTCAGCATCAAAGTTTTATCCAGTTTTATCCCAGGTTTTACACTTGGCCCCTCTATCACTGAGACTGATACCACTTCTTATTTAGAGGGAAAAAAGGAATGGTATGTCTTCATTAATAAAGTTATCCTACCTTCTCACTTTTTCCAATTATGTTAGCCTAAATAATTCAATTCAAGAGGCACTACATAATCATAGGGCTACAAAGAGAAGGCTGGCTTCCCAAATGCCTCAGTGATAAAGAATCCATTGGCCAATGCAGCCACAGGACATGTGGGTTTTATCCCTGGGTTGGGAAGATCCCCTGGAGAAGAAATAGCAACTCACGCTAGCATTCTGGCTGGGATATCTCCATGCACAGAGGAGCCTGGAGAGCTACAGTCCACGGGGTCCCAAAGAGTCGGACATGACGGAGCAGACACACACAGAGATAAGGCAGGATCCTGCTCTCAAGCAGATGACAGTCTAGCCAAAGACACTGTCTGCTAAGTGCAGGTTCTATTCTAGGGACTGGAAATAGAGCGATAAACACAGCTGATATGGCCCCACACCAATTAACCTTATGGCCACTGCTGGGAGGCAGGGAGGGCGAACAGGAGAGAAGGAAAAATACATGTACAAGAAAATACTGAGAGAGTATTGGATAATGGGGACTTCAGTGAAAATACAGCAGGCTGATGTGAAGAAAAATGGGAGTTCCTCCTTACTTTAGATGAACATTTCCCTCCCTGAGAAAGTGACATTTAAGCTGAAACCTCAAAGAAAAAAAGGAGCAGGGTATGTGTTAGCCAGGCAGGAAAAAAAAGCCCTATTTATGTTGCTTACAGAGACAGATGTGTAAACAGCCTAAAGAAAGCCTGTCTTTACACCTGCCTCCAGGGCTGCTTACCCGGATTTTCCTCTTCAGCTGAGGTGAAGGCTACTTCCTCCTTCCTGAACATTCTCTCCCATTCTGTATTCACCAGTTAACACTCAACAAAGGTTTGGCTCTTACAATCTCACAGTTTGATTTCTCAAATCTTAAATTCTCCCAATCCTATGAACTCCCAAGAAAACAAAACATCTACTTACAAAATCTTCAGGAAGATCCTTCATCATGAAGGTTTCTTTAGGGAGATAGAATTCTTGGGAATTGTATAATCTAAAGTAAGAGTTGTCTGTTTGTTTAAGTCTGTCCCTTGAAATAGAGCTCCTAAACACAGTACAGAAGGAAGCGTCTAGACTAAAGAACGCCAACCACAAAAAAGGAGTGGATTTTAAGTGCAATCTGAGAAAAAGAAAGATCATAAGTATAAAGCTACCTACTCAAGGGGAGAGAAACAATGCTGCAAGGGGGAAAAAAACCACATGAATCAAGAAACAAAGGAAGAATACAGAAGAGATGACCTCGAAATATTAGAATACAGAAGTTACGATTTCCTCCCTTTCCTATTAAAGGGATATTTTTCAACTTAATTTTTTTTCTTTTAATAGGTGCACAGTGTGTAAGAACCACTTTTAAATGTGGTACATCCATCTTTTCATGTAGAGCATGCAATTCTTGCTACTTGCCCTTTAAATATTCAATGCAAAGGATGATGAAGTGATGTTACACACAAGACAGATATCGACTGCATTAGGGTGACAGAAGCAGTAGTGTGTTATAAAAATAAACAAATATAGCCAATTAAAGTTAACACTCACTTTCTGTTTTAAAAAATATATACAACTGCCTAAAAGATCACTATGACCTAACTTCACAGAAAGTCCAAAAGATAATCATCCCCAAAAGGTCAATGATTCAAATTTTCTCTTCTTAATTTATTATTGATTCATTCCCTTTTCAGTAGGAAAAGAAAAAAAAAAAAAAACTTCCAGGAAAGCAATCAAAATTGTCCTAACTTTAGAGAAAGAACTAAAAACAATATTCCTTTTCAGCATCTTGTGGATTCTACTTTGTTTTTTCTGTTCGGCATTTCATACAGAGATAGCCTATCCTAAGTGCACTAATTGATTTAAGCTCCATTAGATATTACAATGGCACCCCACTCCAGTACTCTTGCCTGGAGAATCCCATGGATAGAGGAGCCTGGTGGGCTGCAGTCCATGGGGTCTCGAAGAGTTGGACATAAATGAGCGACTTCACTGTCACTTTTCTCTTTCATGCATTGGAGAAGGAAATGGCAACCCACTCCAGTGTTCTTGCCTGGAGAATCCCAGGGAGCCTGGTGGGCTGCCGTCTACGGGGTAGCACAGACTCGGACACGACTGAAGCGACTCAGCAGCAGCAGCAGCAGCAGCAGATCTTACAAATGAAGACAGAATAGGGCAATACTCTTATGATGGCAACTCTTCACACATCGTGCATCCAAGAATGTGGCTCCTGTTACGCCTGATGATCTTTCAACCTTCCCAAATCAACCAAGGAAAATGCTGTAGCTCCACTCTCGTAAAGCAAGGGTTTTAAAACTGATTCTAGAAAACCCTACACTCCAGTGTAAGGACTGCTTTCACAAAAGCAATAGAGCATTAGCCCCAAACAATGAAAACTTAAATAGCCAAAGGACCGATCCTGAGCTTTAGATACAGAATTAGGGTCCTTTTTATGTGAATAAAAACAGAAGGCACTGCTAAAATAAAATCTGATATCACTCCTCAAATATACATTANCCCTACACTCCAGTGTAAGGATTGCTTTCACAAAAGCAATAGAGCATTAGCCCCAAACAATGAAAATTTAAATAGCCAAAGGACCAATCCTGAGCTTTAGATACAGAATTAGGGTCCTTTTTATGTGAATAAAAACAGAAGGCACTGCTAAAATAAAATCTGATATCACTCCTCAAATATACATTACAAAAATGTAACCTTATCATTAAAGTTATGATTTCTTTCCTTGCTCCTACTAAACACAGTAGTGATTTGGTGGTTTCTGTCTGTCCTGACTATAAAAGTGAGCTACACTTATTTCTCAGCTACACTCATTTTGCAGTTCTGACATGTCTTTGAGCTAAACAGAGATACATAGTAAGAGGAGAAAATCAGCTTCTACTCTTCTTGAAAGGGTCAAGTTTTATAAAATACCTTCTTATTATCAAATGCAGTACTAGTTGTAAGGTACTTCTCATGGTCTCTGAATTCCAGGATTTAATGGGGGAAATAGTACAAACATAAAAGAGAAATCAGAATGAACACAAACCCACTAATAGTCAACATTACAGGTCAGTTCAGTTCAGCCGCTCAGTTGTGTCCGACTCTGCAACCCCATGGACTATAGCACGCCAGGATTCCCTGTCTATACCAACTCCAGGAGCTTGCTCAACTCATGTCCATTGAGTCGGTGATGCCAACCAACCATCTCATCCTCTGTCGTCCCCTTCTCCTGCCTTCAATCTTTCCAACTATCAGGACCTTGTCCAATGAGTCAGTTCCTCACATCAGGTGGCCAAAGTATTGGAGTTTCAGCTTCAACATCAGTCTTTCCAATGAATATTCAGGACTGATTTCCTTTAGGATAGACTGGTTGGATCTCCATGCAGTCCAAGGGACTTTCAGCAATCTTNCATCAGGACCTTGTCCAATGAGTCAGTTCCTCACATCAGGTGGCCAAAGTATTGGAGTTTCAGCTTCAACATCAGTCTTTCCAATGAATATTCAGGACTGATTTCCTTTAGGATAGACTGGTTGGATCTCCATGCAGTCCAAGGGACTTTCAGCAATCTTCTCCAGCACCACAGTTCAAAAGTATCTATTCTCCAGCAATCAGTTTTCTTTACAGTCCAACTCTCACATCTATACGTGATTAATGGAAACAACCATAGCTTTGACTAGACAGACTTTTGTCGGAAAACTAATGTCTCTGCTTTTTAATATGCTGTCTAGGTTGGTCACAGCTTTTATTTCAAGGAATAAATATCTTTTAATTTTATGGCTGCAGTCACCATGTGCAGTGATTTTGGAGCCCAACAAAATGAAGTCTCTGTTTCCATTGTTTCCCCATCTGTTTACCATGAAGTGACGGGACCGGATGCCATGATCTTCGTTTTCTGAATGTTGAGCTTTAAGCCAACTTTTTCACTCTCCTC